>BLSH010387032.1:2643825-2685448 GCA_018402905.1 Glandirana rugosa | reverse complement strand
CTCTTCGACAGTGTTATTACTGTTGAAGGGTCGTGGCGCGCTAAGGGTTAACTATGTTCCCTGGGCGTGTTCTAACTGTCTTGGGGACTGCCTATCTGGGGAAGGGAAGTTATCACAGCCTTCATGTACGAGAAGGCTGTGATCACAGCCCTTCCCCCTCACACAGAGCGGAGGTCCGTGTTTACATACACGGACCCCGCTCATTCGCTCCGGGGGGGCCATCGCGGGTAGCCGGCGGCAATCGAAGCCACCGCACCCGCTCCCTGGACCCCCCCGGACACAGTGAGCGCGCGGGCGCGCCTCCGGCGGCGCGCGCGCGCTCACAGTGCGCGTTATCGCAGCCGCCGTCGTATGACGGCGTTTTGCGATAACGAACCACTTTGTCGCCGTCAGATGCCGATCGGCGGTCGGCAAGTGGTTAAGGCCAACTCTGGGCTGGCATACACCAGTGTTTTTAGAGTATGGCATGTATGTGCTGGGAAGTTGTCATTATTGTGACAGCTTCTCATATAGGGCTCTACATTTGCTATGAAGCTGCCAGTGTCCCAGTAACTCATTCCCGGCCCCGTTCAGCTGCCGGTCAGCAGATTCCCCAGCTGACTGCTGAATGTAAGCAAAGAAGTAGGGATGCTCCTGATGTATTTTCCCAAATATGCCAAGGGCCATATTTGGACAATGATAGAATAGTGACAACAATTTCAATACATTCATACAGTGATATACCAGTTTTCTTTTTTTTCACAATTTTTGTTTTCCTTTATTTTGACCTGATGATCCTGCCAGTAACACACTTCCTGTCTTAATGTGACAATGCAAACTCACTGCAATGTATCTATGAAGGAGCTGAGTTGTCACCCTATGAAGGAAGTGTGTTAGGACTGCAGATCTCCTCATTTCCATTATATAGGGTAGCACAAAGGAAGTTACAAGCTCATTATGTTTCTGGTAGGATTTAGACTTGTGCATGGCTAAAAAAAATTTTTTTTTCGTTTTTCGGAAATTCGGAAATTCAAAAAATTCGTAATTCGGAAATTAAAAAATTCGAAAATCTGAAATTTGGAAATTCACGGTAATTCGGCAATTGTGGTAATTTGGCAATTGTGGTAATTCGGAAATTCACGGTAATTCTGCAATTGTGGTGATTCGGAAATTCGGCAATCGGAGCAGACGAAAATCCGAAATTCGGAAATTCAAAAATAACAAAGAACATTTGAAATAATAACTAACTAATAACTATTAAATTATAGGTATTGGAATTTCCTTGAAAGTTTGGCTGTTAGTGTACCTAAATATGGAATTTATCACTAATAGCCATATTTTCAAGAAAATTCCAATACCTATAATTTAATAGTTATTATTTATTATTTCAAATGTTTTTCTTATTTCCGAATTTCGGAAATAAGGAAGATCATTTGAAATAATACATTATTAACGTATTCTTTTAACATATTATAAATAATAATAAGCTATTATTATTTCATATGTTCTTTCTTATTTCCAGAATTTCGGAAATAAAGGAAGAACATTTGAAATAATAAGATATTAATTTATTATTTTAACTTATTATAAATTATAATAAGCAATTATTATTTCAAATGTTCTTCCTTATTTACAACTTTTGCAGTGTGTGACTGTATATATGCATACAGTATGTTTGTATGTATGTGTGTGTGTATATACTGTGTGTATATTGGATGTACATTGTATGTATACTGTGTGTTTACATACAATATACACACAGTATATACACACCCAGTATGCACACACACACACACATACAAACAGTATGCATATATAATTTATAATTTAAATAATAAATCAATAACTTATTATTTCAAATGTTCTTCCTTATTTCCGAAATTCAGAAATTCGGAAATAAGAAAGAACATTTGAAATAATAATAGCTTATTATAATTTATAATAAGTTAAAATAATAAATTAATAACTTATTATTTCAAATGTTCTTCCTTATTTCTGAAATTCAGAAATAAGAAAGAACGTTTGAAATAATAATAAATAACTATTAAATTATAGGTATTGAAATTTCCTTGAAAGTTTGGCTGTTAGTGAACTGAAATATGAAATTTATCACTAATAGCCATATTTTCAAGAAAATTCCAATACCTATAATTTAATAGGTAATTATTATTATTTCAAACGTTATTTCTTATTTCCGAATTTCGGAAATAAGGACGATCATTTGAAATAATAAGTTATTAATGTATTATTTTAACGTATTATGAATTATAATAAGCTATTATTATTTAAAATGTTCTTCCTTATTTCCGACTTTTGCAGTGGGTGACTGTACATATACATACATACAGTATGCATGTAGGAGTCACACACTGCAAAAGTCGGAAATAAGGAAAAATATTTGAAATAATAATAGCTTATTATAATTTATAATAAGTAAAAATAATAAATTAATAACTTATTATTTCAAATGTTCTTCCTTATTTCCGAATTTCGGAAATAAGGAAGAACATTTGAAATAATAAGTTATTGATTTATTATTTTAAATTATAAATTATAATAAGCTATTATTATTTCAAATGTTTTTCCTTATTTCCGGCTTTTGCAGTGTGTGACTGTATATATGCATACTGTATGTATGTGTGTGTGCATACTGGGTGTGTATATTGGATGTATACTGTGTGTTTACATACAATATAAACACAGTATATACACACGCAATATGCACACACACATACATACAGTATGCATATATACAGTCACACACTGCAAAAGTCGGAAATAAGGAAGAACATTTGAAATAATAATAGCTTCTTATAATTTAAAATAATTTATTTATAAACTATTATTATTTCAAATGTTCTTCCTTATTTCCGAAATTCGGAAATAAGAAAGAACATTTGAAATAATAATAGCTTATTATAATATATAATAAGTTAAAATTTTAAATTAATAACTTATTATTTCAAATGTTCTTCCTTATTTCCAAAATTCGGAAATAAGAAAGACCGTTTGAAATAATAATAAATAACTATTAAATTATAGGTATTGAAATTTCCTTGAAAGTTTGGCTGTTAGTAAACTGAAATATGAAATTTATCACTAATAGTCATATTTTCAAGAAAATTCCAATACCTATAATTTAATAGGTATTTATTATTATTTCAAATGTTTTTATTTCCCAATTTCCGAATTTCGGAAATAAGGTAGATCATTTGAAATAATACGTTATTAATGTATTATTGTAACCTATTATAAATAATAAGAAGCTATTATTATTTCAAATGTTCTTCCTTATTTCTGAATTTCCAAAATTCGGAATTAAGAAAGAACATTTGAATCCCTTTAGAATCCCTGATGCTTATCTGACCCCTCCCCTTTGCCTTGACCTTGTCCCATTTCCTCCACCCCCCTTTCTCTTACTGTCAATGATAATCCAGCTTAGTTACATCCGAGGTTCCCCCTTAACGCCTCTGATTAAGCCATGATCCCAACACAAGATCTCTCTACATGATCTTGGGGCGTTTATAGTCATTTGCCCATTCGATAGGGAGCTGTTTGTCCCATTTTCGATAAATAGCTGACTCCTCCCTTCCCTTTCTCCCTCTCCTATTCCCTTAACGGTTCACCAACTCGACCATAACATGGAAACTCCCAGTCGACATATATAAACACCATGAGCTGATGTATCCATGTAAAACCACTTATACTTTTTCTTGCATTTTGTCAGAACCATTTCTGATGTTTGTATACTTAAGTTGTACTAAATAAATAAAGGAATTATAAAAAAAAGAAAGAATATTCGAAATAATAATAAATAACTATTAACTATAGGTATTTAAATTTTCTTGAAAGTATGACTATTAGTGCTAAATTTCATATTTAAGTTCATTAACAGCCAAACTTTCAAGGAAATTCCAATACCTATAATTTAATAGTTATTAGTTAGTTATTATTTCAAATATTCTTAGTTTTTTCCAATTTTCGGATTTCCAAATTTCGGATTTTTGGCTCTTCCAACCGCCGAATTTCCGAATTACTGCAATTGCCGAATTACCGCGAATTTCCGAATTACCGCAATTGCCGAATTACCGCAAATTTCAGAATTAACGCAATTGCTGAATTACCGCAAATTTCCGAATTACCGCGAATTTCCGAATTACCGCGATTCGGAACAACGAAAATTCGGAAAAATTCAGAAATTGAAAATTTGGAATTAGTCCGAATTGCCGAATTTTGGAAAATTTGGTAGAAACGAAATTCTGAACGAAACAAATTGCACAAGCCTAGTAGGATTGCACTTATGAAGTCAAAAGAAAAGTGACATTGATTTTTAGGGTTTACGTACACTTTAAGTTTACAAAGATACCCTTTCCCAATTGAAAATCACAGTGTCTATTGCCTATACTAAGTTAAAAAATGCCAGACGTTTATTGATATTTCTTTAAACACAGCAGGAAAGGCAGATGGGTAAGTAGCTCATTTTCAGGTGCATTTTCAGGTGCAGATCATGTCAGTTACAGGCGGTCCCCTAGTTACAAACATCCGACTTACAAACGATGCCTACTTACAAACAGAGGTAGACAACAGGAAATCTACCCCTAAGAAGGGAAATTCACTCCTGTAAGAGTTATAATGGGAAAAAGGTGTCTCCACTGAAGCTTTATCACCAAGGTTTGTTTCCACAACAACCCAAAATTTTCAAAATCCAATTATCATTGGGACAGGAAGTGAGGTGAAATCTTCTGAACAGAAACATAGACAGCAAAACAAACATTACAGGGGTGTTACCCCTTCCCTATGTTATCTAAAAAGTTTAAAAATATTTTTTTTTAGCTTAAGCTACACTTAAAAATGTACCTGTTCCGACTTACAAACAAATTCAACTTAAGAACAAAGCTACAGTCCCTATCTTGTTTGTAACCCAGGGACCGCCTGTAATTGGATCCTAAGTATTTCCCATAGAAACTAAATGGACAATACATGAGTTGTTTATGATAACCAATTATGCATAATATACATGTTTCCCACAAACAAATATGTTTTTTTTAAATTTTCCTGGTAATCACTAATTTTCTTCTCCTTTGTGCTACTTGTCTATACACATCAGGTTCCTACTCTACTTAACTCTCCTACTCTATTGTGGTCAAAATCCTAAGTAGCATAAGGCAGTGGGTGGCCAAGACATGGAGGGGGGGGGGGTACTAAAAATAAATAGACTTTGCAAACAAAATTTCCCTTAGCTTAGTGAATGCAATAAATGTTTCACTTTTCAATGAATACCCAACCATGTACAAGGATAATAAACAAAAACAATATTTTTGCTTGCAGGTGATTGAAAGATCGAAGTCAGCAAAGCTCTGGGGAAAATTCCATTGCAAAGTGCAACTTAGGCTGGGTTCACACCATCCGACACAAAAACGGTCAGACTTTTGATCCTACTTTGCCCTGCAACATCGGTCCTACTTCTGTCCTACTTTGGTCCTACTTCCATCCGACTTGAATGAATAAAGATAAGATTTTGCTCCGACTTTGAGATAGTGGTTTGTCCTTTGACCAATCAAAACAATCCCAGTGTGAGATAAATTCCTTTTACTGCTGCTGTAATAACCAAGTCCGATGTCACAAATCGGATAGTTAGAACAAGGATCCGACTTTCATCCTACTTCAATGATATTCAATGGGCTGAAGTAGGACCAAAGTCGGACCAAAGTAGTACAGGAACCTTTTTCAAAGTCGGACCGACTTGTGTCGGACCAGTTAAGACGGCTCTCATAGGGAAACTTTGATATTGTGACGTAATGCGACTTGTGCTCACAATGCGGGTCCATTTGTCGGACAAGTGTGAACCCAGCCTCACTCTGCAAAGTAAGCAGTCTATTTGCCTTAATTAATACCAATCAATCTTGCCTAATGCGGCCCCTCAATGAATCTGGACAGGGTTCTTTCTTTGACTCCGTTGACTTCTACTTTTTAATGCAAAGTTTAATCCATTCTGTTGGAATTGGTATAAAGTCATTTTAAAATAATGGTTAGCTGCCAGCCCCACGTGTTTTCTGGCCAAAACCATTTTATCAAACTGCAACTCCAACCAAAAAACTAAACACCTAGAAACCCATACTGTATATGGGAAAAGGGTTATTTGTTAAAGGTTGTAAAGTTACACATTTTTACTTTTGTAATCCATCAACCTCTGATGTACTTGATGCCTAGCTAAAAATACATCAAAGCTTAAAATTCTACATACTTCCTTTCAAAGCTTCACCTTTTACCTTCTCTTTGAACTACCCATCCTAAAGCCGCAGCAGATCCAACATCTCTTGGATGAATTTTAAAGCTGATCTTTGTGTTTCATTTAACTTTAAATAGTTTGTTTGCACCAAGCTGATCCAAACTATTTACTTCACCAACAGTTGCAGTGGCTGTGTGCATTTAGGGTTGCCACATCATCCCTTTAATCCAGGACACATACTAATTACACAGGTTCTGTGGCTGATTAAGGTGGTAATTAAACACATTTGGTGCCTTATCTGTGTTAAATTAGCCTCCAGAACCTGTGTACTTCATATGTGTCCTGGATTAAAGGGATGATGTGGCAACCCTATGTGCATTGTATAAACTGTATATCGCTTCAGCGACATACAGCATACATTGCCGTATTCTGGCAACAGGATGAGCACCAATTTAAAATGAATGAATACAAAGCTTCATCCGAATGGCCAATCCGGAACACATCGCTGTATAATGTATGTAGCTGAGGCTGCTGCAACTGTTAGTAAAGTAAATAGTCTGTTTAGGCCAACAAACTATTTAAGATTCAATAAAACATTCAGTGCAGGTGCCATAGATCTCATCAGTAGCAATGATTTAGTAAAATCTATCCTGGGTGATCAGTTGGCCTGGAAAAATCTACAGATGTTGCAGATCACCCATAGACATAGAATGATTTCCCAGTCCAACCTTTAGAGCCGGTTCACACTGAGGCGACTTGTCAGGCGACTCAAGTCACCTGACAAGTCGTCCCCATGCAGTGCAATAGAACCGTTCTAATAGGAGTGACTCAGGTCGCTCCGACTTAGAAAAAGGTTCCTGCACTATTTCCGGGGCGACCTCAGCGCGACTTGCATTGACTTCTATGTAAAGAAGTCTCCTTGCAAGCCGCGCTGAGGTCGCCTCGAGTGGGGCGACTTGCTTTGCCCTACAGGTCGCGCCGCTCCAGTGTGAACCGGCTCTTATAGTCTCAGGTGACAATCATCTCATGTCTATGGGCAGTTTCAGCTAACCTTATTTAGATTCAATCAGTGGCATGTCATTTGAACAGCTACAGAACCTGTGTGTAAATAGTTTCAATCAATAACTAAAGGGTAACGTTGGCAACTCTGGCTGTGTTATATGTACATACAACAAGTGAGTGGAGTCTTGGCTCCTGGGAGCAGCACATGTATAATTTAGTTATGAATTTAAATAACCACCTTTCCTGCCCCAATTTCCTGTTTCATATGACACAGAAAATGCATACTTTGTTTCTTATGTTGTCTTAGCAAGAAGACTATAAAATGTAATAATGGAATGCTGATATCAGTCATGTCTGTTGAAAATTAATATGAGACCACATTCTCTACAATAGATCATAAAGATCAAGACTATGTCATTTTATATATATGCATTATAGATATCATTTGCATCATGGATATGATGCAAATGAAATTTAACTTAATATAACAAATTGTGACAAATTGTTGCCATATAATATACATTTATATGTATCCCTCCTTAGCACATACAAAAGATAATTTCCTTCTATATAAGTTATCTCAAATATACTATCAAGGACTAGGAAGTTCCTCGTTTTCTATAAGGTAATCTTTTTTAAAAAATCGAGTGCCCCTGACCATCCGCCATACTCCAAGATATGCATCTCGTAATGAACTTCTACTGTCACCATCAGGGGGCCCAGTTGGGCCATGTGATTGCAATACTGAAGCCAATGTGCTGTTCTTTTCCTCAACATGATTATTTTCTGTCTCTACAGGTTGCTTTTCTTGTGGCTGTTCTTCTGTGCTTTTTTCCTGTATTATCTCTTCCATTGCAAATGGAGGATGCTGTCCATCCTGCTCTTCCTTTTCTTCCTTCATAGCATTCTTTTCCAAATCTTCATAATTGATCTGCCGCCTTGTTTCAAAAAACTTAGCCACACAGTAGATGATAGATCCAAAAGTGTTGACAACCACACCTACAATGAAAAGCGATGTGGGTTCCACATCACTAAATGCAAGCATACCAACGGTAATGGTGGCAATGCTCTTCACCACACCAACAAAACTTGTAGTAACTGCTGAGTTTATATAAGTACAATGCAGTGTAGTAAAATTCATAGCACAACCAATCAGGGTGCATGCAATGAAAGTGCAGACCATGGCCGGGTCTTTCCAACCTGGGAATGACCATGCATTGATCATGTCCATACTGGCAAAAGAACAGATAATGAGCAGAGGTGTTGCTGTAATGGCAATGATATACTGGGCGGTTAGAGGTCCATGATCACTATCTGTACTAGTCTTCTGAATAATTACTAGGTAAGCGGCATGAACTAGTACAGCCAGCACTCCGGTTATGTAGCCTATAGGTTCACCACTCAAGTCACCAGCACCTGTATGAAACATAAGATAATGTTAGATTGAATTGATTATTAAAAAAGATATGTTCATAAAAACAACATACATTTAATATAGAAGAACAACCAATAGTTGTGCTGTATTTGATTGCATGTATTTTATTTAAAGTTCATTTCACAATAAACATAGCAGTATGACACATTTACCCAAAAGCTTGATGTTTATCTAAGTATTTTATTATTTAGCCCTAAAGAAATATACACAGGTGCTTGTACAGTCTACAGTATATTATGTATATATACTTTATTCCAACAAGTAGGGAGCATACCATGTGACTTAAAGTGGATGTAAACCCGATTCATGAAATTTGACCTAGGCACAGATATCTGTAGTGTTTTCTTATCTGTCCATAGCTCTGAGTCTCGTGTCTTTCTGCTTCTCCATTCATCTGTTATCAGCATGATAACTTCTGACAAGTTCTCCGAAACGGGAGATAAAAGCAGCTGAAAATTTGTGTCAAGGAGGGTGCTATAAATAGATTAGCAGAGAGCTTGTCTTGTCACAGCAAAGCTCTGCACATTCCTTCCTTCCTCTGTCTATGTGGAGGGGGGTGTGTGCCTTTCCTCCAATCAGCTCTTCCAAAGTGTGTGCCAATACTACACTCCTACTGCTGAAAGAGGAAGTAAACATTTTAACACAATGTTAGAATTCTAAAGAATATAGACAGCTGAAGATAGCAGATATACATGTAGAACTTATGTATAAGGATTTCATCTCTGTGTATCATATGAGGCTGTTCATTTCACTGGGAATAGGATATAGGGTTTACATCCACTTTAATACTGGTCTAATGACAATAGTTGGATATGCCTGTGCAATGTGCATCAGCCCAGTAGCTTATAGTTTCCTTTAGGAGAGCATATAACAGGGTAATTTACAGACAGGAGACTGTTGGAGACAGGGGCAGAGCATTGTGACATCAAACTGCCCAAACAAGGACCTCAATTTCAGTATCGCCAGCTGGTGTTTTCATGAAAGCTAGCCAAAATTATGCTGAAGACTCTCTTTGAAATGGCACGTGCAGCAGGACAGGCTAGCACCTACTGGGCCACCTTTAGCCGGTGGTACATCCTTGACACCCTACATCCATAAATATGATCACTTGTAGGAGTTTTACCAGGGCAGGGACAGCCTTATGAAGACAATATAATACAAATAACAAGAATATAAAACATAAAAATGATTAAAAAGTACATCTGTAAATAATGTTTAAAAAAATAGCAATAGTGGGTGGGAAAATAGCTGGGTCTGGACCAGTGTTTGGCTCTCAGCACTATCAAAGTTTAGGTTTCTGCCCTTTCTATTTTCAGAGACAGTTGGCCTCATACTTCTTGATTAAGACCATTGGAAAAACATCATGTTCAACCCATTAGAGACACTTTTCTCTTTGCAATCTGTAGCCTCTGCAAAGCAAGTGTCTGAGCTGGTGCTCTTATCTTGCACAGAAAACTTTTTAATTTTTTACATAGGGACAAGGTGTTGTTGAAGCCTGCCTAAGATAGCACCCCTTGCTTTGCATCGCTTGTGTTTGCTTGACCCGGTAAGGGAAAGTCTTACAAGAAAAACAAATCTGTAAGTACTGTAAGAAAAAAAATACTACCTCCATGCCCAAAACCTCTGCTTCCCATTCTGGACCTGACTGACCTTTTGTTTTAATAAAGGATATTGCCCACATTTAAGAGCAGTTATGGCAATAGGTGGGATAAATATTTGGTGATTTGGCATGCACTACTTTGCCACACAAGTGATGTGCTGCAAACCAGAGGCATACCTATGGAAAATAGTGCCTATGAAATGCCCTGAAATTGTGCCCATGCCCAAACATATTTCACCCATATTTTAGATACCTTTACAATAATATCAATTAAAAAATGCAAGTCAAACTCATTAAGCTTTTAGTTATTAAGATATCCATAAAAGACATTGGTTGATTCACTAACCCAGTGTGCTGTAAGTGCAGCCAAATTCACGGCTGGACTGTGTGACAGCACAGCCGATTCAGGCTCCGGACAGTTGCATTAGCAACACTTACATTGTGTTGCTGTGAGCATCACAGTGTCACTCTCTGCTGTCTCTTCAGTCTCCATGAATGGTTGAAGTTTCACATGAGAGTCTATCTTTCACATCAGTAACCCCCTTTGCATGAGAGCCCTCCCTTCACATTAGAGTTCCCCTTAAACATCAGAGCCCCCTCCCCCTTTACATCAGAGTTCTCCTTTCACATCAGGAGCTTTCCTTTCATTTCATAGTCCTCAGAGCCCCCTCACTTCGATGTCATCAGTGCCCCTTCACCACAGTGGATTCAGAGCCCTCTTACATCAGGGTCCTCAGAGCCCCCTCACATCAGAGTCCTCAGAGCCTCCCTTACATCAGAATCCTCTGAGGTCACTCACATCAGTGTCTTTAGATCCCCTCTCACATCAGTGTCCTCAGAGCCCCCCACACTAGTGTCATCAAATTTCCCCTCTCACCGGTGTCCTCAGATCCCTCCACACCGAGTCCCTCGAACCCTCCTCAAATCAGTGGAGTGCCCCCACGCTATCACTTCTAATATAAGCAATGCCAAGCAAAAGGAACAAGCTGCTGCAGGCAGCTGGTAACTTACCCAAAGCTAATAAAGTGCATAAACTATATAGTGAATGGTGCTGCGCTGCTGCAATATGTGCAAAAGATTGCTGTGGATATTGTGCAAAGCAAGATGCTTAAATGTGTACAAGAAATCGCTGTGAAGGTGGAGTAGGTCTTTAACATACATCAGCTCCGTGCTGTCATCATGGAGGAGTGGAAGTGGCAACCTGTGAAGCTCTGGTGAACTCCATGCCCAAGAGGGTTAAGGCAGTGCTGGAAAATAATGGTGGCCACACAGAATATTGACACATTGGGCCCAATTTGGACATTTTCACTTAGGGGTGTACTTACTTTTGTTGCCAGCAGTTTATACTTTAATGGCTGTGTGTTGAGTTATTTTGAGGGGACAGCAAATTTACACTGTTAAGCCTCATACACACGGGCATTATAAAAAACGAGCTGTAAAGCTAGTACCGACACCAGGAAAAAAGCGGCATTAAAAAAGAGATTTTATCAGTGTTTTGCGTTGGCGTCAATGCGCGTTTAGCCAAGCGAGCTTTTAGCCCCGCTTCTCTGCCTCTATTCAAAATCAATGGTTCCCTATGGGAGCCCACTGATTTGAATAGAAATCTCTTCAGAAGTCGGATCATGATGATCCGACTTGCAGTGCGACTTACGTGCTGAGGATCTTGAAGGGGAACCCGCCAAACTGAAAAAAAAATTGTTGTGGGGTTCCCACCAAGAGATACTAGACCCTTCAGTCTGATATGGATTGTAAGGGGAACCCCCACACCAAAAAACTGGCGTGGGGCCCCCCCAAATAAATACCAGACCCTTATCCGAGCACGCAGCCCGGCAGGTCAGGAAAGGGGGGGCGGGCGAGTGCCCCCCTCCTGGACCATACCAAGTCACATGCCTTCAACATGGGGGTGGGTGTTTTGGGGCACAGGGGGCCCTGCACCCCCCCACCCCAAAGCACCTTGTCGCCATAATGAGGACAAAGGCCTCTTCCCAAAAACCCTGGCCGGTGGTTGTTGGGGTCTGTAGGCGGGGGCTTATGGGAATCTGGAAACCCCTTTAACAAGGGGGCCCCCAGATCCTGGCCCCCCACCCTATGTGAATGAGTATGTAGTGCATTGTACCCCTATTCATTCACCTAAAAAAAGTGTCAAAATAAAACACAGTACACAGGTTTTTAAAGTATTTTCTTAAGGCAGCTCTTCTCCTTCCTCCGACGATGTCTTCTCCCTCTGCCGGTTCTTCTCCACTCTGCGCTGTCTTCACAGCGGTGGTGCCCCGTTATGACGTCACCACGCCCATCATGCCCCGGGGGCTGATGTCACAAGGGGTGGGGCCTCCGGATTACATCAGCGGGTGGCTCTGCCCCGTGTCAATATATGTCATTGCACACAGCAGACCCAGCATTACACTGGGAGATCGCATCAACATCGGAAGAAGCACAGAGGGAGAAGACAGCAGAGAAGACCCGGCAAAGGGATGAGAAGACAGCAGAGAAAGAAGACCCAGCGGAAGAGGAAGAAGAGAAGACAACGTAGAGAGGAGAAGAACCAGAGAGGGAGAAGAACCAGCAGAGGGAGAAAGAAGACAATGCCGGAGGAGGGAGAAGAGCCGGAGAGGAGAGAAGAAATCGGAAGGGACGCCGGAACTGGCTTAATAAAACACTTTAAAAACCTGTGTACTGTGTTTATTTTTTATACTTTTTTGTTAAAGGGTGCTTCCAGATTCCAAAAAGCCCCTGCCCAAGGGGCGTCAGAAGCCCCTGGCTATTGGGGCTACAGCCCCGAGGATGCCCTCGAAAAGCCCCAGGGCTGGACAGTCTAATTCTATTATTAGCCCAGAGCCGGCATACAAACAAATGGTGAAGCAGCGGTGGCGCCTATTATGGATGACACCACACTGGTCCAATCCCACATCGTGGGGTGTGTGATGTCCATTACAGGGCACCGCCGCTGCAACCAAAAGGAAGCAACACTGCGGGGCGGGCGCCAGGCGGCTATGATGGACATCATACTTGGCCCATCCTGTGCTAACGCAGGACCTGTGACGTCCATTAAGGAATGTTGCGGCTGGAAGGTAGCACGCTGGGGACACCTGATGTAACTGGGGACAGCCTGATGTAACTGGGGACAGCCTGATGCAACTGGGGACAGCCTGATGCAACTGGGGACAGCCTGATGCAACTGGGGACAGCCTGATGCAACTAGGGACACCCTGATGTTACTGGGGACACCCTGATGTAACTGGGGACACCTGATGGAACTGGGAACACTCTGATGTAAGGAGACACGCTGGGGACACCTGATGCAAGGAGACACGCTGGGGACACCTCATGCAAGGAGACACACTGGGGACACCAAATGGAAGGAGGCACTCCGCTGCAGACACACTGATGGCATCTCGTGGCAGGCGATGTGCCAAATGACACACTCGGGGCTCCCACTGATTTTGCATTGTGGTGTGTTGAATGATTTAATTTTATAATACAATGTAATAATAGAAATAATGCGCTTCAATCATTCTGACACCATAACAACCATGGTGCCATGATGGATGAAGCACTAACATTAGGTGTTTGGAGTATCTTTATCTGCTGATTATTAAACTTTCTGGAATACACATATTGTATTGTGGTGTAGGATCCGGCCTGCTGTCCCTCCATCCCTCTTTTTTTCCTTCCTTCTCTCTCCTTCCCTCCCTATTTCTTTCTTTCTCCCTCCATCTCTCATTCATCTCAGACTCAAACCACACCCCTTTGGACCACGCCCTTTAAGCCATGCCCACTGTTTTGTTTAACCACTTCAATACTATGCACTTAGAACCCTTTACTACCAGACCAATTTTCAGTTTTCAGTGCTGTTGCGCTTTGAATGACAATTGCGCGGTCGTGCGATGCTGTACCCAAACAAAGTTTTTATCATTTTGTTCCCACAAATAGAGCTTTCTTTTGGTGGTATTTGATCACCCCTGCGGTTTTTATTTTTTGCGCTACAAATAAAAAAAGACTGAAAATTTTGAAAAAAAAAAAAAAATTCTCTATTTTTGTCACAAAACTTTGTAAATAAGTAAATTTTCTCCATCACTGGTGGGCACTGATGAGGCTACACTGACGGGCACTGATGTGGCAGTACTGATTGGCACTGATGAGGCGGCACTGATGAGGTGGCACTGATGATGAGGCACTTATATGCAGCGATGATGAGCACTGTTAGGCGGCACTGATAAGCAGCACTGACGGGTACTGAGAGGTGGCACCGATATACAGCACTGATGGGCACTGATATGCAGCAATGACGGACACTCCCGGGCGCGCGGCGGCTTGTTATCCTGAGGATGTCATATGACGTCCAGTCAGGATAACTCAGCCACTTCCCGGCCCTCATTCTGCATACGGCGGTCGGGAAGTGGTTAAGCCACACTCATTGTTCGCCGCATTTTTTCGGGCTCCAGCCCCTGGGCTTTTTCCCACCCAGCAACTCCACTGCCACGCCGACACGCACCAAGGAGCGTCGGGAAGAGGCCCTTGTCCTCATCAACATGGGGAAAAAGTGCTTTGGGGTGGGGAACCCCACAACATTGTTTTCATTTTGGCGGAGGGGGGTTCCCCTTCAAGATCCTCTGCACACAAGTTGCACCGCAAGTTGGATCATCATGATCCGATTTTCTGGTGTGACTTCTATTCAAATTAATGGGCTCCCATAGGGAACCATTGATTTTGAATAGAGGCAGAGAAACGCCTGACAAGACTTAACGCTCTGTATACAGCGTTAAACCGTGTTTAACAGCTTTTACCGTAGTCTGGCATTTTCACAGCTCTAGTGCTGGAGCCTTAGAACGCACTGGTCCTGGGGGTTTTTTTGGAGCTTAAAAATGTCTATGCCACTTACAGCTCAAAAATGCTTGTGTGTGTATGAGGCCAATGAATAACATGGAGAGGCATTTTTAAGATAGATAGATAGATAGATAGATAGATAGATAGATAGATAGATAGATAGATAGATAGATAGATAGATAGATAGATAGATTCTGCTGAGTGCCTGGGATGAAAAAGATTATGCTGGCGAAGCAGATGAATTGCAGGTGTGCCTCTTCTGTGTCCTGACCAACCACAGCATGAATAACAAATACATAAAAATATAAAAACAAATGAAAATAAACATTTTAAAAGTTTAAAAATATATTAATAAAAAAGAAAAGAAAAGAAATCATGGCTGTGAATCTGCTACTCTCTACAATTCCTGTCCAAGAAATGTCAACTATATTATATGGCAAGTGTTACAGTTTAAAGAGATTAAATGAAGTGGGGCTCAGACTGCCAGACTTGGGGGGTGCTTACGGTGTAGCTTTTTTTGCAACTCCAAATGGCAGCTGATGCCTGTACTGTAGCTTCCATGAAAGAAAAGCACAGTATGAATGTCGGAGGACCTTTCATTCATCCTCCTGACTTCCATTCATAGATAGCTTTTCATTCATGGAAGCTATAGTATGAATGGAGGAGGGGTGTGGAAAAGGTGGGCATGGTTGGTATAGTGCCTTTGACAGGACCATCAGTTGTATTATTCTCCACAGCACTGGAAGCTCATCTGTACTTACAATGTACAGTTAGGTCCATATATATTTGGACACAGGCACTTTTCATACTTTTGGCTCTGTATGCCACCAGAATAAAATTAAAATGAAGCAATCCAAATGAATTTGAAGCGCAGACTTTCAGCTTTAATTCAAGGGGTTAAACATAAATATCAAGTACAAATTTTAGGAGCAGCAACCATTTTTATACACAGTCCCCCCATTTTTAGGGACTCAAATGTAATTAGACAAATGAATATAATCATAAATAAAATGTTCACTTTTAATATTTTGTTGAGAATCCTTTACTGGCAATGACTGCCTGAAGTCTGGAACCCATGGACTTTACCAAACACTTGGTTTCCTCCTTTCTGATGCTTTGCCAGGCTCTAAGCTGCCTTCAGTTGTTCTTTGTTTATGGGTCTTTCTGCCTTTCCTTTTGCCTTCAGCAAATGAAATGCATGCTCAATTGGGTTGAGATCAGGTGATTGGCTCGGCCATTGCAGAATATTCCACTTCTTTTGCTTCAAAAGCTCCTGGGTTGTTTTTGCAGTGTGTTTTGGATCATTATCCATCTGTACTGTGAAGCGCCATCCAATCAACTTTGCTGCATTTGGCTGAATCTGAGCTGACAGTCTATTTAGGAATATATTCATTTGTCCAATTACATTTGAGCCCCTGAAAATGGGGGGACTGTGCATAAAAATGGTTGCAGTTCCTAAAATTTGGACTTGATATTTATGATCAACCCCTTGAATTAAAGCTTCAAAATTCAAGGGGTTCAAAACTTCAAATTCATTTGGATTGTTTCATGTTAATTTTATTCTGGTGGCATACAGAGCCAAAAGTATGAAAATTGTGCCTGTGCCCAAATATATATGGACCTAACTGTATATTCAATACTAATAGAAAAAAGCTATAGTATACTGCTGATGTGTATTCTCCTTTGGAAAGAGATTATCAGAACATTCACAAAGCACACTGCAGCTAACATGCACTATTCCTATTTGTTCAATTTCCATATCAATGTTCTATATCTGTCTAGCCAATGCACATCACACAATTAGGAGAAGATTTTTTGTTCTGTAATAGGAGTAAAAGTCGGAAACAGAACAGATAGATGGTAGAGAAATGTTTGGATAAACTGTAAATGCAGAAGACTAGAAACCGTTGAATAAATTAGCTTTAACTCTTTTACACCAGAAAAAGGGAGAAAGAGATGCCTTTCCCTGTGCTTTAATCTTGCTCTAGGTCTTGTTCACCTCATTGGCTACACCACATTACTCATTTATGCTACAGGCTCATTACCCACTGCATCCGCACACTCAGTCATGCCGAACAAAATGTTCCCAGATACTGACTGAACAACCTGTTGCTCGACCATTCACATTCCTAAGCCTCATTTTAAATCTCATTTAAAATAACATACATTTGTTCATTCTGTTCTGAACATGAGAGCCCTGGGCTGGATTTTTCCTCTTGTAGGCCTTAAGCACATTGTCCGATTCCTCCTCCAGTCAGTTCCCACACAAGCTAACAGTCATTCCTGTTTACAAGTCCCCACCAGTACCACCAGCTTACCACACCACTATTGAGTAGCCCAGACCTTGCTCCATGGCCCCAATTACTTTGTAAAAAAACATTACACCTTTCTTGGCATTATGTACCATGGTAGGCTCTTTGCACCTCTTCAGTGTGTGGCACTAGCATGGCTACCAGAATTTACAACTAGTGCAGGATTTAATTGTGAAGCTGTTTTGCCTCGGCCACGCAAAACATGGACAGATATTGCTCACAGTTAAACCCTCTTACAGTCATTCTGTTGAACGTCAAAAGAGGGTGGAATCATGCAGAAACCACAAAAGCCTCAACTGTGGGTTTCCCTAGCAGCCATCTTGGAAAAGCCTTTGCTCAATTATGTGCAGTGCTTTTGATGGAATAGAATGTAGTGTATTTTTAACCCATCATGGGTGGCAGTCTATAGCCCCTTTCAACTGTAAGTTCCCTGCAAATTTGGTGTGCGAAGCAAGAAACAAAGAATGAAAGCTTTACCTGGCTCTAGGATCAGTGCCTTCATGTGCTAAATTAGAGGTTCGGCCCTAAAACAGCCTGGGTACAAATCACAAACGCTATGGTACATATAATGTTTCCCAACAACATTTACATTGCCCATAATAATAGATACATACCTGACAAACCTCAATCATATTTTAGTAACTTTGCAAATGCCACTGAAGAACACCATTGTAATTTGGTAGGTATACTTGCATTGCCAGCTATAGTATTTGATACACTCTTTGACACGTAAAATAAATCTGACTCTCATTATTTGTTTTAAAGTCGCAGTGTGTACTTTGGTGAAACATAATCAGAATCTTTTTTAGGACTCATGGGGTGCAGTTTCAGAACAGTGTTGTTTATTGATAGGTCTTTAGCCAGCAAATGCATGTTAGGGTAATAGTTGTTAGAGGTGATCGCACAATCAGGGCCGGGACAAGGGGTGCGCAGAAGGGGAGCTGCCCTGGATGCTATGGTTTATTGCAGGGATGGGGACACCCTGACACTAACCCTTAGGGAAGCAGGGGGGGAGGCACAGTTTGGCATCTTTGCCCTGGGCGCTGGATGACCTTGTCCCAGCACTGAGCACAATCACCACTGTATTCATTTTACTCTATTTGACAGATATGTTAGAAGATTTGGTGGAAAGAATGTTATATCCCATACCCCTTCAGGTCCTGCTTGTACAAGGAGGCATGTGCAGGACCTCACACCAACAGATCATTGGAATGTAGGCAGGAAGATATGTTCATACCACACTACCCTCACCACCAGCACCCTTCTCATCTCAACAAAACTCTCCTTATCTTTATGTTTGAAGCCTGAAATGTGGTAAAAGTTTGCAAAGTTCAAGGGGCCGAATAATTTCACAAGGCACTGTATATTACAACTAATAAAGTTTAAAAAGTAAAGTTCCCTAATTGTATATATCATTTATCATAGAATACCATATATTTTTTGATAATGCCTCAAAGAGAGACAGTATTTCATATACGGTGGATTGCCATCCATTGAAGTTTTCCTCAAGATTATCCTTCCATCATCCTCTCAAATCAAATCAAATCAAATCACTTTTACACATTTACTAGAGCATTCGAACTCTGGTCTCAAACTCAATCACATTATGAGAATAAGGGGCTTGTAGCTAATGACAATGCATAAAGGGGTGTAGGTGGGGTGCAGCACGGTGCAGAGACAATAACTCAGGCTGGTGCAAAAAGGACTTGTATTGAAGCAAACCAGCAAAAGTTCACACAAACCCGGTGGGACAGCTACACAGCTGGTACACTCACAGTTCCATTAGTGTGACAGAAGCAGGTGTCAGCTGGAATTACAGCATCTGTTATGGGGGGGGGGGGAATGCAGCCTGACCATCTAGTGCCCAACCAGGAAGGTGTCCAGATAGGTACACTTATCCTCATCATCCCTAATTCTAGTACTGACCCTAACAGATGGGTACCTGTCCCTACTCTGTCTACTTGCAAAAAGCATGCCAACCCCAGGAGACAGGGCTTTAAATAGGCTCTGATTGATCCATGATAACTCCTTGAGCCACATGGGGCAGCAGCTTGCAATGGCATAGCTTCTCCAGTGACACAGAAAACCTAGTTCCTGCTGACTTCCTCTATAACAGTGCCGCTGCGGAAAGTGCCCCCTGCCATGGAGAATGTAGACTGCACTTGCCTACAGGGGCCTTTAATGATATTGATCTGTTTAATTCTCTGCCTAATCTGCTCCTATTCTCTCTCTTTTCTGCTTACTCTTTTGCTTTACTTTTCCTGGCTCTGCAGCCTTTTCATAAAGTCGAACGCTAGGTGCACACTAGTGCAGCTGCAACAATCCGATCTTCAGTGCAATTTTGTACAGTGTTTTTGACACATTTTATAATATGTTTTTGATGCGTTTTTCATGCTTCATGCATTTTACATGCATTTTATACCCAATTCCTGGTGCATTTCCATTGATTTCTAGGGGCCAAAATCATGTTACAGCCACACCAAAGTAGTCATGTACTGTACCTTTTCCAAAAATGTTCTGTGCTGTGCTGTGCTGTGCTGCATTGATGTGAACAGACACAATTGTATATAATATGGTTTTCATTGTCGTGCCATTCTATGCAACTGAACTCACATGTAAAATCGCACTAGCGTTAACCAAGCCTGAGAGTGGAGTACGTCAGAGAACAAAACTTTGAAAGTTATGAAATGTTCTAAAATATTATTATGAACCAGTTTAGTTTTAGACAGCTGATCAGGTTCTTTATTGTTTTGCTACACACTCCTGACATCTCATGCGTCATGTATTATCAGCAATGATGATTCAGAAAGAGTGCTATAACCCTGTCTACATGATGCGGTTAAAACTTTGTCAGTAAAAAAGATCATTAAAACAAAAGTAAAATATTGTCTAGTTATACAATAGTCAGCTGAAACTCTGCCAGCCCCTTAAGGGTGGGGTTATAATGCTCTTTGCATACCTCCCAACTTTTTGAGATAGGAAGGAGGGAAACCCATTAGAAAAAGTATGCTGCCATGGGACACACTCCCTCTCACTCTCCCACTCACTGCCCCTGTCACTCCCTCTTAAAGGAGAAAGGTACAAAAAAAGATCCACAGGTGTCAAACTGACGGCCCTACAGCTATTGAGGAACTACAAGTCCCATGAGGCATTGCAAGGCTGACAGTTACAAGCATGACTCTCACAGGCAGAGAGGCATGATGGGACTTGTAGTTCTGCAACAGCTGGAGGGCCGCCAGTTTGACACCCTTATTTTAATTACCCCATGTGCTTTTTTTACCACTACTATTCCTTTATGCTGGCTTTTGAAATTTACATATGCAGCAATTTAGAAATTGGATAAAAATGTCTATCCCTGGGAAACACATTTTGAAAGATAAATAATGCATTTTCTATACAACTATATAGATCAGATTAAAATGAGGGACGAATGAGGAGGAAAGAGGGACAGAGGGTCTTTGCTCCAAATCAGGGACAGTTGGGAGCTATGCTCTTTGGCATACGTCAAAGAATAGGACTGGGGACACCATAACAAATGTATTCCATATCCATAAATGCATGCATCCATAAATACAGTGTTTTTCTGGGGGTTATGCTTACTTGTAGCATGAGTATTTGTTGAAGAATGATGAAAAAGAATGCTGTTGATGGATAGAATCATAGAGGTGTCTGTTATCTCATTTATATTATTCAACCCATGCTAATAAATGACTGATATAAAAAGATGGAGATAGGTGCAGCTATTTGAAATATTTATTTTACACCCAGTATATAAAAATATTCTAATATTTACTTTTATGAAAATCTCTGAATAAAACCAACCTGGTTGACTAAGAAGTTGTATTGTATCATACAATGGCTTCATATTTCCAGTAGCTCCCTGCTGTCCTCACTCAACAGAGGAGCATATTAGCCAAACTTCAATATAACATGGGTGCCATGGTGGCTTAGTGGTTAGCACTTCTGACTTGTAGCACAGAGGTGTTAGGTTTGAATCCTGTCCAGGACACTATCTGCTTGGAGTTAGTATGTTCTCCCTGTGCTTGCCTAGGTTTCCTCCCATCCTCCAGAGACATGCTTGTAGGTTATTAGGCTCCTGCCTAAATTGGCCTGTTTGAATATATGCATGCACATGACATCCCTCAGATTATAAACTCATTGAGTGCACAGACTGATGTAAAAGTATGTAAACCACTGCGCAAATTGTCATCACTATATAAATGCCTATAAAAAATAAATAAATAAGGGAAGACTGGCCATGGTGAGTGTGAAACAAAAGGAGTCCAAGCTTTTCGGAGTAAAAATATCATATGTTTTACCTCTTTTCTATCTCTGCAGTTTCCCAGATTGACGAGCGCCTGTCCAGGCATCTGGGTGGATCCTGACTGTAAAGTCGGGATTTTTTCCCCAGCCTGGACTGGCTGAGTGACGTCAGCCGACAGCGAGCTTTAGCCCGCTGTCAGCTAAAAAAAACGGTCACAGAAGTGCAGAACGAACTGCACTCCTGTGATCCATGGGAGAAGTAGGGCCAAAAAAGCTTTGACCATACTTCTCCTTTAAAGATCAGGAAGCCTAAATGTATTTTGAAGCTTGTAGGATGTGTTTAACAATTGTTCACTTTGATAGATACTGAGCCTTTCTTTAGTGACTCACTCTAAAGTCCAAATATAATGAATTAAACTAAAAAAAAAATCCAATCTGGAAATTCCTGAATAAGCAAAATGTCCCAGGAGTGAGAAAATAGAGGAGGGTCCGTGTAGAGGATGAGTTTAAACACCAATGTGCGTCCCTTTCACCAACACACCACTCGCTTCGCTCACCTTCAAGTGTTGACCCTTGATCTCTCAGGTAGTCAAAAGCGCAGGTCTCCTCTTCTGCCCGGGTAGGTCTGATCACCAGGAATCCTTAGCAATAGGTATATGCTTCTCCATATAGTAGATACAGACCCCAAGAGCAGAAAAACAGATCTAAGTGCTCTGATGTATGAATAAGGAGCTTGGTGATCAGCCCTACACGGGCAAAAGAGGGGACCTGCGCTTTTGACTACCTGAGAGATCAGGGGTCAACACGTGAAGGTGAGCGAATCGAGTAGTGTGTTGGTGAAGGGGATGCACATTGGTGTTTAAACTCATCCTCTACACGGACCCTCCTCTATTTTCTCCCTCCTGGGACATTTTGCCTATTGAGGAATTTGCAGCTTGGATTTTTTTGAGATGAATTCATTATATTTGGACTTTTGAGTGGTTGTTTTTCTCTGCGCTGCACCTTTATAGGAGCTCGATTACTGGAGATTAGGTTGGATTATCTCTTCGTGCTAGCAGCAATATAGTTCTCAAATACTTTGCGCTGATTGTTTTATTATAATATTTCTTTAGTGACTGCCACCAACACCAACATCCGGGTCACGTATGACTCATGAATTAATGGTGGAAAAATCACTGCTTAGCAGGGATACATTTGTATCTTTTAGAAAATTCCAAATACACACATATTTTTCCATTTATTCTGTTTAAACATTATTGCTGTGATTTAGAACATCATAGTTATGAAATAGAACAAGATAACCTGACCGTACCCCTGGGTCTACCTTTACCATGTCATTCACTGGTCAAAATGTGCACATAACAATAACATCACAATTATTTGTATAATTAGGCAGAGCGTATGTTCAATTACAGTTGTTAAAGTATAACTAAGCCTAAAACGTTTTCTTTTCTTTTGGATAGAGTAGGGAATTGTCAAAAACTCTGTTTTTTTATTTATTTATTTTTTGGTTTTTTTTTGCCATCTAAGTCTTGTTCACAAGATTACCCTTCACTTCATGTTCTGTAGACATAATAGGAAGTAAGAGAAAATCTCTCCAGAGTCAATAAATCTCCTCTTAGTAGTCACCAAAACAGACATCCCCATTGTAAGATCTTCCCCCCTATTCTTGTTCTTGTGACAACTCAAAAATGTTCTTTCCTGACAGACTCCATGGCAGCCTATGTGTGGGTTTACCCCGCCCCCTCCACTCCCATAGGACCCTATTACCATAAATTTGGCCACCTGGCCCCTACCGGTGTTCCTTTTTTATCCTCCTCCAGGACCCGTGCAGATCGGAGCATTATGGCATTGGGCATGCAGTCCCCAGCTTGGAGCGGGGCAAGCAGATGAGGGGTGGTGGTGTCCCCCGAATGCCCAGGGCCCAGCTATGGTGGGCGAGTGGCGGTAGGCCAGCAAGATCCCCAGGAGGGGAGACCAGTTGCCCAGGGCAATGCCTGAAGTCTGGCAGGGTCTCAGAAGGCGGGTAAGACTCCATGGCAGCATATATTTATATATATATATATATATATATATATATATATATATATATATATATATATATTTGTGTTTTGTCCTGTGTGCTTTTGTTCCCGGTGCCCTGGGTCTGCAGAGTGGCTCTTGTAAATGTCTGGAGCGCATCTGCGTTCCATTGCCGGGACTAAGCTGGCCCCAGGACTCCCCAGCGCAGGCGTGGCTCTCGGTACAGGACCGAGGCTTGGCTGACGCACGCGCAGTGGACCCGGCACATGCGCGGTGCGGCATAGGTGACGGCGGGAGATTCAAAAGTGCCGTGAGCCTGAGCAGAATGGGTTTGTCTGTGGGCTTGCGGCGACTTCCCCAAGCTGGATCCTTCTTCTCTCCAGGTAAGCCCCGGAGGTCTGGAGGCACTGGGGGGGGGGAGGGGGGAGGGGGAATGCCGAATCAGGATGTGTGTCATGCAGTTCTCCCTTCTCTCCAGGCATCCCTGTGCCCACAGCATGAGTCAGTCACTGCCTCCCAGTGGCCAGCCTGTGCCTAACAGGTATGGTGTGGGCTGTGCAAAGGGAGGGGGGCATCGTGAGGGACGTGTATGTTGTTCCACCCTGATTGATGTTTCTTTGTGCCTGTTTTCTCTCCTTCTCATTGTCATGTCATTTCTTAGCCCCCCTAGGTCTGTCCATCAAGGCTCGTTATGAGACACCAGAGACCCTGCCAAGTCCCAACACCGACACTTATCATCAAAGTCGAGACACCATAGGTCCCAGTCTAGGGGCAGGCGCCATGGAAGGAGTTCCTACTCTTCCTCCAGACACCACTCCCACCGCCATGATAGTTACCCCAGGCGCAAGTTTTGCTGGGGTTGCGGTGCCAAAGCACCTGAGGGAAAATCGCTCTGTGAAGCGTGTTATTCCCGGGCGGTGACGGAAAGAGAATCAGGAGAACGACAGGCTAGCCCTAGCCCTGGGGTGGAGGCACTCGTGAGACGGGTGGTCCAGCAATCACTGAGAGAATTTGGCCCCTCTCACACCCAGAGCTAACCGTCCACAGGTGGCTCTCTAGATCGCTTGACCCAAGAAAAGCCTGGCCCCTCCCAACCAAGCTTTACTCCTCTGGATTCCTCAGATTCTGAGATGGAGGGGGAGGATGCGGCGGGCTTCGATGCAGCCTTGATCCCACCACTAATTAAGGCCGTTAAGGAAGCCTTAAGGTGGGAGGAGCCGGTGGCTTCCCCGACAAAGCAAAGGAAGTTCTTCAAACACTTAAGTAAAGATTGCCCCAGCTTCCCGCTTCTTCCAGAGCTAAAGGATATCCTAAAGGAAGAATGGGAAAAAGTAGACAAGAAGGCCTCCTTGTCCAACAAAGCTGCTAGACTCTATCCCTTCAGGGAAGATGAAGTCTAGGACTTAGAGTCCGCTCCGTTGGTGGATGCAGCAGTGGCAAGGTTGGCGAAACATGTCACCCTTCCTTTAGAGGATGCAGTGTCATTCAGAGACCCTCTTGAGAGGAAGATCGACTTAGACCTTAAGAAAATCTATGTGACGGCGGGCATGGCCTGCAAACCAGCTCTGGCCCTGGCAGCCATATCTAAAGCGATGGAGGTCTGGACTGAAGAGATAGACACTGTGCTGAATGGGGTCTCACCAGAAATGGCAAGGAGTTCCCCCCGCGGGAGATGAAGTGGGCATCGGCCTTCCTGGGGGAGGCCTCCTTGGATCTCATCCGCCTGGTGGCGCGGGTAATGTTATCCTTGGTCACGGCTAAGAGGGCCCTGTGGCTTCGTCCTTGGCTCGCAGACCCATCCTCCAAACAAGCCTAGTGCAGGATTCCCTTTGAGGGTTCCACTTTGTTCGGCAACAGGCTGGACCAGGCCATTGCCAGAGCCACTGGGGGGGAAGTCGGGGTTCCTTCCGCAGGACAGGCGACTGTTCGGACAGAGAAAGCCCCAGTCAAGAAGGCAAGGCTCGGAGCGAGCTAGAGAGGCTCGCAGCTATAAGCCTGGGCGAGACTTCAGGCCTAACTGGAAGAGGGGGTCAGTCCTCCGCCCAACAGGCACAGAAGAACACAACCTCCTCCGGGTATGAACCCACTAAGGGCTTTTGAGATTGGGCCCGCCCAGGCAGGCTGGGTGGGAGCACGTTTGCTTCTCTTCCGGCATGTTTGGGCGGCCTCGATCTCGGATGCCAGGGTCATCAAGACAGTTTCCGCCGGGCACTGCTGGTCTTTCGTGTAGCCCCCAATGCTCAAGGTTATGCCTACGCTAATGCCACAGTCGGAAGAGAAGAGGTCAATTCTCCTGGCGTGCGTAGATTCGCTGGTGGCTCAAGGGGCAGCGGTGCCGTTCCCAGAGGAAGAAATGTTTCTAGGCCTGTACTCCCCTCTTTTTCTGGTCCAGAAAAGGAACGGTTCCTGGAAACCGGTCATAGATCTCACACACCTGAACGGATTTATCAAAGGAGAAAAATTCAAGATGGAGACCTTGTCAACAATCCAGCGCAGTTCAACCAGGTGACTGGATGGTGTCAATAGACTTGAAAGATGCCTATTTTCACGTTCCAGTGTCAGAGGGATACCGCAAGTACCTTTGCTTTGTGGTAAACGGAGACACCTCCAGTTCACCTGCCTCCCGTTCGGATTGTCAACGTCCCCATGGGTATTTTCGAAAGTCCTCCTAGCTGTAGTGGCCTTGATCAGGACAAAAGGAGTAAGGCTGCATCATTATCTAGACGACCTACTCCTCCCGGCGCAAGACAAGAGTCAGCTATTGTCCCACAGGGCTCAGGTAATTGCCACCCTGCAGGAATTCGGCTGGCTATTGAACCGGGAAAAGAGTCATCTAGAACCAACTCAGAAACTTGTATACCTAGGCGCACAGTTCAACACGGCCGAGAACACAATCTCTCTTCCGGTGTAGAAAATTACAGTCATCCGGGACTGGCTGCGGCCGGCCCTCTTGTCTTCACATCTCAGGGCATTTCACTGTCTCCGGATAATTGGCACCATGGCTTCTACATCTCTCATGGTCAAATGGGCCCTGTGGAGGATGCGCCCATTCCAAATGGGATTTCTGCAACAGTGGAGACCGGACAAGGGCGACCACCTAGTCCGCATAACTGCGGCCATGAAGGACAGCCTGCCGTGGTGGCTACACTCCAACAACCTTCTCAGGTGCCACCCCATATCCCTGCCCCCGTGGGTGGCAGTTACAACGGATGCCAGCAACACAGGGTGGGGGCCCATTGCGGGGCAGAATTGGCCCAGGGAAGATGGGGGCCACTTCCTCGCATACGGTGTCCAATGTCCTGGAACTATGAGCAGCCTATCATGCCCTTCAGGTCTTTCGCCAGTGGTTGCAGGGGAAAGCAGTCCTACTGAAGATGGACAATGTGGCGGTGGTCTCATATGTGAAGAGGCAGTGTGGGACGCGAAGTCCATCCCTGTTACGGGAAATGGAGCCGATCTTGTCATAGGCCCAGAGGTTCCTGATGGACATCACCGCAGCTTACATTCCGGGGAGTCAGAAAGCGCAAGCTCCAGGGTACACTTGAACAACGGGAAGTGGTCGCTACATCTGGAGGTATTTACCTGGATCCAGTTTCTGGGAGTCGACCCCGAGGTCGACCTCTTCGCCTCCCCTCTAAACCACAAGCTCAGAAAATTTTACGCGGGGCCAGTGCCCTCAAGCATTCAGATTGGACGCCTTGACAGACAATTGGAGGTTCAGCAGGGCTTACGCCTTCCCTCCAATACCCATCATTCTACGCTTCCTGCAGAGACTGTGGTCCGAGGAAGCCCAAGTCACGACAATACTCCCCTTCTGGCCCAACAGGCCTTGGTTCACGCTGTTGACCCAGCTCAGCTACAGGGCCCCAGTGCCTCTCCCTCTCAGACCGGACGTTCTGTCTCAGGGGACAGTCCTGCACCCATATACAGCACGGCTGCGCCTGACGGTCTGGTTCTTGAGAGGGAGAGGTTCAAGGCCTTGGGCTGTGCTCCCCGGGTAATCTCTACTCTAATGAATTCCAGGAAACCCAGCACTAACAAAGTGTATGGAAGGATATGGTCCAGATTTTCAGACTTTGTGTCCTCAAAAGGAAGACCCATGAGGGACTCTGGGATTCAAGAAGTTCTCGAATTCCTACAGTCTGGGCTCGATTTGCCTCTTTCAATTAGCTCGCTGAGGGTACAGGTGTCGGCCTTATCTGCTTTCACAGGAACAACTTGGGCGTCCAGCCCCCTGGTCCACCAATTTCTCAGAGGGGCTGCAAGGCTAAGACCACAGAGGAAAGCAAGGTTCTCAAAATGGGATCTACTACTAGTCCTTAACTTTTTAGCCGAGCCAGCATCGAATGAATTCAATATGTCATTAGTGAGAGACTTGTTCTTAAAAGCGGCCTTCCTGGTGGCGATAACCTCGGCCAAAAGGGTCTCAGAGATCGGGACTTTGGGCCACAAGGAGCCATTTCTGACGTTCTTCCCGGACCGAGTGGTGCTGATCCCGATGCTTGGGGCCAGACCTAAAGTGACATCAGTGTTTCATGAAAATCAAGAAATTACCTTACCCACATTTGAGTCTCCAGAGTCCTCAGAGGTGCATCCCCTGGATGTGGGAGAAACACTGAAGGCCTATCTGCAGGCTACAGCGGCTTTTAGACACTCAGAGAATCTGTTTGTCCTGTTTGCCGGAAGGAATAAGGGGCAAAAGGCCTCTTCCAGAACGATTGCATCCTGGATCGTCCAAACCACCCAGAGGGCTTATAGGGCTAGGGGCTTGGCGGTGAGGGCACACACCACCAGAGGCATCGCTACGTCATAGGCAGCGGCTCGACATGTCGCCCCGGAAGTCATATGTAGGACGGCCTCATGGCCCTCGCTAAATACCTTTATGACACACTACTGCGTGGAACCAGCTTCATTATCTTCTATTAATTTTGGTTTAAGAGTGCTGTCAGCCGACAATGCAAATTAAATTGTGTCTGTTGCTCAGCATTCCCACCCGTGTGTTTTTTTTGGCTAGTTAAGTCCCACACGTAGGCTGCCATGGAGTCTGTCAGGAAAACAGAAAATTCCCTATCGGATACTTACCATAATTTTCCTTTCCTGATGGAATCCATGGCAGCCGGAGTTCCCCACTCTCGGGTCTAAGAGGAGGGGCAAGATATTGAACACCGGTAGGGGCCAGGTGGCCAAATATATGGTAATAGGGTCCTATGGGAGTGGAGGGGGCGGGGTAAACCCACACGTAGGCTGCCATGGAGTCCATCAGGAAAGGAAAATTACGGTAAGTATCCGATAGGGAATTTTCTGTTTTTTTCCTTACTTCCAGTCCCAGTAACATTAACCACTTGCCGACTGCAGTGTGTGCAACACAGTGAGGGAACACAGTTAACCCTTAGAGCGCCCCCTCCAGGTTAACCCCTTCACGGCCAATGGCATTTACACAGTAATCAGTGCATTTTTATACCACTGATCGCTGTATAAATGCCAATGGTCCCAAAAAAGTGTTAAAATGGTCCAACATGTCCACTGCAAGATCACAGTACTGCTAAAAAAATGCAGATTGCCACCATTACTAGTAAAAAATAATAATAACAACCCCAGAAATTAATTCTCATCATTTGAAAACGTGGCAACTTTTGCGCAAACCAAGCAATAAACGCCGATTGCGATTTTTTTTTTTACCAAAAATATGAGGAAATGCACAGAGGTGATCAAATACCACCAAAAGAAAGCTCTATTTGTGGGGAAAAAAGGACACAAATTTCGTTTAGGTACAACGTCGCACGACCACGCAATTCTCAGTTAAAGCGACGCAGTGCCGAATCGCAAAAAAGTGCGCTGGTCCTAAAGGGTGAAATCCTTCCGGGGCTGAAGTGGTTAATCATGGAGACAAATAGAGAGGTGACTCTCTATAGTGGGGACACAGACAGCCAAAAGAAAAAAAAGAAACAAATCGAATTCTTCCAAAATCCTTACAAAACTACATTTTAAAAAAAAATGGTTGTCCATATATTTTAAGTAGTTCATTATTTTATTTCAACTAAAATACTTTTTGATGACTGTACATTTTTTCATATCTATAGGACTTTAAATCAAAAAAATATATATTTAGAAGCATGCAAAAATATATACTAAGCTAGGCTTCTTAGTGATTTGAACCATTTGCATAATAAAAGAGAAATCTAGGATTTAAATACAGTACACTCTGACATAATAAATATAATGTTCATCAGCAGGCAGGGTAATCGGTGATTTCATGAGCGCAGCGGGGGAGACTGGGAAACACATAAAACATGACAAAGATTTATTACAGTGTACCACCAGCTTCATCAGGCGCTGGCTGACTTACAATGTGTGGACTTATTCAAAAAAGGCTGTGCAAAGAGTCATGGTTTGATTTCCAGTAATCCATAGTAGCCAATCAGAATTCCCCTTTCATCAAAATGATTAAAAGCTGATTGACACGGGTTACAGCATGCTGCAAATGTCTCTTTCTTGTATTACATAATGATGACAGAGAATATAATAAACTCAAATTTACACACAATAGCCAAGTTACTATTGTTATTAAAAAAAAAAAAAAAAAAAAAAAAAAAAAAAAAAAAAAAAACCACAAATTATTTCTGCAAGCTACATATAAAAAAACATCTTAAATAATAATGGGCTGAGCAGCGTGTTAACCTGCTGCTTTCTGGTGCATGCAGCTCATGACAAAGCAAGCAGAAGATGGAAATGTAACATCTCTCATTATACAAAGGCAGATGAATAGCTCTTTTTATCCTAACATCAGTATACATGTCCCTAGGAACTAGTTTGTGACAGTTTAGACTGCTAACTGGAAAGGCAATACCCAGCATAAGGAGGACAAGGGCTGTGTTTGGTGAGAACAGCCAGCAGCTACTTAGTATCTCTACTTATTTACTAAAACGTGAGTGCAAAATCTGCTGCATTTCTGCACAAAAACCAATCAGTGTCCACGTTTTATTGCCAAAGCTTAATACCAAGGTTCTCAACTCCGGTCCTCAGGACTCACTAACAGGCCAGGTTTGCAGGATAACTGGAATACATCACAGGTGTGATATCATTTGCTGCTCAGTGATTGCAGTATCCCAGTCTGCATCTCCCCAAGGTAATACTTAAAATCTGGCCTGCTGGTGGGTCCTGAGGACCGGAGTTGAGAACCACTGGCTTAATAGAACAAGTTAGACCCCAGACACATAGGGTTGCCACATCATCCCTTTAATCCAGGACACATATTAATTACACAGGTTCTGTGGCTGATTAAGGTGGTAATTAAACTCACTTGGTGCCTTATCTGCATTAAATCAGCCTCAGAACCTGTGTAATTCATATGTGTCCTGGATTAAAGGGATGATGTGGCAACCCTACATACACACTATTAGATTTTCTGCAGATTTTTGTCTTCAAAATTACCAAAACCATGTAGTGCAAGTGCCAGCCTGATTGCATGTAAATTGAAACTCTTAAGGTTTGACTTCAGATTATATGGTTTTGGTAAAGCTGAAGACAAAAATCTGCAGAAAATCGAATGCCTCATACACTAGGGTTGCCACATCATCCCTTTAATCCAGGACACACATTAATTACACAGGTTCTGTGGCTGATTAAGGTGGTAATTAAACTCACTTGGTGCCTTATCTGCATTAAATTGGCCTCAGAACCTGTGTAATTCATATGTGATCAGGTTTAAAGGGATGAGGTGGCAACCCTATCGTACACACGGGACGACGATCGTATACAACAGGTCGTACTAACGACCGTTGTATGTGATATCGATCGTTCGTATGCCAATTAGAACAGCCGAACATAAGACGGTCGTACAAGGGAGTTGTATGAGCAGACTAGAAAACTTGGTCGTACCAACAAGCGGTCATATGACCGTTGTATCGTGTGTACAGAGAAGTTGGTACAACAAGTTGTATTGTGCAAAACACGCATGCTCAGAAGTCAGGAACGGCCGGATGCTAATTACATGCACCTGAACATTCTTTCTGTGGTCGTACGATCGTGTAGTGCAGTCAGTATGCAATTTACATTATGCAACATACGATTTGCGACAATCCTACGTACGATCGTTGTCCCGTGTGTAGGGTTGCCACATCATCCCTTTAATCCAGGGCACATATTAAATTATACAGGTTCTGTGGCTGATTAAGGTGGTAATTAAACTCACTTGTTGCCTTATCTGCATTAAATTACCCTCAGAACCTGTGTAATTCATATGTGTCCTGGATTAAAGGAATGATGTGGCAACCCTACCCGTGTGTACGAGGCTTAATAGTGTGTATGGGGTCTAAGAAGCTAATTGGTTACTATGCACAGCTGCAACATATTCTTAGTGCACTCGTTTTAGTAAATCTCCTGTTTCGCTGTTACAATATAACACAGGCAATCCCTGCACTGGTTATGGAAGTGTTAAGTGTATGTAAACTCTAACAATACATTTCTCTTATTTGCTTCCTTTTGATCCGTTAAACATACCATTGACAGCCTTTTATTATATCTGTTCAACAAATGCAACAAATAAATAAATATCTAGTCATCCAGCCAGAAATCTTGTGAGCTCTCTGCCTCTGGACTGTTAACAGTTGGCATTGTTCTCTACTATATCCATGTTATGGAGAAGAAAGGGAGGTGTTATGTAGTCCCCACACACTCCCTGTCCTATAGCGTGTTGCTCAGTACGGTTGTCATCCTAGGACAGAAGTGTGCTAATGGCAGGATTACCAGGTGAAAATAAAGGAGAAAAGTGTGAAAAAGAAAACTAATGCAGCACCACATTAAAGAACAAGTATGCTGCAATACTGTCATTTTTTGCTCTTGGATTTCGATATGTTTTAACTTACCATAGCTGAATGCTGCAGTGTATCCCTCTGTGTGTCCTAGAGTCATAGAATTATTTCCTCAGCATACAGGGTGGAAACTCCCCTGCCATGCCACTGTACCATCTGCTATAGTTACACAGTGATCAAATCTGGACAGGTGCTGCTGTTAAATGATTTAAGCCAGAGCACCCTGTCAGGGAGTGGGACCTCACCTGACCTATCTAGCTGAAATCAGCTGCAATATAAAGTGTTTGTAAACTCCAACAATAGATTTCTCTTATTTGCTCCCTTTTGGTCTGATGAATATAGCATTTGAAGTGTTTTATTACATCTGTTCTACAAAAAAAAAAACTGTTCTCCCAGGCAGAAATCTCATGAGCTGATACCTTCCTGTGCTCTCTGCCTCTGGACTGTTATCAGTTAGCTTTGTTCTCTGCAATTTCTGTGGACTACAAAACACCTCCCTTGTTTATGTAGAAGGGAGGGGAGATGTCATGTAGTGCTAATACAGTGTTATGTAGCCCTGATATACTCCCTGTTGTAGGGTGACAATGCTGCTCAGTAGGGTAGTCACTAGCATAGGTAGTGAGGTTACATAGTTACAAAGGTACATAGTTAATCTGCTTGAAAAAAAAAAGACACAACCTTCCAGTTCAACCAACATAGAAAAAAATAATAAAAGATAATAGCAGAATTACTAGGTGAAAAGAAACCCTAAGAAGCATCCCATCTAAGAACAAGTAAGCTGCAATACTATCAATTTTTGTTCTTGGGTTTAGATGCACTTTAAGCCACCATAGCTGCATACTGCAGTGTATCACTCTGTCCTGGAGTCTATAGCTCACCATACACATTACAATCTGGTTGTACAATGTCTGTCAGATCTACCAACAACTATGTAGTAAAAGAGCCCACCTGCTTATATTGACATAAACTGGAGAGATTAGGTAGGTCAGCATACTACATCATTTTGGTAGATCTACAATTGATTGTACAGTCAGATTGCAGTGTGTGTTTATGTTGGCCATAGACAGCGTGATAAAACTGAGCAATCAGCAAACCATTCAAATCGGACATTGACTGAGCAAGGCAAAAATGGCATGGCTGAGCAATGAGCGACAGATAGTGACTTGTTTCGATCAACCCAATTCGTTCAGCTGTGGAAAAAAAAAACAATTGTATAGGGCAGGGATAAGCAATTAGTGGACCTCCAGCTGTTGCAAAACTACAAATCCCATCATGCCTCTGCCTCTGGGTGTCATGCTTGTGGCTGTCAGAGTCTTGCTATGCCTCATGGGATTTGTAGTTCTGCAACATCTAGAGGTCCGCTAATTGCATATCCCTGGTATAGGGTCTTCTGATCGCTTGGGAGTACAAAAAGAGACTTAAGCCTCGTACACACGGGACGACGATCGTGTTCAACACGTCGTACTCACGACCGTTGTATGCAGAATCGATCGTCTGTGGCCGTGCTTTCAACAGTTGAACATACGACGGTCGTTCGTGGGAGTTGTATGTGCAGACTAGAAAACTTGGTCGTGTCAACAAGCTCGCATACGACCGTTGTATCGAGTGTAGAGCAGCTGTGTTCAACAAAGTTGTATTGTGCTAAACACGCATGCGCCAAGTCCACTTCAACTAATATGAAATTAGATGAAGGAGCCCAAAAGGTGACGCTACTTCCTCATTATACGCTTGTTCGCGTCATCACGTTCGGCCGGCCGCAAGTTGTATGTACGATCGTCGTGTGCATGTCAGTAGGCTACATACGACCGTCAACGTACGATTCAACACGGTCGTACGCACGATCGTCGTCCCGTGTGTACGAGCCATTATTCTGTCTGATCAACTTGATGCAATGAATTTATGTATAAAATCCATTGAAACTAGGGGTAAAGAGTATGGAACGGTGAATGAATTATGCTTGCCATGTGATCAATTTTTAGCTTGATTTATGCAATTTCGATCAATTGCTTTATAGCACTGTGTGTGGATATCACTCAAATTATTTCCTGACACAGGGTGGAACCCCCCTCTCATGCTAGTAAAAGCTCCTGTAACATCTGCTATAGTTGCACAGTGATAAAATCTGGACAGGTGCTGCTGTAAAACGATTTAAACCAAAGCACCCTATCAGTAAGTGGTACCTCACCTGACCTATCTAGCTGAAATGAAGCTACAACTTAAAGTCCTACTCAAGCTGCCCACACACCTTACAATCTGATGTGCAATCACCTTTAGCCCCCTGTTCACACTGTTGCGGTTCGTCATGCGATTTGACAGTTCCAAGTCGCACCCCATTGTTGGCAATGGAAGTGTTTAAATAGCTGCGACTCAGAAAAAGGTTCCTGCACTACTTTTCGATGATTTGCGACTTGCATAGACTTCTGTTGTATGAAGTCGCAAACTGCAATGAAATCAGCAGTGCAAATCGCACTCATGTGCAGCTTTGAAATCATGCTGAAGTATTGAGCGGGGGTTTGGACCTACAATGTAATGAAAGGACCTTCCTGATTTGAGGTAATTGATTTGGTTTAGCTTTGTCCTCATATTTTATAGTTTTGGTAACTCTCAGGCTAGGTTCACACATGTCCCACTGCAGTTTGTAGTCTGGTGGAGTTTTGTTCACCGGTTCAGGTGCAAATTTTTACTTGAATTCGCAACCCAAAATCGCACAGGACCCTTTTCAGAAATGCACCCTGGACATGTGTGAACTGGCTCCATTCAAAGCCGGTCTGATTCACATTTTATGTGAATTGGATGCTGTTAAAAATGCATCCAAATTGTATATATGTGAACCGAGCTTTGGGGTCAGTATGAGCCCCGGTTCTCATATGCGATGCGGGAAACAGTGCGATTACAGAGCCCGTTCTTGCATTGCATTCTTCCTGCAGGTAGTTCACACTGCCTTCTGCGAACCGCTGCGGGTGTCATTACAGTGCCGGTTCACACGTGGGCGATGTGAGAACCCTGCAAATCTAGTGCGGGTTCCCACATCGCACCTAAATTGCACACTGGTTCACACTGAGATCTGCGAATCGCTGAGGGCGTCAATACAGAGTTAACAACACCCCCGAATTGGTCCTCAGATTGCTGTGCGAATTGTGAAATGGTGCAGGAATCGGATCGCATATGTGTGAACATCCATGCGATCCGATTCCAGTGAGGACCAAAAAAGGGTCTTGCACCATTTTGGTGCGAATGCCATTTCAGCCATACAATGTGTATGGTTGAAATCGCTTCGCACAGACATTGGATGTAATGTGAACAGCACTGTAGTGCGAATTATATGCGATGTCTGAACCGGCACACAAAGTTAATGACACCCCCAGTTTGCATCACAGATCGCAATGCGAACTGTGAGCTCGCACATGAATCGGATTCTCACCCATGCAATTCGATTCCACTGCGGGAAAAAAAAAAGTCCCTGCACCTTTTTTTGTGCGAATCTAATGCGAGTTCAGCCATACAACTGTATGGCTGAACTCGCATTGCTCAGAGATCGCTTGTAAACGGCCAGGTGTGAATCACATGCGATCTCTGAGATCGCACAAGTGTGAACCCAGGCATGTTACAATCTAACCATACAATCCTTAGATTTGCTAAAAATATACAACATGAGGACCTACCTAAACTATCCAATCAACTTATATTTAGTCTTAAGCCTCGTACACACGGGACACCGATCGTATACAACAGGTCGTACGAATGACCGTTGTATGCGATATCGATCGTTCGTATGCGCGATTAGAACAGCCGACATACGACGGTCGCACAAAGGGAGTTGTATGAGCAGACCAGAAAACTTGGTCGTACCAACAAGCGGTCATACGACCGTTGTATCGTGTGTACAGAGCAGTTGGTACAACAAAGTTGTATTGTGCAAAACACGCATGCTCAGAATTCAGGAACGTCCGGATGCTAATTACATGCACCTGAACGTTCTTTCCCCAGACGTACGATCCTGTAGTGCAGTCAGTATGCTACATACAACAGCCAACATACGATTTGACGCGATCGTACCTGCGATCGTCGAACCGTGTGTACGAGGCTTAAGTTACATTATGCAACATACGATTTGAGACGATCGTTGTCCCATGTGTACAAGGCTTTACAATCTAACTATATAATCCTTAGATTTGCTAAAAATATACAACATGACCTACCTAAATTATCCAATCAACTTATATTTAGTCTAACAGGCATAGTAGAGCTAAAGGAGATTGTAATAAGCTTGATTGTACAATCAGATCAGTGTATGGGCAGAAACGTGATGGGTGAAGTGAAGGAACACTTACCTGCCAAAGCAGCACCACAGGTGGTGATGAAGACAGCCACCAAGACTCCTATGGAAGGGATCCCGTTCCTCAGCACCAGTACTCCAATTAAGAGAGTCACCAAGGGCAGACATCGCTTGAAGACCACATACATGGGAAGACTGAGCCCCCTTAAGGACCACAAGGTGAGGCTGGACTGCAGAGTGGAGAGGATGGTGACCCCTGCGAACATCCGAGCAAGACTGAAGTCATAGGAGGGCACGGAGATCTTGCCACATCTTCTGAGAACTTCTAAGGTGATGGCTGCGGTGGAGCTGGTCATACACTGCACGAGGGTGAGGAAGGAGAAATTGTACTTGCTGATCAGAAACTTCAGCAGGATGTTCAGAGATCCTGAGAACACCCCATGTGCTATGGCCACTGAGATGCCCAGCATACGTCCCCTGCACATTTGCATCCTTATCCCAGCGCAGCCCTGTCTTTCTATGCGGTGTAAGCGAAGGGAATCCCCTGATTGCTTACAGCCTGCCTCTGTGCACCTACTGTACTGTACCTACCCACTGATCACCCTTCTTCTATGGACAGCAGCTGCACCACCACCACCCCGATGCTGGAAAGGAGTAAGAAGGAAAGGAGAGGAGGGGGAAAAAAAGAAAGAAAAAAAAAAAAAAGTAACTCCCTGGATGGCAATGATGAATAGGGGGGACAAAACTGTAGTGTAGAGGATCTGTCTCCGGAGCCTCACCCCTCCTCCACACTGACGCATTTGGACCACTGTGCATATGCAGACTCCATTTACTTAATTATTGCGACTAGCGCTTCACCTATTGCCATTGATGAGTCAACCCTACTGTACATAAGAAAGAGAGGACCAGGCTGCTACCACCCTAAAACAGGATCATATGTGCTGGGAGCTCTAAAGTAATTGCCTTGTCCTAATCCATTAAACAGGGATCCCTAGGAAGATGGAGATCCAATAAATTACTAGAGGGACAGAGGTCACCCGACAATAGAAGGCAGAGAAAATCCACTATTGACCCCCCCCCCCAAGAAATGCCTTCATTGACATTTATCTGATGACATTTGTCACAGCCTTTCCAGGTTTAGAGGAGATTTGAGATAAAGAGGTTAAAATGTAATATATTGCAGGTTTACAATTCTTAAAGCGGAGCTCCACCAAAAAGGGGAAGCTCTGCTTGTTCACACCCTTCCCCTCAAGGCTGGCTCTACTACTAGGCAGAGTAGGCAGCCGCCTAGGGCGCACTGTGGCCCAGGGCACCCAGCCCCTGTCCATATACTACCCCAGCCTGTCTATATACTACCCCAGCCTGTCCATATGCTACCCCAGCCTGTCCATATACTGCCCCAGCCTGTCCATATGCTACCCCAGCCTGTCTATATACTACCCCAGCCTGTCCATATACTACCCCAGCCTGTCTATATACTACCCTAGCCTGTCCATATGCTACCCCAGCCTGTCTATATACTACCCTAGCCTGTCCATATGCTACCCCAGCCTGTCCATATACTACCCCAGCCTGTCCATATACTACCCCAGCCTGTCTATATACTACCCTAGCCTGTCCATATACTACCCCAGCCTGTCCATATACTACCCCCACCTGTCCATTTACTACCCCAGCCTGTCCATATACTACCCCCACCTGTCCATTTACTACCCCAGCCTGTCCATATACTACCCCAGCCTGTCCATATACTACGCCAGCCTGTCCATATACTACCCCAGCCTGTCCATATACTACCCCCACCTGTCCATATACTACCCCAGCCTGTCCATATACCTGCGGACCACAGCTGGCATGAGGAAGCAAGCCGGTGCTGCCATTATTTGTCTTTAGGCTGGGTCCAGAGGCACAGGTGCAGGCCTGTGGACCACGGCTAAAGAAGTAGGTAGAGAGGAGCTGCAAAAATCTCCACCTCTGCCACCTCTGTCGTATACATGGACAGAGCAAAGGGGGTGGAGTCAGGGGCGGGGCCAACAGGGGCGGCAAAATGAGGTTTCGCCTAGGGTGTCAAAAATCCTTGCACCAGCCCTGCTTCCCCCCCTCCAGGACCACATTTGCCACTTTTTTGGGGGGAAGGGGGTTTTGACAAGTACCCGCTCCCACTTTCGGGTAAGATCAACGATCGGCGCCTCCTCCTTCCCCCGCTGCCTTCTGGGACATACACAGGTCCCAGAAGACAATGGGACCTTTCGGAAAGTGTGCATGCGCAGTAGGAAACTGGCTGTGAAGGTTTCCCATACTTACAATGCTGGCGACTGCACCCGAAGCAGATTGATGAATCGGCTTGGGGTGCCGACATCGCTGGGATCCCTGGACAGGTAAGTGTCCATATATTAAAAGTCAGCAGCTACGGTATTTGTAGCTGTTGACTTTTATTTTTTTTTTACAGACTGGAGCTCCTCTTTAATTGTAGTGGCTGCATTCGTTTTCTTTTTAAGACCCTTTTCAGATGAGTGGGCCGATCGGGTCCGCCTGTCAGTTTTTTAGGGGGATCCAATCAGACCATCTGTTTACACCCACAGACATCTGATCCTATCTGCTAAAAACAGACAGATGAGGGATCCATTTTTTATCCATCTGGTAAATCAGATGACAGTCAGATGTTAACGGATAGGCGGTCTACTTACATTTTACCATAGGTGTGCGCAGGCAGTGTGCGTCGGATGTGCCTGGGCAAACCCTAATCACCCTGTGCAGTGCAGATTTCCCCAAAGTCCACTGTGCTACTGACACCATCCACTGTCCTACTGACACATCCACTGTTCTACTGACACCATCCACTGTCCTACTGACACATCCACTGTTCTACTGACACCATCCACTGTTCTACTGACACCATCCACTGTCCTACTGACACCATCCACTGTCCTACTGACACATCCACTGTTCTACTGACACCATCCACTGTCCTACTGACACATCCACTGTTCTACTGACACCATCCCCTGTTCTACTGACACATCCACTGTTCTACTGACACCATCCACTGTCCTACTGACACATCCACTGTTCTACTGACACCATCCACTGTCCTACTGACACATCCACTGTTCTACTGACACCATCCACTGTCCTAATGACACATCCACTGTCCTACTGACACATCCACTGTTCTACTGACACCATCCACTGTCCTACTGACACATCCACTGTTCTACTGACACCATCCACTGTTCTACTGACACTGTCCACTGTGCTACTGACACCATCCACTGTTCTACTGACACATCCACTGTTCTACTGACACCATCCACTGTTATACTGACACTGTCCACTGTGCTACTGACACCATCCACTGTTCTACTGACACCATCCACTGTTCTACTGACACTGTCCACTGTGCTACTGACACCATCCACTGTTCTACTGACACCATCCACTGTTCTACTGACACCTTCCACTGTTCTACTGACACTGTCCACTGTGCTACTGACACCATCCACTGTTCTACTGACACCATCCACTGTTCTACTGACACTGTCCACTGTGCTTCTGACACCATCCACTGTCCTACTGACACCATCCACTGTTCTACTGACACGTTCACTGCTCTACTGAGACCATCCATGTTTTAAAAAGTTTGTTTACTTTTATTTATGTGTTTATTTAGTGCTTGTGTGTGTGTACAGTATATATACACACATACACACACAGGAATGTGTATTTGATTTAGAGGTGCACACCCTAATGCAATAGGCTGTGCACACCTATGCATCTGACCCCCATAGAGGAAAGCGAGCTGTATCCATGTCCACTCTGCGTTAGCGAAGCAGACACGGAGCTGTCATCCATCTGCTCAGTGAGCAGATCCCCCTTGCTGAGCAGGTAGATCCGCTGGTGGAGTCTGCCCATGTGAAAGAGCCCATAGGTCTTTTTTCCCTTTATTTTTACCTGGTCAGTAATATATTTCCTGTCTTGTGGTGACTATGCACACTTCAATAGATGGCCAATTTATTTTACAATCTCTCCCAGTAGGAATAATCAATCTATAGGGTACAACCCGTTCAATGGATATGCCACACACAGGAAATTGAATTTTGTTCCATTGTTGGAAGACACGCACAGAAGTTATTGATTGTGTTTCTGTTTTCACAATGCAAACGTAAAGTGGTTGTAAACCCTTACATATACCCAGTAGGGATGAGCCGAGCCGGTTCGGTTCGCACCAGAACATGCGAACAGGCAAAAAAGTTGTGCGAACATTCGAACACCGTTAAAGTCTATGGGACCCGAACATGAAACATCAAAAGTGCTCATTTTAAAGGCTTATATGCAAGTTATTGCCATAAAAATTGTATAAGGACCCGGGTCCTACCCTAGGGGACATGTTTCAATGCAAAAACAGTTTTTGAATCAATCGTTTTTTAGGAGCAGTGATTTTAACCACTTGCCGACCGCCGATCGGCATCTGACGGCGGCAAAGTGGCTCGTTCCCGCAAATCGCCGTCATACGACGGCGGCTGCGGGAACGTGTATAGTGAGCGCGCGCGCGCCGCCGGAGGCGCGCCCGCGCGCTCACTGTGTCCAGGGGGGGCCAGGGAGCGGGTGCGGCGGCTTCAATTGCCGCCGGCCACCCGCGATGCCCCCCCCGGAGCGAATGAGCGGAGGTCCGTGTATGTAAACACGGACCTCCGCTCTGTGTGAGGGGGAAGGGCTGTGATCACAGCCTTCCTTTACGTGAAGGCTGTGATAACTTCCCTTCCCCAGATAGGCAGTCCCCCATACAGTTAGAACACGCCCAGGGAACATAGTTAACCCTTAGCGCGCCCCCTGCAGGTTAACCCCTTCACTGCCATTGACATTTACACAGT
>BLSH010387032.1:2621045-2634946 GCA_018402905.1 Glandirana rugosa | reverse complement strand
ATTAATTGTGTGTCTGGAAATAAATAATTGAATGCCATTATGTTATAATAGAAAAAACTTAATCGTCCTTAAAACTTTCAACACATCACAGACGCACACGATTATTACATAAAAATCACTTTTATATTAAAATTATAAAAGCTCCCGGGACAGTCCATCCGACAGTAACAACGTTCACTAACGTCGTAAATCCGTTGAATTCATTTACTCTTCACTTATCATTCCCTTAGTCCTGTCCGTCGACATGGACGTGTGTGTTGTATGATATATACGAAACATTTAGAGGTTACCTCGACATGAGACCAATCCACCGACGTATCGTTTATCCGTATACAATAAGTAATTATTACCCATGATACAACCCCCCGAATCTCTATGCAATTAAATAGTTTAGATCCCCCCCCCCCCCCAACATAGTACCCATTATTAATGAATAACATATGCCTATTTGCTATGCAGCCACCTAACCAGAGTACAGCTCCATTGGAGATTTACAAAGCATATATAGTATGTTGTGTGTGCAGGTACAGCTGCCTGTCCTGATTCCCTTACTATTCACTTCTCATTTACTTAAGTTGCCTAAATGCTGCAATCACTTGCAACAATGACAGCCTACCTGACAGGGCCCTCGAAAATATTAAAATTATATTTTCACTAAAAATACATTATTAGCACACGCAGACACTACACAACTTTCAAAATTCCTGCTAATTCAAAAAAGATAATATTGTATTACCGTAAGTTAATAAATAAAGGTCTGTGTGTTAATTATGTTTTGGGGCTCATTCACATGCATGCTGTGGCCTGTACAGTGTGAATCAGTGTTTTTTTAAAAATGTGGCTATTGCTGTGTGCAGGAAGTCTGTTATGCTATGGGGATGCAGCAGCTGTATTAACACAGCCACAGGTCCTAATTTGACAGGCGTGTGGATGCAGGTGTATGGCCCCCAAATACTGAAAGTGTATATTTGGGGCCACTCACTTACACCTGCACACCTGTCAAATTAGGACCTGCATCTGTGTTCATACAACTCCTGCATCCTCATACAGAAACAGGAGGCACAAACAAACCTCTCATGCACACTGTATGGGAACCCATGTAAATGAGCCATTGATATTTTAAAATGTTTTCAAATTCATTTTTACAATGTTTTACATTTTTAAAAAATATTTTTTTACAATTTGTTATTATTTTTCACATTTTTAAAAATGATTTTTTATTTTTTTATTTACAACGTTGTTTGGGGCGGCTTCAGGGAAATATCAGGGTTCTAAACAGACCCCTGACATCTCACCTTTGAGAATGAGAAAGGAATCGGGGACATGAATGCTTCAATTCTTTTCTCTGCAGCCTCAGCTGTGCTGCAGATGATTAAATAGGACACAGAGGTGTTCAGAACACAATGAGTGTTCGGAAAAGGAAGGGGATTGTAAATGACATATTTGCCAGTCCTTTCCACCACTCTCCATCCTGAACATCCTCCCACTCCCACTCAGTGTGCCCACAATTGCCGGCGGGAGTGGGAAGCTGGCAGCGCATGGTGGGGAGGGGGGTACACAGCAAGGGGTATCAGATGTGGGCAGGACAGGGAGGATGATCGGGGCAGCAGGGGTGCAATTACAAGAACAATACCCTGTGTGTCTCTTTCTGCTGCTGCAGGGAGAGACACACAGGGCATCATTCCTGTAGCTGCACCCCACTGCACCATTCATCCTTCCTGTACAGGAGAACCGGAGGTACCTCCTTATCAGCAGCCCTGAATACTGACCTCATTTTGTGTCCTAAACAACACCAAGTATTTAAATCCCACACTACAGCCCTTGAATGTTAAACATTCTTTTTTTGAAGAAGAAGTATAGAGCGCTGACCTATATCAACACTCCATTTTTTGGACTTACTTGTGTTTTTTGGGAGTTTTTTCACATGAACTTATTTTGTTTGATGAATTTTAGAAGTATCTAGTTCATATATATTTTATTCACCATTTATTAAGGTAAAAAATTAATATATCATATGTAGATAATTATTAGTGAGTTCACAGGGCAGGGCCCTATTTTGTTTATACTAATGGTATAAAATGTTTTTATTCACCAATTTAATTTAATTTATTTATTTTGCACAGGTGATTTTTAGTGGTGATATAGGTCAGCACCCTATGCTTCTTTAAATAATTCTTAATAGTCACCTATTATTTAGGAGCAGCAACCTTATAGTACACATTTAAGGTAAATTCTTTATTAAGACAGAGGTGGCGCTCCCATTTTTTGTTAAATATTCTTCTTGTATTCTTGGTCCTCTACAAAGAGATGCAGATGACAAGAAGTTTAAGTGAAAGGCTCTGTATCCTGACTTCCTGGGCTACTAAGTGATATATCCCAGTGGATCATTAATAAAAATTAGTACAGGCTAAACTGTCAGTCATTATCAGTAAGACAAACAGCAAAGTTCACAGTGTGTGCAGGACAGGGAGGACACATATCAGAGATCATCTTTCCCTGTTCTGACTAAGATAAGCAAAAATGTGATTGGTTGTTATGAATCACTGCCTTTTACACATCATATATGCCCTGTGCACCCTTTCTAAATGAATACACTGAATTACGTCTGCACTGCATGGTTGTGAGGCAACTGTGCACACATCACCTAATCTGTGCTGCTCTGAGGGTCATTTGACACCAATGATTCAGCTGCTGGTGGCTTCTCTCCAACATCAGGATCACTATGATGCAATGACCAATTCACTTCATGGAAATCAATCCCAATCACTGAAAGATATGCTTCAACATTTTGATTGCTTGCAAGGGATTAGTAATGCAGTGGCATTCTGCCCTGCTGGTTTGGTCAGGAAGGGAGCAACAGAAGAAAATAAGATGACTATGAGGACCCATTCGCACTATGGGGTTGATTTACTAAAGCTTGATTGAAAATTATGTGCAGCTCTGCACAGAAACCAATCAGCTTCAATGTTTTAGGCTGGGTTCACACTATCCGACATTTAAACGGTCCGACTTTGATCCTACTTTGTTGTGCGATTTACGGTCCTATTTTCCAATTTTCTGTGAACAGGGATCTGACTTTGATCCCGACAATACCCAGGCACCTTGTGCTCTGGGGATCTTGAAGGGGAACTCCACGCCAAATTTAAAAAAAAACAGCATGGGGTCCCCCTCCAGGAGCACACCAGGCCCTTTGGTCTGGTATGGATTTTAAGGGGAACCTCCACATCCTGCGGAGCTGTGACATCATAGGGGTTGGGGCCTCCAGGTGATGACACCGGGTGGCCCCGCCCCATGCCAATATAAGGCACAGCACACAGCGTAGAGGACATTCGTGAAGGAGATCGCATCGTGTCAACATAAGAAGAATAAGAGAGGAAGAACAGAGGGAAGAGGACAGCGGAGAAGACCAGCAAAAGAGCAGAAGACACCGCTGAGAAGGAAAAGAAAGAAGACCCCTCAGAAGATAGAAGACCCCGCAAAAGAGCAGAAGAAAGAAGAGCTGGAGAGGGGAGAAGACGCCGGAGCTGATTTAATAAAAGATTTTAAAAACCTGTGTAGTGTGGTTTTTATTTTACACTTTTTTTCAGGTGAATGGGTAGGGGTACAATGTACCCCATACTCATTTACATAGGGAGGGGGGCCAGGATATAGGGGCCCCCTTGTTAAAGGGGGCTTCCAGATTCCGATAAGTCCCCGCCCGCAGACCCTGACAACCACAGGCAAGGGTTGTCGGGAAGAGGTCATGTCATCAACATGGGGACAAGGTGCTTTAGGGTGGGGGGGCGCAGAGCCCCCCCTGCCCCAAAGCACCCATACTCCCCATGTTGAGGGCGTGTGGCCTGGTATGGTCCAGGAGGGGGGGGCGCTCGCTCGTTCCCATCCCCTTTCCTGGCCTTCCGGGCTGTGTGCTCGAATAAGGGTCTGGTATGGATTTTGAGGGGAACCCCATGCTGTTTTTTCCTTAAGATCTGTACCAGACCAAAGGGCCTGGTATGCTCTTGGAGGGGGATCCCATGCCAGTTTTTTTTTTTTTTTAATTTGGCATGGAGTACCCCTTCAAGATCCTCAGAGCACAAGTCGCATGCCAAAGTCGGATCAGTGAAGACAATGATCCGACTTTCATCCGACTTCAATGCTTTTCAATGAGCTAAAGTGGGATCAAAGTCAGACAAAGGTAGTACAGGAATTTTTTTCAAAGTCGGTCCGACATTGAAAAACACAAGTCTGATCAGTTAAGACGTCTCTCATAGGGAATCATTGTTTTTGTGACGTAATGTGACTTGTGCTCCTAATGTCGGTCCGAGAATCGGACTAGTGTGAACCCAGCCTTATTGTCAAAGCTTGATTGAACAAGCTGAGGTTAGAAGCTTATTGTCTAGCATGCACAGCTGCACCATTTTTTGCACTCTCCAGCTTTAGTAAATCAACCCCTATGTGTTGCATTAATGCACAAGTGTTAAGGTGCGCTGCATTAAGGTCATTTTGAAAGGGTCCACCTTAGCAAACCTTGGAAAACTTGCACCTAACCCTTTTCTTTAACACAGTGCAGAACATTGCATGGCATGTGCAATGCAGGTTGCTGCTGTGGGGTGCATTTCCCCCTACAGTAATAACTCATTGGGGTGCCTAGCAACATGAATGCAATGTGTTTTATCATGTGCTACTAAAACACACAGTGTATAACATGCATTTTACTGGACATCATTGCAACACAAAGAATTTAATTGGCCAAAGTGATCTTGTTGCTAGTGAGTTGTTTCCAGAAACTCTAGCGTCACATGGCCCTTACAGAAAACTTATTTTGGATCCACTACTTATGTTCAGAAGTCGCATAAATATTCAGCATTCAAATTTGAGCAAAAATTGGATTTTGCATAATGCTATGTCATTGAAAAACCTTCAAATGGTGTTTGACTTTGCTGAAGAGTGTTAAATGAACAGTCGGAAATATAGGATAATGGTAGCACCATACCTAAACATGTTTCAATAGTTCTTGTAGTAAAGAAGTGAGACAAGAGAGGAACCTGTACCCTAGCAGAGGGTAGAACATAATCCTGCTATTCCTCCAAAGGCGGAATGCAATCAGTCTTACTTCACAAGGTAGGAAAAGCCCTTATGCTTTTCCCTTAAGAGGAAGATCATCTGGAATTGCTTCCTTGCTCCATCATTCCTAAAAGAGAAATGCTGTTGCCTTTTCTCAGTGATTTAATTGTCACTAAACCCACACCATAAAAAAATATCAACAAATACTGTATTAAATTCTGTTAATACTCACTCATTCATTAGACTAGGGGATTCGTTATTTGTATTCTGCAAAAAAAATGGTTGATCCTGCTGTTCTCTATTTCCACCTTCTGTCCATGCCCCCACTGAAGTTGAAGATTTTGCAGAGCAATGTTGGCAGCTAGTGCACATGCTCAGTTTTCAGTGTATTTTCTACACTTAGCATTTCCTCTCTATTACATGTGAGCAGCCCATGTGACTATAGAGTCACACATGTGGGTGTATACACAGTGGTAAATAACAGCCCACTCCCCTCCTCCTCCATGCCCACTAACCAGCTAAACCCAATGATCTTGATTGATGGATGCTTCACCTTTTTGTTATTCTAAGGCACAGCCTGGAGGGGAGTGACACAGCCTGTGACTGCCAGAAATCCGCCCACACCATGTTATTGCCAAAAATAATAAAGGTTTGATTTCAAATATATATTTGTATGATGATTTAAAACAGTTTATTGATATTATTTTTTTTATTTTTACTCTGTATCCCAAATGCTGTTTTTTTTTTTTTTTGAACATGTGACCAGCAGCAGAGGACTAGAAGCTCCTCCTGCCACTGTTTGCCTGTAGCTAGGTCATGTGACAGCTATATATCAATTAGGAAAAAGGTACTTAAGTGTTATTTTTTAATTAAAATAATTACAGTTCCATCATCTACATACAGAAATAGAACGGACAATGTAAATTAAACCAGCTTTCTGCACTAACCCACCAATCCACTGCATAGCACTCCAGGGACATCCAGGGTCTTGAGGAGCAGGTCACAGTTGTTAAGCAACCTAAGCAGGGTACCACCCAAAGGGCTTTATCACAGGAAAAGTAGAACTATAGGAAAAATATTTTTTTATTTTGGATTGAGTAAGGAAGGGTTATAACCCCTCTCAGATTTTTTTTTGCCATCTGTGTGCCATTGCCTCAGTTTCACTTCACTTCCTGTTCCATAGCCAAACAGGACGTGAGAGGAAATCCTTGCAAGTTAAGGGAATTCCTTGGGGACCCCCAGGTCACCAGAACTAGTGTCTCCATTGGAAGATTTCCCCTCTATTACTTTTCTGGGGACAACCCAAAATGTGGGATTTTCTTTTACTTTCACTTTCAATGATAATGGTAAACAAGACAAAGAGAGAGGGTAAGTCTACATGTCACATGTTACAAATCCACCGGCCCCGAACCTTACCGGCTCTAGGGTTGTGTGGTCTGTAATCTGTGTAATCTGTGTAATTAATATTTGTTCGGGTTTAAAGGGATGAGGTGCATGGGCGTCCGTAGGTAGGGGCAAGGGGGGGCAATTGCCCCCCCTGGAATCAGGGATTGGTTCGGGGGTTCCCCACTAGGTCCTTATCCTCTAGAGTCGTGTATGCAGTTTCTGATTGTCTCTTGTGCCATGTACACAGTCTCTGACCATCTGCTGTACTATGTTCACAGTCTCTGACTGTCTGCTGTACTATGTCTGCAGTCTCTGACCATCTCCTGTACCATGTCCGCAGCCTATGACCGTCTCCTGTACCATGTCCGCAGTCTCTGACCGTCTCCTGTACTATGTCTGCAGTCTCTGAACGTCTCCTGTACTATGTCTACAGTCTCTGACCGTCTCTTGTACTATGTCTGCAGTCTCTGACCGTGATAAAGTGATAATGACATTGTTGAAAAGGGGCAGAGCATGGGTGACCTTAAAATGATGCCCCCCCCCTGAAAAATGTTCTGCGGACGCCCATGATGAGGTGGCAACCCTACCCTGCTCCCTGATGTGACAGGCGGTCGGCAATCTTCTTCCTTGGCTCTCTGTCACACTCTGTAAAGAACGTGGCTGTATGGGGCTCTGCCTACCCAGTCACGTCACTGATTCACAGGGTTCTGTGAATAGAAACCTACAAGGCCTTTGCGGCTGTTGACTTGTAGTTCTCAATTAACAATGGTGCTGTTGAGCACTGTGGCAGTTCATTGATGCTTCCTGCTAGTGTGTAACTGCAGAGTCTGCAAGAGCCCTGCATAGCACCCATGATCTGCTGATCGTGGGTGCAATGCTTTCCAGACTCCCAAGAAAAAAAATATATAAATACACGTTTTTACCTGCAAAACGATGTGCATTTATTACTCTTTTTTTTAAAAAAGTGAACTTATCCTTTAATGCGGAAACTAAACACACTTTTAGTAGTGGCATCATGTGGTTGCTCAGGGGAATGACAGCAGGATCTTCACTACTCCTTACATCACTTTTATGCTGCTCACTGTTCTCTTTGCTGGAGGCTCTGGCATGAGGAAGCAAAACCCTGCCTCCATCAAGTTGACCAACTTCACACAAAGGCACAGTACAGAGCAAACATGGTAAATCAGCAATAGGGAAAAGATCAGCAGTAAGGAGACCACATCCAATGCTTTCAACTTGCCAACTTGTCCTTTGCCTGCCTTTTTATGGTCACTTCTTTCAGAGTTCAGCTCCTGTGTCTCATATGTCATTCAGTCCTTCGTCTTAAATATACCTTCTAATAAAATTGTTTTGTATATATTGTACTACAAAGCTTTTTCTATTTAACTACTTGCCGCCCGCCCGCCGCTGTGTAACGGCGGCAAAGTGGCTCATTATCACGAAACGCCGTCACCTGACGGCGGCCACGATAACGAGTATTGTGAGCGCACGCCGCTGGAGGCACGCTTGCGTGCTCACTGTGTTCCGGGGGGGGGCCACGGACTCGATCTCCGCTGGTTACCCGTGATGGCCCCCCCCCCACAGTGAGAGAACGGAGGTCCGTGTATGTAAACACGGATCTCCGTTCTCATAGAGGGGGAAGGGCTGTAATCACAGGCTTCCTGTATATGGGAGCCGTGATCACTCCACTCCCCCTGCCAACCCAGCCCCCATACAGTTAGAACACGCCTAGGGAACACATTTAACCCTTAGAGCGCCCTCTCCAGGTTAAACCCTTCACTGCCAATGGCATTTACACCGTAATCAGTGCATTTTCATAGCACTGATAGCTGTATAAATGCCAATGGTCCCAAAAAAGTGTCAAAATGGTCCAACATGTCCGCTGCAATATCACAGTACCGCTAATAATTGCAGACCGCCGCCATTACTAGTAAAAAATAAAAAAAAATAAAAACCCCAGAAATGAATTCTCATCATTCGTAAATGCTGCAACTTTTGCGCAAACTAATCAATAAATGCCAATTGCGATTTTTTTTTACCAAAAATATGAGGAAGAATGTAAATTGGCCGAAATCGATGAAAAAAAATGTTTTTATATTTTTTTTGGGATTTTTATTTTAGTAAAAAGTAAGAAAAAAAATCGTCACTCATTTTTTGTTTATAACGGCGATCAGAAAAGATGCAGAGGTGATCAATTACTGCCAAAAGAAACTCTATTTGTGGGAAAAAAAGGACGCAAATTTTGTTTGGGTACAACATCGCATGACTGCGCAATTGTCAGTTAAAGGGATGCAGTGCTGAATCACAAAAAGTGCTCTGGTCCTTAAGGGGGAAATCCTTCCGGGGCTGAAGTGGTTAAAGTTAATTTCAGTCATGGATTACAGTATATGACAGTCAATCCAAAATGGCAAACATGCAGATGTTAGATCTCAGGTCACACACACACAGAAAGCATTACATTTCAATTCCTGTTGCTGTGCTCTGGACCTCTTCACTGTTCAAGACCTAAGAATTGATTAGATTGTCTTGAGGACAGTCTATAGCTGTATACAAAGAAAGATTTGAAATCAATAATCCTTAAACAGACCTCTAAGATATCTAAGCACTGGGCCATATGTCACGAATGGGCAATCTAGAAATAGAAGTGTACTATAATTCTCAATGTCTGCTACTAATTATTAATGTGAAATAAAAAGGGGTAGAATGATGGAATTGTTGGAATGAATGCTTGTATGGATGGCAAAGGGTTAAATCAGATGCTTAAAATCAGATTTGTTATGTTTTCATGTCAAGCATTTCAATGTGCTCATCTTAACACTGTTTTGACATTGTAGTCAGTGCTTTAGAAACTTTGCATATGTAGCAGTGTGCTTTTCTTGCTAAACTCACAAGTTGAAATAGACAGCAAAATTCATGTTTTGACATGTACCTGGGTCAATTATGCATAGAATTTCATATTCCTTAGGATCTCAGCATGAATTTACGAGAAGTGTGAACATTTTGGACTTTAAGAGAATGTGTTATGTGAAGTTATCTTTTCACTTTCCTTCTCCATATTATTTATAGTCACCAAAATCCCTCTGCTATTTCCTACACAGTCTGTGTATTTGTGCTAAAACGGAAACGGAGATCCCCTCCTGCTCCAGTGACCATTTTTATTGGTACTGGAAATAAGGAGACATCTTCATAGCTTGGACACAGACAACAATTAAAACCTCCTAGAGGTTTTAAACTTTTTCTTTTCAGCTACAAAGTGTTTTTATTGCTGCTTTTCCCAAACTACTTCAAGCAATGACTACTTTTAGAGATAGGAAGGGAAATCTGGGGAAAGTGATAGGAAAATGACAGAGGTTTAAACGCTTTCCTAATCTAAAGCTTGTCTAGAGATCCATTGAAAGTTAACATATAGCCAGGCTATTTAAAAACGGTATTTAAGCCTTAACTTGTGACAACCACTTTAATCTAGCTACAGGTAAGCCTATAATAAGGCTTACCTGTAGGTGCCCTGCATATCTCCTAAACCTGGATAGATTAGGAGATATACCGTGTACTGCTGTTGCCGATGTCATTCAGCACATGTACAGTGAAGAAACGGCCTCTGTGCCGTTCCTTCACTGTGATCATGCCCTGACTAGCAGCTCCCGCGCGCATGCAGAGGAGTGACGTCACGCGACTCCAGCCAGTCACAGAGCCGGAGTTGCGGCCCCTGAAGGAAGAGGGGCTGAAGATGGATGCGGCCTGCACAGGGGACATCGCTGGACATTGCAGGCTTCCAATGCAGGTAAGTGACATTATGCTTCTACTTTGCAGGGGAATATTGAGGAAGTAAACCCCATCAGGGTTTACTTCCTCTTTAAAACAAGCCCTCACTGACCACTGTAGCTGCAGGAAATTTGAAGCAATTCATCCTCGAAGTTCAAAGCAGAGGCACTGAAGTCCTTATCTCTCAACACCTCAACTCAGTCTGCTCCCCTGTCTTAGAGCAGTTACTTTTTGTTTACTTTAGAGAGTTGAAGATGGGAAGATTGCCAAATCACTGGTGGTAAGGAAAGCAAGATGAGCTTAGCCTCCATAAGAGAAGGATTTTGAGGATGAATTACTCCACAGTGCCCTAAGCTACAGAAATCAGTGAATGCTTGTTTACAAAATGAAAGTAATTTCTGGCAGTGGAGCTGCACTGCAAACAGGGCCGGATTAACATTGGGGCTATTGGAGATGCAGCTTCAGGCCCCTTCCTTAACCACTTCACCCCCGGAAGAATTTCCCAGTTTAGGACCAGAGCACTTTTTGCGATTCGGCACTGCGTCACTTTAACTGACAATTGCGCGGTCGTGCGACGTTGTACCCAAACGAAATTTGGGTCCTTTTCCCCCCACAAATAGAGCTTTCTTTTGGTGGTATTTGATCCCCTCTGTGTCATTTCTTATCACCGCTATAAACAAAAGAAGAGCAACCATTTTGCAAAAAAAAAAACAAATTTCTTACTTTTTGCTAAAATATAAATCCAAAAACAAAATATAAAAATTTTTTTTTTCGGTTTTGGATGATTTATATTCTTCCTCATATTTGTGATAAAAAATCGCAATCAGCATTTATTGATTGGTTTGCGTAAAAGTGGCCGCGTTTACGGATGGTGAGAATTAATTTCTGGGGTTTTTATTTTTATTTACTAGTAATGGCGGCGATCTGCGATTTTTAGCGGTACTGCGATATTGGGGCAGACATGTCGGACATTTTTGACACTTTTTTGGGACCATTGACATTTATACAGCGATCAGAGATTTAAGTGTCCACTGATTACTGTGAAAATGTCATTGGCAGTGAAGGGGTTAACCTGCAGGGTGTAGTGAAGGGGTTAACTATGTTCCCTGGGTGTGTTCTAACTGTGGGGGGGGTTGGGCTACCATGGGCATGAGAGATCTAACTGATCCCAGTGACAGGGATCAGTAGATCACCCATGCCTGCACTGTCAGAATGGGGAACCACCGTGTTTACATCGGCGGTTCCGCGTTCTTTGCCTGTGGCCGCTCATCGCGGCTCGCCGGCGGACATCGGGTCCCTCTAGCGGCCATTCGCAGAATAGCCGTCTTTTTACGACGATTCGCGCACAGCATCCACACTGTCACCGTGAATACACGGCAGGCGGTGGGGAACTGGTTAAGATAGGCCCAGCCCAGTGGTGTGAGTGAGTCACTAATGCTGCCCAGCCCTGCTCTGTGTGCTGTGTACACATAATATGTATATTGCGGCTGCATTAATATGTACATTTTTCTCTCACCCCCCCACCCCCTCTCTCTCACCCCCATCCTCCTCTATTTCTCACCCCCTCTCTATTTAATTTAATTTGTTTCAGTATTTAATTTGTTTTAACAAAAATCGTTTGCATTTTCATTGTATTTATTTCCATAAAAAGAGCCAACAAAATCCACAGCACCAGGCCCACAATGCTCTTAATCCGGCCCTGACTGCAAGGGTTAACTGCTTGTTTATGTTTAGGTGGGTTGGATAAAGCAGTTTTACTTACCTGATCCATAGCTCCTGTAGGCTCCTCCACACTGCGGGACCAGTCCCTGCAGCCTCTTCCTTCTTTCAGTCTGGGAATCTAAGGTCCTCTGAAATCAAGACCAATGCAGGGACCATAATCCTGCTTTGGACTCCAGGATGCCGAGGGATAGTCCACTGTCCACAGCATGGGAAAGTGCTGTTTGCTGAGAGAGCAGAGGATAAGGCTCTATAGATCTCAGCCAGCTGTCAGCGGCATCAAAGTGGCCGCTCATGGCTGGCTTTCATCTTACCATCCTTGGGACAACACAGGAGGACCAAGAGGAATCTCTCTCTCCTCACTAACCTTAGTGGCTGTGTGGAATGCTTGAGCCTCATGTGTCATACAGGGATCATTTAGAGGATGTGCTTTTGTGAGTGCAAACAAATATAGTTTATTATGTGTTTTAAATAAAGGGTTGATTGCACTAGAGGCTGTGCACTCTGTCTTGTTTATTATGTTTTTACAGTGCCTGATTTCATGGGCATTCTGAGAGCCACATTGACCTGAAGATATTTAATTCTTATGCTCTGTTGTGGCTGAAATCCATACAGGAATCTATAATGTGAACTGGTGCGTATCCCATTCAGGGTGCTAATTAACGCGACTATCTAGATATATATGCTTAGTTGTAGTCTAAATGAGCACCTTTAATCCTGGAGGTTCCCCTAGTGTAGGTTGGGTGTGGAGACTTCCTTCTTGAATCTACATGTTTCTTAGAAAGGGGTGATGAAGAATTTGGAAAGGGTGAATATGACCATATATGTAAATATCATATCATGTATAACAATTTTATATATATATATTATATTATATATCCTGATAATCTGGATGTTGTCACATGAAACACATTGAACACAAGCTGCAAGGAGATTATGTACAGTACACATGTGGTGTGATGTACAATGACTTCCCTATGTGATTTATTGGATTGTTTTTTGAAGAAGAATTACGAATAAAAAGAAAAATATTACTAGGATCTTTGATATTAAAACAGTCACAAATGTGTTATATTTTCTAGATATAATAGGGGATATGGATACCAAATATATCTTAGTATATTTCTGATATGATAGAACTACTTGGAGCAGAGATCTGTAGCTGGAACCCATACAGTGTTGGATTGGTCGCCTGATTTTACAATGATTGAAGATGTGTGGGCAACCAAATCAAAAGAAATGTTAGGGCAAGTACTGCAAGCGTTTTGGAGCAATGTATTACTATAATTGTTTAGTTTTGTTTTCTAAAGGAGGCCACTCAAAAATTGATTTGTTTGAAAGGCACTTTTCCTCATTTCTTTACTTTTAATGTTTATTAGTGGTTATTCTCATGTTAGTCATGTTCTGGTCTGCGCTAAATATATATTTGCAGCCTAGATAAATAGATCTAAACATGAACATCATTATCATGAATTCTGTCAGCTACTGCTTGCATGTAGAGCACATGAACAAACACTTACCGTATATACTCGAGTATAAGCAGAGTTTTTCAGCACATTTTTTGTGCTGAAAAATGCCCCCCTCGGCTTATACTCGAGTCAGCATCAGGTCAGAAAACTCTATGTATGTGCAATGAGCGGCGCACATACATAGGCTTGTTGGCTGCAGTTCAGAGTGACTGCCAGTGATTGGCTTGTCACTGTACTGGGGGCGGGGGCGGGTCCGGAGCCGGAGCGCGCGTCGGAGTCAGCATCTGGTCAGAAAGCTCTATGTATGTGCAATGAGCGGTGCACATGCATAGGCTTGTTGGCTGCAGTTCAGAGTGACTGCCAGTGATTGGCTTGTCACTGTACTGGGGGCGGGGGCGGGTCCGGAGCCGGAGCGCGCGTCGGAGTCAGCATCTGGTCAGAAAGCTCTATGTATGTGCAATGAGCGGTGCACATGCATAGGCTTGTTGGCTGCAGTTCAGAGTGACTGCCAGGCCGAGGCCT
>BLSH010387032.1:2602234-2619078 GCA_018402905.1 Glandirana rugosa | reverse complement strand
GGTGTACACACTGTGAAAATGTGTCGCCCTGGTGTATGTCTCCGGGTTGTACGTCCCTCGTGGCAGTCCATAAGATCGCCGTATGTAAATCTTAGATTAAACTGGTAGAAAATGTGATAACACTCCGTGACACCACCGTATATATCCGTGACATCACCGTGTCTACCCGTCCCATAACCGTGCCTACTCGTCATCTTACCGTGCCTACCCGTGACACCACCGTGTCCACCCGTGACATCACCGTACCTACCCGTCACATCACCGTACCTACCCGTCACATCACCGTACCTACCCGTCACATCACCGTGCCTACCCTGCCGCTAGAATACCTGACGGTGCTCCCTGCATGTTGGGCCTCTGTATGTGGTCCCGCTGTGTAAAAGTGTCACACATGTGGTATCGCCATACTCAGGAGGAGTAGCAGAAAATATTGTGGGGTGTCATTTGTGCTGGGTACATGCTGTGTGTTAGAAATATTGTATAAATTGACAACTTTGTGTAAAAAAAAAATGCGTTTTCATTTTCTTTCCACATTTTCCAAAAACTTGTGGAAAAAATGAACCGTTCAAAAGACTCACTATGCCTCCTAGAATATACGTTGGGGTGTTAGCTTTCCAAAATGGGGTCATTTTTTGGGCGTTTCCATTGTCCTGGTGCTCCAGGACCTTCAAAAGTGCAAGAGGTAGTCAGGAAATTTTATGTGTAATTTATGCTCCTAGAACGCCTGACGTTGCTCTCTGCATGTTGGGCCTCTGTATGCGGCCAGGCTGTGTAAAAATGTCACACATGTGGTATCGCCATACTCAGGAGGAGTAGTAGAATGTATTTTGGGGTGTAATTTGCGGTATGAATATGCTGGGTGTGAGAAATAACCTGTTAACATATGACAATTTTGGGGGGAAAAAAATAAATAAATAAAAAATTCATTTTGCAAAGAATTGTGGGAAAAAATTACAACTTCAAAAAATTCACCATGCCTCTTACTAAATACCTTGGAATATCTACTTTCCAAAAAGGGGTCATTTGGGGGGTATTTGTACTTTCCTGGCTTGTTAGGGTCTCGGGAAATGAGATAGGCCGTCAGTAAATCAAGTGTGATCAATTTTCAGTGATTGGCACCATAGCTTGTAGACTCTATAACTTTCACAAAGACCAAATGATATCCACTAATTAGTTTTTTTTTTTACCAAAGATAGGTAGCAGTATAAATTTTGGCCAAAATTTATGAAGAAAAATTACTAATTTGCAAAATTTTATAACAGAGACGAAGAAAAATTCATTTTTTTACAAAATTTTCGGTCTTTTTTTAATTATAGCGCAAAAAATAAAAAACCCAGAGATGATTAAATACCACCAAAAGAAAGCTCTATTTGTGTGAAAAAAAGGACGCAAATTTCATATGGGTACAATGTTGCATGACTGAGTAATTGTCATTCAAAGTGTGAGAGCGCTGAAAGCTGAAAATTGGTCTGGTTGTTAAGGGGGTTTAAGTGCCCAGTTGTCAAGTGGTTAAAGCTCGTACACATGGTACGATTATCGGGAACAACGGTCGTCCGACAACCTGTCGTCTGATAATCCGACTGTTAGTACGCACGATTCGACAGGTTATAATTATCGTCCAACACAAGTTGTCTGAGATGACTAGAAAACTTTTGTTGGCCAACAAGGTGTACAGAAGTTGGCCCAAACACGCATGCTCAAAATGCAGGAAGTGTTCAGTCGTGACCTGCATCTGTAATTCACAATTCACATTCACCCGAACTTCCTCTTTATACACTCATAGCACATCACTACGCTCGCCTTAGTCGGACGATTACTTGACTCACGTCAGTACGCTAAACAAAATCGCCGACAGCCAATTTGGACAAACGTTCAACGTGCAGTTGTACGTCAATCGGCACGTGTGTACGAGGCTTTAGAGTGTTTCCCAACTAAAGCCTGGTACACACAATTCGATTTTCAGATGGGAAGTTTTGTTCAACAGCCTGTCGTCTGAAATTCTTACCATTAGTATGCCCCATTCGACAGTGGATTTTGATTTTTCGTCAGACAAAAGTTGGATGTGCAGACTAGAAAAATTTTTCGTACTACAACGCAACATCTGATTTTCATTCCGTTAGTATCGTTTTCGTACGAAAAAAAATCATATGACCGAGACTACGCATGCTCAGAAAGGAAAAAAAGATACACACGTGCCGATTGTCGTACGACCGTACGTCCAACTTTTGTCCAAATTGGCTGCCCGTGGTTTTGTCTAGCGTACTGATGGTAGTCAAGAAATCGTCTGACAAAGGTGAATGTAGTGACGTGTTACGTGCGTATAACGAGGAAGTAAGGTGAATGTGAATTGTGAATTACGGACACGGGTTTACACGACTGAACACTCCCTGGATTCCGAGCATGCGTGTTTGCACTTCCAACTTTTGTTGGGCCAACTTCTGTACACACAAGCCGAAAATTGGCCAACAAATGTTTTTTAAGTCTTGTCAGCCAACTTCTGTTGGATGATAATTGGAAATTGGCTGTTGAATCATGCGTACTAGCGGTCGGATTATCGGACAACAGGCTGTTGTACAACTGTTGTTGGCTGATAATCGTACCTACTATGAAGACAGCAGGGCACACTCTAATCTTTACTTCTACACATCAGCATTATAGCAAAACTGAATATTTATGACGGAAAAAACTGTAATATTTACTTTTCATTCTCCTGACCATATCTCCTCATCTAATAATTTACTTGCCTACTGGGCACTTTCACCCCCTTCCTGCCCAGGTCAATTTTCAGCTTTCTGCGCTCTCAGGCTTTGAATGACAATTGCGCGGTCATGCAACACTGTACCCAAATGACATTTTTTTTCACACAAATAGAGCTTTCTTTTGGTGGTATTTAATCACCACTGTTTTTTTTTTATTTTTTACTAAAAAAAGACTGAAAATTTTGGAAAAAAAGTTTTTCTTAGTTTTTGTTACTAAATTTTGTAAATAAGTAATTTTTCTCCTTCCCTGATGTGCACCGATGAGGCGGCACTGATGAGTTGGCACTTATGGGCACTGATGAGGCAGCACTGAAGAGCACTGATTAGGTGGCACTGATGAGGAGGCACTAATATGCCACACTGATGGGCACTGATAGGTGGCACTGATATGCGGCACTGATGAGCACTCATAGGTGGCACTGATGGACACTGATAGGTGGCACTGGTGGGCATTGATAGGTGGCACTGATGGGCACTGATAGGCAGCACTGGTGGGCACTGATAGGAGGCATGGATAGGCAGCACTGATGGGCAGCACTGATGAGCAGGCACTGATGGGCACTGAAAGGCAGCACTGACTGGCATCATTAATGGTCACTGATTGGTGTCACTGATGGGCACTGATTGGTGTCACTGATGGGCACTGCTGGGGCTTTACTGTATTCAGGGCACTGATGAGCAGTGCCCTGTTTACCTGTCCTGGTCTCCCCTGCGAGGAGATGTCTCTGATCAGCTCTCCTCACCACACATTCTGTCAGTGTGAGGCGAGGAGAGCTGATAAATGACACAGCCGATCACATGGTTAAAGAGCCGTGTCATTGGCTCTTTACCAAGATCGGGGTCGTGCCATGTCCTAGGAACATAGCGTGTCCGCAATCGCCATTCTGGGGGCGCCATCTTAGGACGTAATGCTCCTCAGTCATTAGAAGGTGGGCGGGTGGCAAGTGATTAAAGTGATTGTAAACAATCACCTTGTAAAACAACCTATTCAGTTTAAAATAGAAATGAAAGGCAAAACATTTTGGTATAGGTATAAAAAAAAAAAACACACACACATTATAAATACCTTTTATCCCTTTTGTATAAATTATCACATTCCCTCTGTTCTCAGCTGCATAAGAGCTGGGGAAGGAGAAGCAGCAGCTCACTGGGCTTCCCAGTGAATGGCTGTGCAGTTGGGGTGTGCCAGGACAAGTCTGATCACTGGAGGAGCCTGCTTTGTGTGGTCAGTTTTTACTAGGAAAGGAGAGGGACTGGCAAGAACACCATGGATTTCACATAAAGGAAGCAATACAAAGAGAACAGGATACTTTCTAATACAAGTACACAGTACAGCAGGCACAAATCAGGAATATGAAGTGTTGGGGTAACAAACGCTTTAACTAAGTTCAAACATTCTTTAAGCTCCTACTCCATCAATGCACATCAACTTAAAAAAAGTAAGTCTTAATTCATTCAGCTTGAACCAAGATCTTTATTTATATGCTACACAATTCTGTCCATCCACATTTGACCTCTCACATCTTCTGGCCTTTCAGTTAGGGCATAAATGCCAGAGAAAGCAAGCAGCAAACATCGCCAGAACTGAGAATTGCTCATCACTGTATCCTCACCATATCCATCACTATACCTCCCCAGCTATCACAGCCAGTAATAAAGCAATTCATCTTCCTTCACATGTACTGTCTGCAGTTTTCATATATTCCTCTATTATTGTTTGCAGAAATCATTAGATCTTGGGCGTTTTATGTACTAACAACAATAAAAATATTTCTTATACAATATATATCTTGTTAAAATGGCTTGTTCTGTTTAATTCAAGTATTCATGCTTTTCTTTGCTAAATATTGTAAGTCTCTTAAATGCATACTTATAGGTGGTAGATTTTTCAGTACAAACAAGTTCATCTCTTTGTTCCATTAGTCCCTTCAAATGAATTAATGGCCTCCACTTTGTCCTTTGACCATTGTTTTTTTCAGGCTAATATACCAAATGCTAAGTACATTGTATACTGTATCTACAAAGTGCCCATCTCTCTTTTTTTTCTCCAAAGTTAAACTGTTAAATGTTGTTGTGCTGTTTATGAGAAGTTTCATTTGTGTTTCAATTGAATTTTATTAAGTAAAAATCTAAATAAAGGAAAGAAAATGAGCTGGACTAAGGTCTACAATATTTCAAAATATATGCTGGGAGTACCTAACAATAAAGTTGTGATGCGATAGAATGTATATTAAATGGGTTAAAGCAGTGGTTCTCAACTCCGGTCCTCGGGACCCACCTTAGGGAGATGCAGACTAGAATACTGCAATCACTGAGCAGCAAATGATATCACCTGTGATGTATTTCAGTTATCATGCAAACCTGGCCTGTTGGGGGGTCCCGAGGACCGGAGTTGAGAACCACTGGGTTAAAGGGACGTTATATTGAAATGAGTGGTGTATGATCTGTGCTAGCAGTTAAACACATGAGTTAGTTGTGTCACGTCAGTGCACAGTAACTGTTTTTTAAAGCATTTAACAAAGTTGTTTTGGTTACTGTGATTTTTAAATGCCTATTCACCAAATATACTTCTTCATGCCTCCAATGCTCCTTTATATACAACTTACGCAAGAGGAGCCCTTTATGAGAACCAGTCATTATTGGTTTTATGCAGATATCGAATACTCAGTCTTTACTTGTAACTTGCAGGTTCAATTAAAAAAGATTTTTTCTTTAATACTTATTTAGCTTTAATGAGTTTGACTAAGCAGTCTCTTTAGCTGGGGTTGTGGAAGTCACCTGAGGTCTAACCATATCTCCTCTGACTATCTCTGTTTTGCCATTTACAAAGCATAAACTGCGATGTCAGTGGAGGAGACACACCACTGGAACTGGAACCTGAAACGCAGGCCTCATTGATGTCGAAAATTGTCCAGAAGTGCAGTGGAATCTGTTCGATCTGAGAAGGGTTTAAGGAACAACTTCATAATAAACAAAATATAATGAAATGTTTAAAATATTGTGGCGATAAAGATAGCCATAGCAAGGTCAGCAGTGATACCAATGGATTTGGTACGGGTTAAACTGTCCTGGATTATGAATAATGAACAGCTATCTGAAATATTAAGCGATAAACTCAAGTTGTTTGAGAAAACTTGGAGCCGCTGGATTCTTTATTTGACGGGAGATGCCTGAGCCCATTTGGATTAGATCGTGGTCTGGGTTGGGGAGTTGGCACACCCTCTCTTTTCTTACACTTGTCCTTTAAAGCCCAATTCTAGTTACAGATTTTATTTGGGCCCCAAACCATGCATGATGAAGTCACGTGCATGATGGCTGAAACAGGTCGATGTGATGCCATCATGCACATGACATCATCACATATGCTGGCCACTGCGAGCATGTGCACCTGAGGCCTGAGGTTTACGGATGGTAAGGGTGGCTGATTGCTATACTGTGGAGCATTGCTGCCTGGCCCATGGAAGGCTAGTGCCATGTACTGACCGGAGAACTGTGTCGGTTCCATCAGACTAACTTGCATAGATCTGCCATGGACCCCTGTGGAGTGGTGAGCCGCATGATTTGGGTTATTGACAGCTTAAATGTGGATGTTTAATCACACTACCTAAGTGGACTGCAGTGCAGCTTTACAATTCCAGTGACTGTGCTTAGGCCCCTTTTGTATATACCAGCCTGTGTAAACTTAGCCACGCTGAACCTTATCCCCTGTTATGGTCTTTGGCTGGATAGTGGGACTCACATTCACCTGGATACAATCTTCCCAAGTTTATTAGAGCTGCAAGTGACTATAAGTTTTACCTAGCTCTCTTTATGTTACAACTTTGATAGATAGTCAGAGAGAGGTTCCCATCAACCCCTGTATTTCATTGAGGTTTTGGGAAAAGTGGTGAGAACACCTGCAGCACTTGTGTATGCCTTTGGGTGGTTATTGCAAGATTTTGAATGCATAGTTAATAAGAGGAATATCCCTAAAAATCCCTACTGTTTGTCCCTATCCTTTCCTCAAAGGAGGTCAACTTTACTGGGAGCATGCGTGGCAGTGTGTGTGGTGCGAGCAGCTGCTAGTTTTGTACATGACAATGTTGTCATTTTAATTATCGAATTGGTAGACTTTTTAATCTTTCTTGTAATTACTGTTTAAATAAAACCGCATTTCTGTTTACTGCTTGATCCTTAGGTGACTACCCTTTCGGTTTTCTTTTTTAGAAAAAGGATCCTGCCTGAAGATTTTGTAAAAGGTTAGTATAGAAAAAAATTGCATGGTATACAGCTTGGGGGACCTTCAGGAGAGGAAGAAAGGAACAATTGGGGGGGGTCAAGTCTTTAAGTCTGAACATGTGCACAGTTTTAAGTGCAGAGTGCACAATCAGTACAGTAGAGCACAGTGACTGCTTTTCATTCAAGTATATAATAATAAACTAGAAACATGTAAGTTCCTACAGAATTATGCTAATCTGAGATCCATAGTAGGCAGCACTACTAATGCTCAAAGTGGATCTGCTCAACAATGAAGAAGGCACTACATTGGAGCTAGACCCCCATACTGAGGATGTTGTTACAGCCACATTACCATTTCCAGCAGTGGCGCACAGACAGTAGTAAGTAATTCTTTTTCTTTTTAACAGTAAAATAAAAAAAATTTGCATCTCTGAACGAAAAGTGTGGTATTATTAGAAGAGGAGAAAATGTTAAACACTGCTGCCTTGGAGCGACCACTGATATAAACTGCATGATCAGCAGATGTTACAGACATAAAAAAAAGAAGAAAGCAGAGTCAGTAGAACTGACAAAGGGAACATTACAAATAATGTAATGTAATGGATGGACAGAGAGAAGTATAGTAAATCATACACAGGAACAACATAAAGCTAGCTCAGATGCAGAAACTCCACACGTAGCTTGTTGCATAAAATGTCCTGTGAGCTGATGTGATTACAGAGAGCTGTATGTTATTCCTCAGATATTGTACGTAAAGTGAACATTGTCTTTCAAAGAGAAATCTTTTTATAATCATGGCTCATTACTCTTATGATCGCTGAAATTATGCTAGGCTTATGACTAGGTCTTTTATATACAGAACAGTCTTCTTTCATTATAGGAGATGAGAATATTGTATAGGTCTAATGCAGCCTGAGATAATGTCACTCATGAAAGCCAAGCATGAAACTATTTCAAAGGATTCAGGCAAATAGGTTAGGTGATCTTTACTAGTGATGCAGATATTTGTACAATGTTGTCCAGCTGACATTAATAATAAAAGCGCAGGCATGGGAGGTCATCTTGGGAATGTTATCCAGACAGTTCTAAAAGACAAAAGAGTAAAAAAAAAAATATCTGCTCTTCTTTAAAAAGGTAATATGTGTGGGTTTACCATTTGGTGACATTGTGGAAAGAACAATGGTGTTCTGTTCTACTAGCAAAAGCAACCAATCAGGACAAAATGTTCATCAGATTGGAATGAAAACTAAATATAAGATTAAGTCAGCTACTTGGGTTTCTGTTATAAATGTTGTTTGCAGGCTTTGTAATATTAAAGCTTGTAATAGAAAAGTAATAGTATTCAGTTTATTAATGTGTGCATACAAAACAATTTAATGTATTTTAATTACTGGTTGTATAACTACCTTAAACTATTATCCCATAATCCAACGCATACCTGAAATCAAGCTTTCAGTGGAAAAGCAACCACTGCAGGCTAATTGGAATCCTATTCCATTGCAGAGAGTTGCTCTTCTAAGGCCTCATGCACACAGGACAGTTTTAAAAATGTTATAAATACACCAGCAGTGTTTTTGAGCGTTTTTACATTAGTGTTTTTTGTTTTGTTTTTTTCAATGGAGCAAAAATGTCCAAAAACACAGGTGAGCCGCATTTTTGGGCATTTTTAAAGCATTTACAGTTGAAAAACTCCTCTCTCCTCTTTTACAGCTGAAAAACACCCCTGCCCAAACAGTTGATAACAGCCTATGTGTGCATGGACATAGGATAACATGATGGGGAGTTTATTGACTGCAGAAAAAACCGCCTGATGTCAAAAAGAGCTGCTGTAAAAATGTCCAAAAATGTCCTGTGTGCATGAGGCCTAATATTCAGACATCATTGGATAGCTGGAGGGAGAGTTGTTTGGACAGGCTAACAGAAGAGGGAAACTACAAGGAGGACACAATAAGCATTGTTATGTTTAATCATAATTTACTGACCAGGCTGGGGCCAGGTAGGTGATGCAGGAAGAGCTATAAGCTTTGCATTGTGTTGTCTACCATTTGGTTGGTCTACCATTTTGTTATAAAGTATAGTGCATCAAAATTGAGTGAGCTGCATAAGTGACTAAGCCAAAACATTTGGCCAGTTAAACAATTCACATTTACTCACCAAGCAATTTATTAGGAACACAATACCGATACAGAGTAGAGCCTCTCATTGAACTTATACAGTATGCTTTTTGCCTAAACTGACTTTAGGGTCTCTGCTCCGGCATCTATGTCTCCCATTCGGTGTGTTCCACTGAGGGTGCAGGTCAAGCTAGGAATCCACCCTGGTTATGATTAAGTGGACATGTAGTCTGTGAAACGCGTTAACCTGCCTGTTTTTTGGATCTGTGTCTTTGTCTGCCTCAACCTATTTGGTGTACTTTGACAATTTTACAATTTCAATAAATTTCACAGCAACTCCATTCAGTCGGAGTGCGGTTGAATCTTTTTGTTTGCTACCATTCTCTGGATCACGGACGGTACCTGCACCTGATTGTTTGATTTATCCTCTACTCACACCTGGAGCAGTTCCACCTTCTCTCTCTCCAGTAGGAATCCACCCTGACTCCATGTAATCCACAGAACAGACAGAGAAAAATCTCAGCCACCACACACCATACAAGCCCAGCGTGTAAAACATTCCATCATGATGAGTAATTTAGTAAAGCATTTCATCATACTTAATTTGAGACATATTAGCTAAATAAATAACTTATTATATATATATAATACTGTTGGCGCTATATAAATCCTGTATAATAATAATAATAATAATATATATATATATATCATGTTGTCAAGTAATCATAGATATTGCACAGATGTCCAGTCAGGTTCAGTGCCTTATAGAAAAGGCCAAAGCCACAAGAAGCAGCATTAAAAATGTAATCAGGAATGCATGACCACAGTTCCGACAGTGATTTTAATTAGATGTACACAGTCTTACCATCTTTATAGCATCTAAGTTGGCATCTGATACAAAACTGGCATGACTCAGGAACAAAATTACATTTAAAAAGCCCAGCATGTGGAATTGCCAACAGCATACAGTATACAGTACAGATAGTTACAAAGTTACACATATCTCAACAAAAACACAAAATAACACAAACAAAAAGTTAAAACCACGATAATATGTAACACAAAATAGAAAAAAGGACACATATTTGCAAAGCAACACCCCCATTTTAAAAAAATGTTTAAAGCCTTTCCAATATAAACATATAGCTGAACTTGGTATACTCCGTGGGAAAACACGCACCACAACTCACATACAGTATAATGGCCCATTTCTAAATCCAAAATTCAGCCTGCCATGTCCCACAGAGTATTTTACTGTATGCTTGAAGTAGCAGAAACAACTATGTGATTGGAAGTCCATCAAGTGACTTAGAAAGGTCACATGACATGGCTCTTCTCTGAGCTTTTTTCCCTCTGCCCTCATTTATTTTAATTTTGCTCTGCTGGCTTTGGACTACCATTGTTACCCTTGGAACTATATATATATATATATATATATATATATATATATATATATATATATATATATATATATACACAGTATCTAACAAAAGTGAGTACACCCCTCACATTTTTGTAAATATTTTATTCTATCTTTTCATGCGACAACACTGAAGAAATGACACTTTACTACAATGTAAAGTTGACAGTGTACAGCTTGTATAACAGTGTAAATTTGCTGTCCCCTCAAAATAACTCAACACACAGCCATTAATGTTTAAACTGAAGATCTGTGGTTAGTTCTCCAGGACGTTTGGAACAACCTACCTGCTGAGTTCCTTCAAAAACTGTCTGGAAAGAATTAATGCTGTTTTGAAAGAAACGGTGGTCACACCAAATCTCCTTCTTCTTTTTTTTTTTATAAGAAACCGCAGAAAACCAATCCATGTTTGATTGAGTTTAAGCTTGTGCTTGTTTGTACCATCCTTTTTTTTAATAAGTCTGTTTTAACTGTACTTCAAGCGGAGTTCCACTCAAAAGTGGAACTTCCGCTTTAATGGAAGGTGACCCTCCGACATGCCACAATTGGCATGTCTTTTTTTTGGGGGGTGACCAGGGACCCCGTTTTCACTGGGTCCCAGGTCCACTTCCTCCTCTGGCACCGCAGCTCAGAGAAGGGATCCCACCTTCCCCCCTCCCTCTCGGCGATCTTCTGGGACACATCACAGGTCACAGAAGATACGCCAGCCAGGCACAAGGCGCAGCGTGACTCGCACATGCGCAGTGCGTGCCCGGCTTTGAAGCCAAAGCTGGGTGCCCACACCTGTAATGCTGGCACTGTGGAGAGGAGGGGGAGAGGAGCGAGCCCTCAGGCGACCGCAGCGCTGGAGCGTGGGACAGGTTGTAGCTGCTGACTTTTACATGGGTGGAACTACGCTTTCACTATGGGATTTCCTTGCTTCTTTCTGGCTATGTGTTAATGTCGCTGAGGCACGTTTATGTGAAGCGATCCAGTGGCTGTGTGGGCCATGCTGTTCTGAAGTGTGACAAGCTTGAGGCACATCTAACTGTGAAATAGAAAGCTGGAGACATTCCCCCAGGCAGAATCTATGATTCTAAAGTGCTGTTAGACCTCTGGAGATGTGGGGTCTAAATGTTTGGTAAGCTGCTTCATTTGTATAATGTGGCTGGTGCACATTTAAGAATGTGAAGAGTTTGTATTCACAGTGGACTATCTGAGTTTGGGTTTGAATTTTTCACAGTACTCTAATTTGATAAAATTATGATAGATTATGAGAAAAAATATGAGTAAGTCCTGACACATGGAGAGCACATTACTAGGCCTGTTCTGTTTTGGCTTCAAATAGACAGGCCTGCAGGCCAGGCTGACATCGGGGAGAGAGAGCTGAAGATTGATAGTGGTAGAGGTAACATTATTAAAACAGATTGGTCAGAGCAAGCTGAAGTCTGCATGTGAGATAACTAGAGGTCCATTCTAGTGACTGAGGTAACCAGTTCAACAGGAAGGCTGAGGCAGCCCTGTCTTGAAGTAATATTAAAGGTCGAGATTATTTTTTCCTAAAATAATAAACATATTATACTTATCTGCTCTGTGCAAATGTTTTGCAAAGAGCCACCATGATCCTCCTTTCCTTGGGTCCCCTGTAAGTACTTCTGCCCCCTCCCCCTTCTAGTACCACCCTAGAAAGCCGCTTGCTAGGGGGATACTCATGAGGGCTCACTTCAGAGTCCAGTGAGGAGGGAGAGAGAGAGCAGTGATGTTCTCATGCAAAATGCTGGATCAAGATCAGACTCAGGTAAGTATTTCAGGGGGCTGGGGGGGGCTACAGCACCCAAAAGGTGTTTTACCTTTATGCAGATGTAGCACCCCCTAGCTGTGTTACTAGAGTGCTAGGATTTTTGTCTTGTTAGTGTAGGTAAATTCAGGCTTGGCTGGCTGGGTCGGGTGAGTGACTCAGGGAGGGCTGGATGACTCACAGGCTGCACTTCTGAGACCTCCCCCTTCTTCTGGAAACTTGCAGAAGATTCTACAAGGAAGGGAGTGGAGGTGAGGAGGAGCTGCCTGGAGTATTCTGATGGCCCTGACCAATCCCCAATGGATGGGTTGGCAGGGGACAGGCCCCCTCAAATACTCAGGGTCAGCCCAGCTGGGTGCAGTGTTGTTCGGGTGGAAGCTGGAGATGGAATGTTAGACTGTTGGTGGCCCTTGAGGGTACTCCCTAGTCTGTGGGGGTGACCCCGGGCCTGGGCTCATGTGTGGAAGGGATCTTCTTCACTATACACAGAGGTGTCCTGACCGGAGGCACGGGGGCAGAAGGACAAAAGGAGGTGAACACTGCCAGGCAAATCTACAGGGAGGAAGACAACCAAGTGGGCTGGTGAGTGATACAGTCGGAGAGGACTGAGATACATGCCTAAGAGGACTGGGAGAGAGCAGTCTTGGATGGATGCAGAGTCAGTCTGGGAGAACTGTGGAGTCTTAGCCAGGAGGGCTAGAGAAAGGGGCAGCTGCAGCCAGGTGGGTTGGCAGTGCCTGAAGTGGTGGTGCTGGGATCAGTAGCAACAGGAGGAGGGCAGCTGGGCACTGGGACTTTGCTACACAAACAAGGGGCCCGCGGTCCCTGCCTCTAAAAGGGCATTTGCTACCGGTTTGACTGAGTTTTTGTCAGATCGTCCAAACAGTGTCAGCTGGTCCTGAGAGTTGTAGTTCTACAAGCAACATTTGTGCTGGAGGTAGATGAATAGTGTACATATGAACTGTATATAAGTGTCCCTGAAGAGTTCTACTGCTTTGATCAAGTGGGCATCCCATAATATTCCTATCCACATCCAAGTTTATTCCCCTCAATAACACATAAAATTAAAGCACTGGACTGTTCTTATGACTCAAGTGTGCTGTGAATATGCGGTGTGCCTGGCTGTGCAGGGTAGGGGATCCCTTTCTACTTGCGGCTCCTTAGGGAGTACGCTACACAGATAATACACTTTAAAGTGATTGTAAAGGCAGAAGGTTTATCTTAATACATTCTATGCATTAAGATAAAAAACCTTCTGTGTGCATCAGCCCCCCTCAGGCTCCCTATAACCAGGGCTGGACTGGGACAAAATTTTGGCCCTGGACTTCATCCAGACTGGCCCACTTTAATTTTGCAAATACGCACAAAAGCAGTGTATAAACTATACGGAATTGCGCAAAAAAAACAAAGTAAAAAAAAATTCCCCTATTGGGCATAGGACAGGGCACAGCCACACCAGTGTCCATTAATGCAGCCTCACCAGTGCCCATGAATGCAGCCACACCAGTGCCCATTAATGCAGCCACACCAGTGCCCATTAATGCAGCCACACCAGCACCCATTAAGGGGTGGAGGTAAGCTTGTCAGTGCTCAGACCATACTCCACACACTGCATCAAATTGATCTGCATGGCTGTCTTCCCAGAAGGAAGCCTCTTCTAAAGATGATGCACAAGAAAGCCCACAAACAGTTTGCTGAAGACAAGCAGACTAAGGACATGGATTACTGGAACCATGTCCTGTGGTCTGACGAGACCAAGATAAATGTATTTGGTTCAGATGGTGTCAAGTGTGTGTGGCGGCAACCAAGTGAGGAGTACAAAGACAGGTGTATCTTGTCTACAGTCAAGCATGGTGGTGGGAGTGTCATGGCCTGGGGCTGCATGAGTGCTGCCGGCTACAGTTCATTGAGGGAACCATGAATGACAACATGTACTGTGACACACTGAAGCAAAGCATGATCCCCTCCCTTCGGAGACTGGGCAGTATTCCAACATGGTAATGACCCAAAACACACCTCCAAGATGATCAGGTCTACCTTGCTAAAGAAGCTGAGGATAAAGATGATGGACTGGCCAAGCACGTCTCCAGACCTAAACCCTATTGAGCATCTGTGGGGCAACCTCAAAAGGAAGGTGGAGGAGCACAAGGTCTCTAACATCCAGCAGCTTCGTGATGTCATTATGGAGGAGTGGAAGTGGACTCCAGTGGCAACCTGTGAAACTCTGGTGAACTCCATGCCCAAGAGGGTTAAGGCAGTGCTGGAAAATAATGGTGGTCACACAAAATATTGACACCTTGTTCTCAATTTGGACATTTTCACTTAGCGGTGTACTAACTTGTGTTGCCAGCGGTTTAGACATAATTGGCTGTGTGTTGAGTTATTTTGAGGGGACAGCAAATTTACACTGTTAATCCCCTGTCAATAAAATATGAGACTTTTTATGTAATTGACTGATCTTTTTTATGGAATTCATGCCCTAAAAAGTCCCAACCAGAGGGTTTTTCCGTGTGAGTATTGCATTTAGGGATGTGGGTATTTATTCCACACATCCCCTAAGAGATAAGCGTTCTCATTAAAAAAAAGTTATTTTGAGGGGACAGCAAATTTACACTGTTATATAAGTTGAACAGTACACCCCTCACATTTTTGTAAATATTTTATTATATCTTTTCATATGACAACACTGAAGAAATGACACTTTGCTACAATGTAAAGTAGTGATTATACAGCTTGTATACCAGTGTAAATTTGCTGTCCCCTCAAAATAACTCAACACACAGCCATTAATGTCTAAATCGCTGGCAACAAAAGTGAGTACACCCCTAAGTGAAAATGTCCAAATTAGGTCCAAAGTGTCATTATTTTGTGTGGCCACTATTATATTCCAGCACTGCCTTAACCCTCTCGGGCAAAAAAAGAAAAAAAGAGGGAGTGGTTCTGAAGAGACAGAAAAATACTGCCGCGTCCTAAATAATGAAAAGTTCAAGGAAAGGGAGAAAACTCCCAGACATGTATTATCCCCCTGGACTTTTCAGGCAGTTTATGTAGTTATACAAAAAAAAAACAAAAAAAGGTATAAGAAGTAGTAAAAAATATTGAATTTTATTGGTACAAACGAATATATTACATTGAAGCGAGCGAGGACATATAGTTCCTCGCTTGCTCCAAATACATATAAGGGTTACAGAAATCCAAGTAATGGATTCGAACAATACATGTATCAAATACAATTTAAAAAAGACAAAAAATAATAAATTTGTCTTAACATGGTACTGCAGTTTAACAGCATGTATACTTAAAGATGCTTGGATGCATGTGAGATTAGACACATTCAAGGAGCCGCTTTGTAAGCAGGGTCTTGGGGCTATTTCTCAGATGTCCCAACATGTTTCGGTCAATCCTTCATCAGGGGACTATGGGCATTGCGCAGAACAATAATTGTGCTGTCTGTAACAGAGTTCAATTGTATAAAACAATATATCGTTCACATAATAATTTAGTACATAATGCAGGTAGTCTGGTAAGAATGCATTCCCATAAGGGAGAAACAAAATAGGGAAGAAGCTAAAATGAACCATCACTCACATCTAACCGGAAGTACCATCAACCAAGTTTCAAGCAGCCCGGGAGGATCTGGAATTCAAGTCCAATATTGGCCACAAGGAGTGGAACCCCAAAGGGTGGGCCGCAAAGGTTATGCAACCATAAGGGACCCAAAGTGGCTGAGTCAGCAAACCTCGCAAAGAGATACAGTGTGGTGCTGGTAAAGAAAAGGAAAACAACAGCAGGTAGGTATAAGGTGTATCTATGTGGGTATATACACGTGCAGATCAACATTTATCGGGGGGCATTAAAGTGCCACATCCTGAAAAGTTGAAGCGTGCCCTATTGTTTGTACCATGTAGAAATGCAACCAGAAAGAACGTAATGTCCGAGGGGTGATGCATGATCTTGCAATGTGGTACACACCACATGGATCATGCATACAAACCCCATGGACATCAAAGCCGCCCAATTAGGCGACATGGTGTAGTGGAGTGCTGTTTGCATTGCGTATGGCACAAAGGGAAACGCTGAGCAAATTAACGCATGTAGCTTAATGTAGTTACCTGTCTCTGTAAGGGCCATCCGTATGTGGGCTGCATGTGGATTGCAAGAAACATGGCCGCATATATAAGGTAATCGGCGTCCGGGGCAGCCAATCCAGCTCGCACAGGTGCCGACCGCTTGTATGATGTGGGCAAACAGCCCACTCATCAAGCGCAGGGGGACCCTCCGGAGTACATGGCGCGCGGCGTCGCCCCGCCTAAGGTGAGCGGGATGACGTCACGCGTCAACGTCCCCGCCGGCAGGTGTGTTCCAACAGACAGAGGCCCGCTGGAACAAAAAGCTTGCTCCTACAAGGAAAACCCGCTGACGCGGGGATACACTTCCTGTGGAGCCCATCTGCAAGGTAGTAAACGGTGATCCCCAGTAGAAAAGGGGTGTCCTTGACCCGGACAATACGTGGTAGGCCGTCTACCCGAGGTGTCCTTCACATAGGGGCGCAGTCG
>BLSH010387032.1:2589373-2601750 GCA_018402905.1 Glandirana rugosa | reverse complement strand
GAGGGAAATCTCTGACTCGGCGTCCCGTCATAAGGTTGTACTATTGCTGGGGTTTGTGTGGAGGTTCTACTGGTGACGGAACGATTTCTTCGACTTCCATTTCCACTACCTGACCGGTTTGTATCTGGATTTGGGATAACTCGTAGACACCCCGTAGGAGTTTACGTTCCACTTTCTCACGTTCCAGAGATTGTAGGTGGTCGAGGTACTACAACAGTACCTCTTCACCTTCTCCTGAGGTCACCGTTAGACACTTCGAACCCACTTGAGGTACGGGCTCTCCCAAGTTCCTTTCCCTCTTTTGAGGGTCTGTACATAATAGGGGGACCTGAAAAGTCACCCTCCTGAAGGCTCGCCTCAGGGAAGCCGCAGAGTACCCACGTTCCAAAAGTCGTGTCTGCAATTCCCCAGCTTCCTTTAGAAAGGAAGATTCATCTGAGCAATTGCGGTTTTTTTTTGTATAACTACATAAACTGCCTGAAAAGTCCAGGGGGATAATACATGTCTGGGAGTTTTCTCCCTTTCCTTGAACCCTCTCGGGCATGGAGTTCACCCAAGCTTCACAGATTGCCACTGGAGTCCTCTTCCACTTCTCCATGACAACATCATGGAGCTGGTGGATGTTAGAGACCTTGCACTCTTTCACCTTGCATTTGAGGATGCCCCACAGATGCTCAATAGGGTTTAGGTCTATGTTTGGCCAGTCCATCACCTTTACCTTCAGCTTCTTTAGCAAGGCAGTGGTCATCTTGGAGGTGTGTTTGGGGTCGTTATCATGTTGGAATACTGCCCTGCGGCTCAGTCTCTAAAGGGAGGGGATCATGCTCTGCTTCAGTATGTCACAGTACATGTTGGCATTCATGGTTCCCTCAATGAACTGTAGCTCTTCAGTGCTGGCAGCACTCATGTAGCCCCAGACCATGACACTCCCACCCAGGGGCGGACTGACAACTAATGGGGCCCCCAGGCAATAGGAGATCATGGGGCCCCCTGTGTCCCTACCCACCCTCAAGCCACGACCACACAAAGCCCTACCTATATATTGCACTGCTCACATTACATGCGTTTGTGGCAGCCATCCTCCATATATTGCATCTCAGCTATACATAAGGGCCCATTCAGCTGTAGGGCTCTCATGTTCAGGAATGGGCCAATGTCCAATTCTTGTCTGCAAGGAGACTCCCTTTGCCGTTGCTGGGAAGTGACCAAACACCCAAAAGGTTCAAAGGTGGTGGCCATCTGAGAAGCTGTCAGGTGCCCAACGGTTTCCCAGATATGCCTCCAAGAACCCCTGTGAGCCTGATCATTTGGTTATTGCAGCTCAGCTATATAGAGGAGGCATTTAAATATCTACCTGTGGCATAGCCTGCATGAAAGTTTCTAGCTTCTTTATGTACAAGACACTGGGCACTTCCAGGTGTAAACATGGCTGCTATGCAGCAGCCACCTTTTATGACACAACCAGGGGCATTTTATGAAAGCAGTGGGCTTGTGTGCAAGATCATAATTTGAGCCCTAAAGCTAGAGAAAGAAGTGTGGTGCGCATGGCGCACCGCAGCAAATACTGGGTGTGGTTTTCAGGAGCTGTAGGTAGCGCCTGCTGAATACATAGTACAGTAAAGATGCTTGATGATTGAGGGGTTAATTGTCTTGTGCAGCCAATTAGCTCCCACCCTGACAGGGTTGCCGACCCCCCAATTTTTTATAAAACTGAGAAAACATGGAAAAAGGGAGAGGAAGGGGTGAGAATGAGAAGGGGGGTGAAAGAATGGAGGAGTGGGGGAGAGAGATGGGAGGAGAGAGAGAGAGAAAAAAACAGTGGGGGGACATGCAAGAGGGAGAGAGAGATGGGGAGGTAGAGGAGAGGGAGAGGGGATGAGAATGAGAAAGGGGGTGAGAGAATAGAGGAGAGAGGGGGGCGTGAGAGAGAGAGAGAGTGCGAGAGAGAGTGGGTGGGAGAGAGAGAAAGAGGGATAAGAGAGGGGTGGGAAAGAGAGAGAGGGGGGATGAGAGAGAGATAGGAATGGGAGATAGAGAAAGGAATGGGAGAGAGAGGGATGGGAGAGAGAGTGGGTGGGTGGGAGAGAGAGAGAGAAAGAGGGATGAGAGAGGGGCGGTAAAGAGAGAGAGGGGGGAATGGGAGAGAGATAGGCATGGGAGAGAGAGGGATGGGAGAGAGAGTGGGTGGGAGAGAGAGAAAGAGGGATGTGAGAGGGATGGGAAAGAGAGAGAGAGAGAGGGATGAGAAGAGAGAGAGGAATGGGAGAGAGAGAGGGGAATGGTAGAGAGAGAGGAATGGGAGAGAGAAATGGGAAAGAGAAAGGGATGGGAAAGAGAGAGAGGGATGGGAAAGAGAGAGAGGGATGGGAAAAAGAGAGTGAGAGAGCGGGATGGGAAAGAGAGGGTGTGAGAGAGTGATGGGAGAGAGAGGAGGGTGGTTCAGTATGTCTGCTGCTACTCACAATTATGGTCCCAGGCTGCTCTCCCTGAGGCTCAGCCAGCCAGGCTCTAGATTTGCTGTGTTAAATCTGCAGCCTCCAAAGCCCCTTTTACAGCAGTGTGTGCACTGTACGGGAATCAGTTTATGCAGATGATCATCCTCCATCTACAAACAGGATCATCTATGGATCGTCCCAGCAGGGGACATATTCCGACAAAACATAATTAATGGGAGATCAGGGCTGCAGAGACAGGGCTGTGATCCAGCAGCAGAGGAGGGACGGGGCTTCCTATGCATGGGGCTCTCCGCGATGTCTTCACCCTGTCCTCAGGTTAGGCAGGGGGTCTGTGTGTGCATTGTGGGTGGGGGGACCATCACAAGTCACTGATCTACTGGAAGTTCTGAAACTGATAGAAAACTGCTCAGGAGAACAACATGTACAGAGACCGCTCTGCAGAAAAGTTTGATGGAGACTGTATGATCAGTGTTCTGCAACAAGCAGCTGTACAGTGACAGAGCCTCTCATGGGGCCCCTGACTGATCACGGGCCCTCGGGCACTGCCCGAGAGTCTGAATGGTCAGTCCGCCCCTGCTCCCACCACCATGCTTGACTGTAGGCAAGACACACTTGTCTTTGTACTCCTCACCTGGTTGCCGCCACACATGCTTGGCACCATCTGAACCAAATACATTTATCTTGGTCTCATCCGACCACAGGACACATTTCTAGCAATCCATGTACTTAGTCTGCTTGTCTTTAGCAAAGAGTTTGCAGGCTTTCTTGTGCATCATCTTTAGAAGAGGCTTCCTTCTGGGACAACAGCCATGCAGACCAATTTGATGAAGTGTGCAGCGTATGGTCTGAGCACTGACAGGCTGACCCCCCACTCCTTCAACCTTTGCAGCAATGCTGGCAGCACTCATATGTCTATTTCCCAAAGACAACCTCTGGATATGACGCTGAGCACGTGCACTCTTTGGTTGGAGGGGCCTGTTCTGAGTGGAACCTGTCCTGTTAAACCGTTGTATGTTCTTGGCCACCATGCTGCAGCTCAGTTTCGGGGTCTTGAGCTTCCTGAGACCTTGTAACACTAAAGAGTCACATGACACAGGAGAGGAAAAATGGCTAATTGGGCCCAATTTGGACATTTTCACTTAGGGGTGTACTCGCTTGTTACCAGAAGTTTAGACATTAATGGCTGTGTGTTAAGTTATTTTTAGGGGACAGCAAATTTACAGTGTTATACAAGCGGTACACTCACTACTTTACATTGTAGCAAAGTGTCATTTCTTCAGGGTTCCTTGCTTTTTGGGGCTGCATTTCTACAAATGAAGTTGAAGCTTTGGTCATGATCAGTGGTGTCCTCAGTGCTGAGAAACACAGGTAGATACCTATCCATCATGCCATGCCATCATGGAGGCATGTGATCTGTCTTAAATGTAACAGAAAAAAGAGATATACCTGTGCTCAGATCCCAGCAGCTTGTTCATGTAATGAACTACCAGGTGCTAAGGGATGTGACCACATGTTAACAATACAAATACCAAATGGACCCTCTGCACACTGCTACACCCTTCTCGGCAAACTATGCAATGTTATATGCATGCAGATATAATAAAATATTTACAAAAATGTGAGGGGTGTACTTACTTTTGTGAGATACTGTAACTGTATTTTTAATTATCATGATTCAAAATAATGGATGTGGGGGCCTTTTGGTGGGTATGATTTTTTTTTTTGGGTGGGGGCAGTATTTCATTCTTGGACCCAGACAGCACAATGTCTTGGGCCAGCCCTGTTCTTACAGTTAGTATGCTCCTTTCGACAGCCGCTTTTGATTTTTCGTCGGACAAAAGCTGGATGTGCAAACTAGTACATTTTTGTCGTACGACAACGCAACGTCCGATTTTTGTTCTGTTAGTACGGTTTTCATACGAAAATATAAAAGTATTCAAAACATCACTTCTGAGGTTGAGTTCGGTCATATTAAAATTTTCGTATTGTTAGTACGCTCTTCACTTTGGACATGAGACAAGCATCCAACAAAAAATGGACGTTCCGTCGTCTGAAAATCAGATCATGTGTACAAGGCTTAAGGGGGAATGTTGAGGAGGAGGGGGGGGGGGGCAACTAGGACATGTTACACTCTGAATACTGGCGTAACATGTTCTTAAAAGTGAATGCGACCTTTAAGTTGGTACACGTGCAGCTTCTTTTTCTTGCATCCACAATGCATTTGGATGCAGGAATCCCTCCTGATGGGACATTGTATTCTGACAGTGGGAACGCCCCACTGTCAGAATACACTGATTAATGTATTCTGTATTGGCTGCAAGCCGCTGATTGAACAAGGTTTTCCAGCAGTCTTGTTCAAACGAAGCTGTTCTAATGATCAGCTTCTGTCTAACAGGGAGGGCTACACAGAGACTGAAATCCAGCAAGTCCCAGCTGACCTGGGCAAATCTTAATCTGTGTGTAGCCAGCTTTACCTTATTCCTGCAGGCTCCCTCCAGCACTGTGACTTGTCCACCTCAGCTTCTATGTAAGTTACTGGCTGTGGTCACACTCCAGCCCCTCATCATACCATACAGGGTTAATGTCCCTCTAAGATATGTGATGATGTCAAGGCTTTGTGTGGAGGAAGAGAGCACTGGAGCTAGCTAGAACATGGAATAAGGTAAGTGAAAGAATCTATTTCTCCCCCTCCCCCCAAACACATTCACTGAAAGGATGGACTTTTTTTTTACTTTCTTGGAGTTGGCTTTATTGTGCAATCTCATTCCTTGCTGTTTATGTTCAGATTTTTTAATAGGTTAGGAATATACTGGGACTTCTGAGATGATACATAGATGTACACATATCTTAGTAAAAACGGCGTGTGTGTGGAATACATCTATGTTAGGGTGACCAGACGTCCCCGGTTTCAGGGGACAGTCCCTGGATTGAGGACACTGTCCCCAGACCAAATCTGTCCCTGGTTTTGTCCCCTGATTGGATTTGGACAGGGGCCCAAGCCATTTCAAAGACAGTCAGTGCAGAATTTTAAAAAAATTCTGATATACACACCCCCTCTCTGCTGCTCCTACTAGCTTAGGAGGTGGGGTGTAATTCCCGCTCGTTCTTTTGCCTTGGCTCAAGTCCCGGCCAGCCGCCTGCCAGCCTATCTCCTTGCCTTCCCCAGCGGAGTAATCTTCCTCTGCTCAGTTCCGCTCCCCACCCAGTTGTAGCCAGGGCCCGAAGAGAGGCTGTGAGGCAGGCAGTGGTGGTGACAGGCAGAGAAAGGCAGCTGAGCTCAGCTGATAGTGTCCAGCAGCAGGCACAGAGGGGAAGCGGATCCGATCTTGGGGCTGTCAGTGCCTTCAAGGCTTCAGCACAGGTGTGCTTTGGGTTTGTCTGTGAATAGACTACATTGCACTGTGTCTGTCTCTCTGGCATAATGGATGGTATCATAACTCACCGGCAGAAGGCATTCTATCACGGCTCTGGCTGGCATTGCTCTGCCACAGTGTGTCACATAACATGGCTGCTGGGACAGGGATCTGTGCCTTCCCTTAGTAAAAAGCAACCTCCCCAACACTTGTTAGGCACACATTTAACCCTTTGATTGTCCTAGATGTTAACCCCTTCCCAGCCAGTGTCATTAGTACGGTGACAGTGTATATTTTTAGTACTGATCACTTTATTACTGTCACCTCTTCATCAGAGCCTGATACCTCGAAACGCGTTAGCCATCCATTCTTGTGTGAGATACCAACCAGGTAGAGAATACGGTTATGGATTGGAAGGACTCCACAAATGTTTGATATGCTTGATTTTACGGCTCGTTTTTGAGTATGATTTTAACTTTTTAATAAATAGATTTTTATCTGAGGATAATGCGCTATTTATGTCTAAACCGCTGGCGACAAAAGACAGTACACCCCCAAATGAAAATGTCCAAATTGGGCCCAATTAGCCATTTTCCCTCCACAGAGCCATGTGAACCATTAGTGTTACAAGGTCTCAGGTGTGAATGGGGAGCAGGTGTGTTAAATTTGGTGTTATTGCTCTCACTCTCTTATATTGGTCACTGGAAGTTCAACATGACACCTCATAGCAAAGAACTCTGACAATCTGAAAAAAAGAATTGCTGCTCTACATAAAGATGGCCAAGGCTATAAGAAGTATGCCAAGTTGAGTGCACATGCTCAGCGTCATGTCCAGAGGTTGTCTTTGGGAAATAGACGTATGAGTGATCTTAGCATTGCGGCAGAGGTTGAAGGGGTGGGCGGGTCAGCCTGTGCTTAGACCATATGCCATACTCTGCATGGCTGTCATCCCAGAAGAAAGCCTCTTCTAAAGATAATGCACAAGAAAGTTTGCTGAAGACAAGCAGACTAAGGACATGGATTACTGGAACCATGTCCTGTGGTCTGATGAGACCAATATAAACTTATTTGGTTCAGATGGTGTCAAGAGTGTGTGGCGGCAACCAGGTGAGGAGTACAAAGACAAGTGTGTCTTGTCTATAGTCAAGCATGGTGGTGGGAGTGTCATGGTCTGGGGCGGCATGAGTGCTGCCAGCACTGGGGAGCTACAGTTCATTGAGAGAACCATAAATGACAACATGTACTGTGACATACTGTAGCAGGGCATGATCCCCTCCTTTCGGACACTGGGCCGCAGGGCATTATTCCAACATGATAACGACCCCAAACACACCTCTAAGATGACCACTGCCTTGCTAAAGAAGATGAGGGTAAAGGTGATGGACTGGCCAAACTTGTCTCCAGACCTAAACCTTATTGAGCATTTGAGGGGCATTTTCAAATGGAAGGTGGAGGAGCGCAAGGTCTCTAACATCCACCAGCGCCATGATGTAGTCATGGAGGAGTGGAAGAGAACTCCAGTGGCAACCTGTGAAGCTCTGGTGAACTCCATGCCCAAGAGGGTTAAGGCAGTGCTGGAAAATAATGGTGGCCACACAAAATATTGACACTTTGGGCCCAATTTGGACATTTTCACTTAAGGGTGTACTCACTTTTGTTGTCAGTGGTTTAGACATTAATGGCTCTGTGTTGAGTTATTTTGTGGGGACAGCAAATTTGCACTGTTATACAAGCTGTACAATCACTGCTTTACATTGTAGCAAAGTGTCATTTCTTCAGTGTTGTCACATGAAAAGATATAATAAAATATTTACAAAAATGTGAGGGGTGTACTCACTTTTGTGAGATACTGTGTGTGTGTATATATATATATATATATATATATACACACTATATTGTCAAAAGTATTGGGATACCTGCCTTTGCATGCACATGAACTTTAATAGCCAGTCTTAGTCCATAGAGTTCAATATTGAGTTGGCCCACCCTTTGCAGCTATAACAGCTTCAACTCTTCTGAGAAGGCTGTACACAAGGTTTAGGAGTGTGTCTATGGGAATGTTTGACTATTCTTCCAGAAGCGCATTTGTGAAGTCAGGCCCTGATGTTGCACGAGAAGTCCTGGCTCGCAGTCTCTGCTCTGATTCATCCTAAAGGTGTTCTAACAGGTTTAGGTTAGGACTCTGAGCAGGCAAGTCAATTTCTTACACCCCAAACTTGCTCATCCATGTCTCTATAAAGCATTTGCTGCTGTCTATTACAAAGCACAAATGTTAAATGAAAGTTAATACAAGAATTGGAGGGGGGGGGGGGGGGGCATGTACATGGGAAAATAACTGGCTGAAGTACAGAAAAAGGGTTGTTGTTAAGTGGTGTACAACAAGAAAAGATGTGGGGGTCTGGCTGTGTTCACTCTATTTAATGACCTGAGTGATGAAATTCATAGTGATATTGCCATTTCTGCTATAGAAACAGCATTATATAGAATTATAAAATTTAAAAAAACATAGGAATAGTTACATATTACAAAGGAGAGGGCCTTGACAAAATAGCAATATGAACATTCACTTTTCTTTCTTATTTTTTTTTTTTTGAGAAAATAACTCGCCAATGAGAACTCAACATGCTAATCAGTGTTAATTTCGTAGACGAAAATATTTTTGTTCACAAAATAAACACTATTTTAGTAGACTAAAACACAACTAAATCTAAAACAATTTAGATGACTAAATTACAACTAAAACTAAAATGGTATTTTAGTCAAAAGACTATGACTAAAACTAAATCAAAAATTGACATGAAAATTAACACTGCACTAACACATAAGAATATGTAAGGGGGAAAAGGCCTTCCTTGTTTTTTTTTCTTAATATTTAATGTTGGTAATATATGGCATTACAGCAAATAGACTTTACAGTTTTTGTTTTTTTATTATTTTAACCACTTTCCGCCAACGCTATAGCCAAATGACGGCTGCAGCGTGGGCTTCCAGTGCTGGGAGGGCGTCAATAGACTAGGGTTGCCACATCCTCCCTTGAATCCAGGACACATATGAATTACACAAGTTCTGAGGGTAATATAATGCACATAAGGCACTAAGTGAGTTTAATTACCACCTTAATCAGCCACAGAACCTGTGTAATTAATGTGAGTCCTGGATTAAAGGGATGATGTGGCAACCCTACAATAGACATCCTCCCGTGACCACGCTGGGCCAGTGTGCCCTGTGATCACAGAGTCATTCAGACTCGGCTGATCACAGAACATGGTAAAGGGCCAATCACAGCTGGCCCTTTACCATGTGATCAGCTGTCAGCCAATGACAGCTGATCAGGAAGTAAACAATAGCCAGTTGTCTGCTTTTTTTCTCCTCACGATCAGCGTGAGGAGAAAATAGTAAAGCCAGTAACCGGCTTCTGTTAAAGGGACATCAGTCCCAATCTGTGCCACCTATCAGTGCCCACAAGTGCCATTTATCAGTGCCTGCTAGTGCCACCATTCAGTGCCAGTGTCCACCAGCACCACCTTTCAGTGCCCACGAGTGCCACCTTTCAGTGCTATCAGTGCTGCCAATCAGTGCCACCTATCAGTGCTGACAATGAGTGCCCATCAGTGCCTCATCATCAGTGTCACCTACCAAGGCTCATCAGTGCCCCCTATCAGTGCCCTTCAGTGCCACCTATCAGTACCTATCAGTGCCGCCTCATCAGTGCCCACCAGTGCCGCCTCATCAGTGCAGCCTCATCATTGCCACCTCATCATTGCCTATCAGTGCCCATCAGTGCAGACTCATCAGTGCACATCCGTGAAGGAGGGAAATTACCTGTTTGCAGAATTTTATACCAAACTATGAAAAAAATATTTTTTTTCAAAACTTTTTGTCTTTTTTGTTTCTCTAGAAAAAAATTAAGTGGTTAAAGTTGCACTTCTGTTTGTCAAAGAGCAATATTTTTGTTTGTTTATTAAATTTGGTTTTATTTATAAAGACATTATATATCACATTGGCTAAATCTGTGCCTGTAGTGCACCTTCAAAGCTTAATACCATAAATAACATGTTATTAGATTTTTACCCTAAGAGTATATAATGAGTTTGGCAATTCTAGTGAAATGCTTAAATAATGCATTGCAATTTAACTAAACACATTAAATTTTAGTTGACTAAAATGTACTGGAGATTTTAGTTGGCTATAATATATTGGACAGTTTAGTCAACTAAAATACAACTAAAACTAAAACAATTCAGGTGTCTAAGATACGACTAAAACTAAAACGGCATTTCAGTCAAAAGACTATGGCTAAAACTAAATCGAAATTTGATGTAAAAATGAACACAGATGCCAATAATAGACTTGCATATAAATGAAAGAATAAGGAAAAAAGGCACATACAGTATGTAGTGAAGATAATAAAGGAAGATACTCAAGCTGTCATACAACCTCTGTGTGACAGAAAAAGCAAGCTAAGATAATAGTGAATAAGTGATTAGAATTACCAAATGTGACATGAAAGCATTATAATGAGAAGAAAATGATGGGTTAAATAAGCCAGCTTGTAAAATTACATTCCATATTCAAGCTCAAGGGAGCCAAGGATTGTGAAGTGTACATTAAATCCAATAAAAGTCTTTTTTCTTTCAATAATTGTTGCTTCAAGTCTTGTAGATTAGAAAACGCTTGCATCTCATCAAAGTACAAGCCATCTTGGTTCTGAGACCTTAAGTGTATGTAAACATTTTCTTACAACACAGGCATTATTGACCTTTCTCCTGGCTTCTATTTGCAGGTATATTTGATTGTAAAGCGTTTGCCTAAAAAAGCAAAAAATAAGTAAATTTGTACTTTTTGACCTTTTCATGGGAAACTGACATTGCCCCCTTCAATATGCTTTTTAGCTATGGCAGTTCAGGAAAGTAAATGTACCTTGTTTTTGCTTTCAATTTCTAATGAAGCATTACTTCAAGAAGAATACTGTATAAACCCAGAAATATGTGTCCCAAATCAGGATCACCTCTGTTTATAATCCAATGTATGAGAAAGGATTGTTAGAGTTGGGGGCCAAACTGGTTAATAAACAGACTATAATTATTATTCTTTTTGATCCTCCTAAAGAGCAGTCTATCAATGCAATCCACATCAGCTTTCATCTGCTGCAATTCAGTGAGGCCATAACCTTTTAATATTAAACTTTAGTACAGCATCATCAGAATTTTTCTGATAAAACTCAGATGAGCTGATGCAATGAGCCATATTAATTGGCTCTTTGGTTAAAGACTGTAGGAGTAGTATGATAACTGCTACACAATAGAGAATTGTTTATGGTACATCAAAAGGCAAAAAAATGATACTCATTCCCAAGGAGGGACTCCAATTCATGCCCAGTATGTTAAAATCTGATGACATAGAGAGAGATGTCGTTAGTCAAACAAATGAAAATACATTTTTTTAAAAATACAAAAAATGTCTGCATTGTAATTAGCATGCCCTTGTCAGAAATCTTTCAATAAAAAAATCACTAATTAAATAAAAGCAGGCAAAAATAATTAGCATTGGCACCATAGAATCTTTGTACAAATACATAAAAAATGTTCCAAAAGCTGAAGCAGTCAAATGGAATAATAAGAAGAAATGGGGGGCGTGGCTTGCGCGAGCTGAAGAATGGCCGCTTAGGCACTGAGCTCCTCAGCCGACCGGAGGAAAAAAGAGCATATCGACTGCCAGCTTCATTCCACTGACCCCATCTACAAATCCCCAGATACCTCACTCGCCCGGAGCACACATGCACCGCAAGAGGAAAGAGGATCGCAAGCCGCAAAAGATGACAGACTTTTTTTTTCGTCCAGCGCCGGGAGACAGAGAAGGTCAAGATGGCGCCGGCGGCGAGGCCTCACTGAGAGCGTCTGCATACACAGACCTACCAGATGAATCTCCAGAAGAACTAATCCCAAACAGCATTCCGACCTCACCCAGACACTCCCCGGGATCAAGCCCCACATCACAAAGCCCCGCAAAAGCGAGGATGAGGATGGATTCACCAAGGATCACAGCCACCACAGTGAGTACAGACACCCAGATCTGGGGCCCTGACGTTGCAGCACACTCTCCTATAGCCTCATTCCCCACATCAGGCCAGCCAGTCTAGGACACAATGATGAAAGAAATGCTATTATCCCTGCAATCATCCCTGATGTCCAACCTTTCATCATTTCTCCATAAAATCTCTACTGATGTAAAACAAATGGGGGAAAAAGTGCACTATGTAGAAAACAAAATGTCTGAATGCACCCAGACAGTTAATGACTTAGTGGATGCATATGAGGAACAGAGGGAGGAAAATATATGGATCAAATCTAAATTAGCGAATTTAGAAGATCGCAGCCGCCGTAACAACTTAAAGTTAAGGGGTGTCCCAGAAACCGTACCCCCAGCGGGCCTGCAGAAATACGCCACCGATCTCTTCGTTGCTCTATTACCCGAAGCCCCCCTCATTGAACTGACGATCGATCGCATCCACAGAATCCCTAAACCGAAACATCTCGCAGACGACATACCTAGGGATGTTTTGATGAGG
>BLSH010387032.1:2567461-2585503 GCA_018402905.1 Glandirana rugosa | reverse complement strand
TAACATGCCACACCCTCAACTAACGGTAATCCACAAGTATACATACTACATTTAGATAACAAAGTTAATGAAGTCTCTAACATCCATAAAACACGCAAAAGGTAAAAGCGCACTATGAATAAGATCGACGATTTTCTCACAAATAGTGATACAACGCACATAAACCACCCTCGACCAGATAAGGCTCCCTCTCATCACGATCAACACCCGACCCACACTAAAACCAAACACAATAAACTCATTCATCCAACTTCTGAAATCAGGTCATTGAAAAATTAACTCCCGTAACGGTTTCCTATACCATATCCAGAGGAAACAGAGGCGTAACAGAGGTCGTCTCTAATCTACAGCGACCTATAGAATAAGTATCACGCGAAAATGGAAAACGCACAAAATACCTACAATCTCTGAAGTAATTGAAACAATAGATTTACATCATACATATGAACACCTAATGGCAATCAACTCCCACACCGTACAATCCTCCACCAAAAAATGGTACCTGTGGGTACAATGGCGCCAAACACTGTACAAGTAATACAAATGGAATCGAACTAATAATAAGACCACTGACTCCCCTCGACAGGCCTATCCTAGATGCCCCTTCCCGGTCACAAGGACCCCGAAAGGGTGGACCGGGAAGTCTGGAGGCACTGGGATGGACCAAAGAGGCAGACAACTCAAACAAAATTGACCATAAACACGACCGGCCACAGCAACAATAATCGCCACACCCACACGACCTAACACTCACCAGTTGAAAACATTCACGCAAAGTATAAAACTAGTTAACTACGCAAAGGTCAGACACCCTGGACCCTTATCTAAACAAGATGTATACCAGAAATGTTGTGTATAATTTGTTATATCGTATTACAACTGAACTGTTTATGTATGTTTTTTCATAAATGTGAAAACTCAATAAACATTATTGAAAAAAAAAAAAAAAAAAAGAAGAAATGAACAGACACCTAGAATGGAAAAGTATAAACTAAGAATAGTTTAACACAGAGATCAGAACAACCATGGTATTGAGACAGTCTCAGAGAACATAGTAAATATTTGTAAAGCTAACATCATAGGTTGGCATAAATAGGCAATATAGTTTTGATTAACGGGGCATTTTATTAAGAAGATATATTTTAAATGCAAAAATAAAAACCTTTTATTACCTTTTATTAAAATATTAGATGCACAGCATAAGTTCTGGATAATTTGAAGAGTTACAGATTTCCACAAGTGACAAAGTGAGAATATTAGAAAAAAAGGGTCCTCAACATACAACCCCAATTCCAAAAAAGTTAGGGCGCTGTGTAAAATCAACATAAAAACAGAATGTAATGATTTGCAAATCACATAAACCCATATTTTATTCACTATAGAAAACATTTTACATGTTTAAACTCAGAAATTGTACAATTTTAAGAAAAAAATAAGGTAATTTTGAAATTGAAGGCAACATGTCTCAAAAAAGTTAGGACAGCACCATGTTTACTATGGTGTAGCATCCCTTCATCTTTTAACAACAAATGTTTGGGAACTGAGGAAACCAGTTGCTGGAGTTTTGAGAGAGGAATGTTGTCCCATTTTCATCTGATATAGGATTATAACTGCTAAACAGTCCTGGGTCTTTGTTATAATTTTTGTTTTAAGATGCGCCAAATATTTTCAATTGGTAAAAGGTCTACACTGCAGACAGGCCAGATAATCTTATGTTGCTCTAAAACCTGGTTATATCTTTTCCAGCTGCCCAATCCATACACATTAATGTACCGCCATACCATCAGAGATGCAGGCTTTCGAGTGCTGATAACAAACCAGAGGGTCCCACTTCCTCTTTAGTCCAATATACACTGCGCCCATGGTTGCCAAAAAGAATGTCACATTTTGATTCATCTGACCACAGACCAGTTTTCCATTTTGCAACAGAGCATTTTAAGGTTAAATATATATTTTATTGAATTTTTCATAAAATACCATATGAAAACGTAAAGAAATTCTGGGTACGGAAATAAAGAAAGGGGAAGGGGTAAATGGGTACAGTTTCTTTCCTTTTCTTTCTTGAACAATAGCAATAACATGAGAGTCCAGGTAGCAAGGATTCAGCTGACAATGCCCAATTTGGGAAAATATGAGGAAGAGATAAGAATTCAAGAAGGAAAAAAGAAGAAAGAAAAAAGAAAAGGGGGAAAGGAAAGGGAAAGAGAAGAAATAGCGGAATTTCACCTGTAAGGCGCATACTATCAAATAGTAAAAAGTCTACTAAATCTATCTGAGGTAGAATAATGCTTCCATATACACCACAACTTGTTATACTTCTCCCAATTATCGATCTCCCTGGCTTGCTTCTCCTCCATTAACATAAAACAATTCATTATATCAACCCAAGCAGTAAGGGGAGGGGAGACAGTGGTCTTCCAGAATCGGGGGATAAGCTGCCTGGCAGGCAATAAAATAAAACCCACCACACATGCAAGTACGTACCTCATGCTGTGGCAACGCCAACATTAATCAGAAGAGTTAGGAAATATCCGACTCAGTGAAACTGGATTTCAGTACCATCTAGATAATATTTTAAAGTTTTTCTCCAGGGAATAACAGAAGATTGAAGATTTATGCGTGAACATAAAAGCAGTAGGCCATTCCTCATGGGGTATCTCCATCTCCAGATCCCTTGACCACAACTTTGTATATGAAGGAAGAGTATCATGAGTATGCGCCATGATTTCCATGTAAATTTTTGATAATGTGTGGCGAGGTACCTCCTGAAGGTCTTCAAAAACAGTCAGGCCTATGCGTTTGTCCCGACGTCTGTAAGGTGGTGCAGTATTTTGTCAGTCTCAAGGTAGTGAGCCAGTCAATGGGAGCTATTGATGAAGTCACACTTGGTTGAAAGAGGACAGAAGTGGGGTGTGTAAACTTACGGGCAGTAGGCCAAGAGGACCTTTCATAGGAGGCATAGGTTGAAGCCTGGTTACCATCGGGTAACACAGGGTTTTCAAAGAGAGGAGTTAAAGGGCTGGGTTCCGTGGTTAGGGAGAAGAACTCCCATCGGTGGTACCAGACATGCAACACAGCTTAAGTCAATGGTAATAACAAAGCCATGGATCGATAGGAGGTGGCATATGCCCATAATAAAGCTCTCAGGTCAACCGAGGACAGATCTTGTTCGATTATCGTCGAGGATTTCGTAAAAGGAAGTGGGAACCACTAAAGAGTGCGAGAGAGAAGCACTGAGGCGTGGTACACTTCGAAGTCAGGTAATCCCACACCTCCGACCAACTTGTAAGCACAGAGTAATTTCTGTTTCAACCTAGAGGGATGGTGTTGCCAAATAAACCGAATCACCAATGTGCGAACCGTGCAAAAAATGCACCCGAAAATGCGATAGGAATTGCTTTAAACGTATATAGCAGTTTAGGTAAAATATCCATCTTTAAGACGTTTATACATTCAAACCAGGGAATTATCAAGTTATGCCAGGATTCTAACGATCTTATAATTTTTGTCAATAGGGGACTATAACTGAGGGAACAAAGATTATGTAGCTGGTGTAAGATCTCCGTGCCAAGATATTTAATCGAATGTGTTTGCCAATGAAAGGGGAAATCGCTTTGAAGGATGTTTAGGACATGTTTGGGGAGAGAGATATTTAATGCCTCATTTTATTGATATTCAATTTGAAATTACTGAAAGAACCAAATCTGTGGAGTTCCTGCAATAAGGAAAGGATGCTTACATGGGTTTGAGTTATATAGCGCAATACATCGTCTGCGTACAGGGACAATTAAAGTGGGTAAAAGGCATTTGGATCCCGTGTATTGAAGGATTTTGCCTTATAGCTTGTGCCAAATGTTCGATCACTATAGTGTACAGTAAGGGGGATAGGGAGCATCCCTGCCTAGAGTCATTAGCTATGGAGAAGGTATAAGACTTAGTCCCATTAGTTAGAAGCACTGCTGAAGGGGAGGAATACAGTGACATTATTTTAGTAAGCAGGTTAGGTTTGCCAATCTGTTGTAATGACAAGTGGAGGAATGACCATTGCAAGCCAAAAGGCAGGTGGTGATATGATGTTGTTTGGCATAAGAGATAAGGTGTAGGGAAGCCAACCTGGTCTCCATGGATTACGGCAGGTAATAGTGGGGCTAGGCGGGTTGCGAATATCTTAGAAAATTATTTAAGGTCAACATTTAGTAAGGAAATGGGCCTATAATTTCCACAACTAGTATGATCTTTCCCTGGCTTGGGTATAACTGTGATCTGTGCCTGTAGCATGGAAGCTGACAGGGGATGGTGTTCATCAGTTGCATCAAAGGCTTTTGCCATGATCGGGGCTAATAAGAGCGAAAACATTTTATAGAAACGAGGGGAAAATCCGTCTGGGCCTGGACTCTTTTTTAAGGCCCTTGATTACCTGTTAAAATTCTGTTGAGTTAATAGGGGTTTCTAACTCCTCCGCTTTGTGTTCCCTGAATATAAGTAGGTAGGTCCAGCTTCCCTTGGTGGGAACTCGGGATGGAGCTTGGGGGAGAGGGTAAGTTTTATATAAAGTAGAGTAAAAACGGCTAAACTCAAAAGCTATCTCTGAGTTCTTATGTATTTTATGGTTGGAGGATGTACTGAGGAACGGCATAGATTGTCTAGCTTGTCTTGGGTGGATGACCCGTGATAAGTGTCTGCCACATTTGTTAGCTTGCGAGTAGTGTATGTGTCTCATCTTGTCCCTGGCTATCAGAGATCGGTCCGCAAACAGACGAAGGAGGTCACAACGCGCATTCGATAAGCATACTAACACTTAAGGTTCCAGTGTGCGTTTGTGGTTAGCTTCCACAGACGAAACAAGGGAACGCAGGCGTTTAATATCCGCCATGCATTCACGTTTCAGTCTGGAACCGTGTTGAATAAATACTTTGCACACATTTCAGCGCTTCCCATTGTGTCATGGGGTGAGTTTGATCCTCTATGTGGATCTGAACAAAGTCTCTAATAGCCTGAGAGATTGCACTTGAACATGCCACATTTGTTATGAGATTGTCATTCAGACGCCATGAACAATCTCTAGATGTTCTGGGGAAGCGACCCAGTGCCAGATGTACCGAAGCGTGGTCAGACCATAGTCATAGATCAATCGAGGAGGACAGGTTTGTGTCTAAAATTGATTGGGACACAAATATGTAATCTGCTGCACAAATTGATTACAAATATGTAATCAATCTGTGCAGCAGAGAAAAAAGTGTAGTCCCGCTCTGTAGGGTGGAGCACTCACCACACATCTACCAAATTAAGTTGTGTGAGAAGGGAACGTATCTTGGTTAGTGTAGATCAGTGGTTCTCAACTCCGGTCCTCGGGACCCACCAACAGGCCAGATTTTAAGTATTACCTTGGGGCGATGCAGACTAGAATACTGCAATCACTGAGCAGCAAATTATATCACCTGTGCTGCATTTCAGTTATCCTGCAAACCTGGCCTGTTAGTGGGTCCTGAGGACAGGAGTTGAGAATCACTGGTGTAGATGGAGTGAGGGATGACTTACCCATAGAGGAATCCATTCTTGGGATCAATATTGAAGTCACCGCCCATAATTAAATTTGTGGCACCAAAAGATTCCAGCCGAGTCACCACAGATGAGAGGAATCGCACCTGCTCCTGATTGGGAGAATAGACATTAGTCACAGTAAAAACAGTTTGCAGGTATTTTAATTTTAGGAGAATATAGCGACCAGTAGGGTCAATATATGAATCCAAGATCTCCAGTTTAAAGGAGCAATGAAAGGCAATTGACACCCCCTTAGATCTAGCCCATGGGTTAGTGCTATTAAATCAAGTGTTAAAGTATCTAGTGGGTATATAAGGAACAGCATCTGAGCGGAAATGCGTTTCTTGTAAAAATAAAATCTGTGTTCTTGATTTATGAAATTGATACAAAATTTGTTGCCTTTTTTCAGGAGTATTAAACCCCCTACAGTTAAGGGAGGCAAACCGTAATTCTAAGGGGAGGCGCCATGATAAATGGGGTAGAGTAATGCAAGCCAAAGTGATTGACAATACACCGAAGGCAAATACAGGCCCAAAAGTGCAAAGAAATGCAAGAGAAGGAGAAATGAGTGGGGAAATCATAGGAAAGGAAAAGTAAGCCGGACAGTCATAGAGACATAGAAATAGGGACAGAAGACATGTTGTCCCAAGCAGGCCTAGAAATTGCATGCCTAGACTAAGTATCACAAATCTCTCAAAATATAAAGCTAAATCTGCTACAACAGTACAGATTCTCCAGTGACCCATAACAGAGAAGATTAAAACAAAAAAAAAACAAAGCTCAGAACAACCGGTCCCCCAGTGCCTTTGGTTGAGAGTATCGATGGTTCAACGTGCAAGACCATAATACACATATAGTACAAAGCCAGGAAAGGCTTTGTATACCCTAAGGTGGGAAGCATGGGAGGCAGCTAGAGCACCCCCGCCCCAGCTGACATCATAAGAATGGTTTATATGAACGTGTTTGAATATCTCCGTGACAATCCACATGAGCGACACCAGCAGGTCCACACAATTATAGATGCTCAACCCACCCATGCCACCCACAAGGACAACCACAATGAAGCTTGGACCAACAGAAAACAGGATCAACATATCAGCAATAGTAAATCAGAAAAATGAAAAACTGTTTTTCATGTTGAGGCACCAGCAGAACTAGACGGCAAGCGTCATAAAGAGTAAGGGAATGACCACAAGTCTTAAAAAATAGGCCCAATACCCATTATGAAGGTACTCATCCTACAGGGGACTTGGAGGTACTGGAGCGAGAACGCTTCTTCTTAGACTGCTTCTTCCAGCCCGTGGTGATGGGGAGACTTGGGGTTGCAGCTTTCTTTTACAAAAGATTTTATTAATAGAAACCAATGTAACAGGCAAGAAAGCTGTTTTTGTACAAATCTAGAAACTTGTATGGATACAGAACATGACACAAAGACATATAAAGTGAATAGGGAGCGTATAAATTATACAAAAGAGAAAAGAGGGTAAAATATGTAAGGAACGTTGCTGTAATCCCGATGCGAGTGAAGCCTGTCGGGGCTTAATGACAACATATTCGTCCCGTCCGGGATATACCCGGTGTATGGGACCTGTCCAGGTTCCAACTACACTTAACCCAGCCGAACTCGAGAGACATATTACATTGGTGAAATGAGATGGAAGAAGGGAGATGAGGGGGTTAAAAAAGGGAAAGAGAAGAATAGCAAGAGGGAGAAAATGAGAGGAAAGAGAAAAAGAAAAGGAGAGAGAAGAAGAAGTTAGTCCCTGGGGTGCGGGCCGAGCGAAACCCTAAAGATGTAACAAAGAGCTGTCAAACCTCGAAGGGAAAGCTTGGGAAAGCCAAGGCTGCCAAACCCGAAGGAATTTGAGGTTGCAGCTTTCAAAGGCCAGTCTGGAACCGCCATTTGGGGAAGCTCAAAAGTTCAAAGAAAGTTAGCTAGATCACCAAGAGTGCGGAAGGTTGCTGATTTGCCCGCATAGGTGGCTGAAAGCTGGAATGGGTCATCCCAGCGATATTTGATCCATTTGGCTTGTAGTGCTTCCGTCACTGGTCTAAGAGCTCTATGCATTGCAAAGGTTTCCTTGGAGAGATCAGCAAGTAACATAACAGGAGTGTCATTGAACAAAATGGTGTCCTGTGAGCGGGCGGCTTGCATATCAGCTTTAACCTTGAAGAAATGGATTCTATAGATCACATGATGTGAAAAACCTGGATTGGGGTTGCGGGGGCCCAAAGCCTTATGTATGCGGTCAACCTCAATAGGGGAATCCTTGGGTAGTTGCAGAAGCTGGTTAAAGATGGAGGAGGCCGCAGTAGCTAAGTCTTTAGGCTCCACAGTCTCAGGGAGCCAGCGTATGCGGCAATTATTCCAGCGACTCCTATTCTCCTGATCATCCAGTTGGTAATATATCTGCTGTATTTGCATGGTGTGATCCTGTAAGATGGCATCGTGATCATTCAGCTTAGTGACAGCCTCATCTATCACTTGCTCCAATTCCTCCACTCTGTGGTCCAGGTCCGTGCGGAGATCTGTGAGCTCTTATAGGAGTGTTCCAGCCTGGTGACATAATTTTCAATGTCACGGCATGTAGGTAGGGCTTTGATGTATGCCTCCATATCCCAGCCTTCCCGGGAGCCCTATGACACTGGTGAGGGGCTCCAGGATATAGTGGACCCGCGCCTGTAGTGTGGTCCTTAGTGTGGTCCGGCGCCATCTTGGGAGCTAGGGAACTCCTGGTGTTCGGGCCCATTCGGGCGAAGGATCGGCCAATTTCTCCCTCCTTCTGGGTGCCATGGGGACGGCGACCCTAACTGCTACTGCAGCGGCTCATTAGTGCTGGTGTGGCGACTTGTGAATGTCAGCGGAGCCGGTGTGTGATACAGCCAGAGCGGGAGATACAGAAAGCCGCGTCCTATCACACCATGCGCCAAGCCACGTCCCCTGCAACAGAGCATTTTAAATGAGCTTTGGGCCAGAGAAGAGAACGGCGTTTCTGGATCATGTTCAGTTATGGCTTCTTCTTTGCATGGTAGAGCTTTTCCTTGCCTTTTTGGATGGCACAGCGAACTCTGTTCACAGATAATGATTTTTGTAAGTATTCCTGAGCCCATGCAGTGATGTCCTTCACATAAATATGCCTGTTTACAATGCAGTGCTGCCTGAGGGCCTGAAGATCATGGGAAGCCAACATTGCATTTCAGCCTTGTCCCTTGCGCACAGAGATTTCGCCAGATTCTAGGAATCTTTTGATGATATTATGTACTATAGATGATGATATATTTAAAGTCTCAATTTTACGTTAAAAAAACATTATTCTGAAATAGTTTGACACTTTTTGGACACATCTTTTCACACACTCTCTAAGATGCTCCTTTTTATACCCAGTCATGTTACTGACCTTGTTGCCAATTCACTTATTTAGTTAAAAATGTTCTTCCTTGTTAGTGCCACTTATTTTACTAGCTTTTTGTTGCCCTGTTCCAATTGTTTTGAGAAGTATTGCTGCCGCCGGTTTCATAATAACCTTATTTTTTTCTTAAAATGGTACATTGTCTCAGTTTAAACAATTTGTATTTCTTCTATTTTCTGTTATGAATATATCATGGATTCATGAGATGATTGCATTGCATCTTTATGTAGATTTTACACAGCGCCCCATTTTTTTTGGAATTGGGGTTGCATAATATTTACTATATATGTTTAGACTATCTTGATTTCTAACACTGATAGGAAGACTTCTACAAAAAACAGAAAATTAATCATTTGCACTCACAAAAACCTAATGTACAAACAATAATACATACAAATATATTATAAATAACACTCATTCTTACTGGCACTGACACCTGTAATATATACATTGTGTGCACAATTATTAGGCAAGTGAGTATTTTTGTGTAATGAGGGAGGGTGTGGCCTAAGGAGATCAACACCCTATACCAAGTTGTGCATAGTTATTAGGTATCTTTTCCTCGGGCCAAATGGGCCAAAAAAGAGATTTAACTGTCTGAAAGTCAAAAATTGTAAAAAGTCTTTCGAAACATCGAGACTGGGCCAAGAAATATCTGAAGACAGATTTTTCAAAGGTTTTATGAACTGATGAGATGAGAGTGGCCCTTGACAGACCAGATGGATGGGCCTGTGGCTGGATCAGAAACAGACACAGAGCTTCACTTCCACTCGGACTCCAGAAAGGTTGAACCTTTTCGGCTTGAAGATGGACTCAAATTCAACTCCCAAACTTACTGCCAGTTTTTACAATGGAAGTAACCCCAACCTTATCAAAAAGGGTCTGCCAACATCCCATTCGAATAGCAACAAAAGGTACTCCCCCAGTACATATAGCGGGACTTTAAAGGCAGTACAATAGAATTATAGAAGAAATGCAGTTTATTACAAAAAAGGGGAACACAGGGTTACAAATATACATAGAATCACATGTATCAATAAAATCATCAAGGCAAGGATTATTACACTCCAGAATTTGTACATGAAAAGATGTGGTTCATGTGTGGAGATGAAATCTTCATGGGTGGAGGCCCGACATGTTTCAGGATGAACTACCCTTCTTCAGGGGCCAATTAGCAACCCATATACATATTCTGAAAGACATCATATCGTTATACACTGGTATTCCACGTGACAGGGCCAAGGGTATGGAAACAAAGTCATGGAGGATAACTCACCCCACACCAGGGAGTAGAGGTCATGCCGCATATCCGGAGCCACCTCCGAGAAGATGTAAAAAGGAGCAAGATCCCCATGGGATATTTGAAGAGCAGGGGACAGTGGAACCTCCCACTAATCACACGTCACCCCGAGGGTTCCGGGCAAAGCCGGAAAGCAGGAGAGACCCTCTCTTGGACGGGGACCACAGAGCCTGGGAATGGAACAAAGGATAGGAATAAGGAAAGGAGATCCATAAATTAACAATTGGGCAATGCAACGGTGGGAGACAGGGGGGACCCCCATTGGGTCCACATGGTCCCCATCGTGCATGGCCGTCCTTCAAGGACTATAGCCCTCCAAAAAGGGCCTGAAGCTTTCAGCTTCATTCAGGCCAGGGGGAGTGGTGGCCCTAAGACGTCTGATCCAGCGCATCTCGCGCTGGAGGAGAGTCTTGTTCCAATTCCCCCCCTGGCCAGAACGTACACTCTGTCCAATGCAGTGAACAGAATTTTGGGCATACGATATTGATTTTGGTCCCCTTGTGTCCAGCACAAGAAAGGTCCCTGTGGCTTGGCTTGGTGCCGCCCTGGGGCTTAGTTTGACAGCGCTCTATGGAAGGGTAACTCTGTCTCCCTCCATTAGATGGCACTGTCTCTTCTTGTGCTGTCGGTTACAGTCCATGGCCTTCTGTCTACCTCCCTCCCGAACGTAAGTTCGGGAGGCCGGAAATGACGGAGTACGCAATGACGCACTTCCTTGGTACGGCGGCGCATGCACGGCTTATAAGGATGCCAGGGATGCTAGCCGGCGCCATTTCCCCATCTCGGTTGATGCGACCGTAGGTTGTGAATAGTCCGGAGACCTCGCGGAAACGAGCGGACGTTTGGGGGAGATTTTTCTTCCCCTTCGGGATTGTTTTACCCTGAGGTTGTTACCTCCTCCTCTCAGGCTCACCGGAGGTCTTTGCACCGGACCCTAGTGTGCATTATCTTTATAAAAGGGTAAGTCAACATTGGAAGCCTATATGGTCACCTCGAATTGGAACCTGTTTTTGTTCCCTTTCAAAAAAATTCCTGTTGTCTTATGACTCTCCCTTTTTACTTAGAAACCCTTGAATGCACATAACTTATGCACCGGTTGTTGGCATTTTTTGCCTATCATCCTGACACAATGGGAAATGTACCGTTGGCGGAGCGGTGTGTCCCCGGGAAACTGCACCTTTGAGAAAGTAAAAGATTTTGCTGCTCTGTAAGTGTAACAGTTCATGTATTATGTATAAGCCAGCTCAAGGTATATATATGCAAGGTATTAGTCTGTATATTGTTTATTTTGTAGATGGTGATATCTTTCCCTGAAGAAGGAATTGTTACAGTTAATCTGAAACGCGTTGGTAAATAACCTTGCCTTAAGAATGGTCACCTTAACAAACCATGGGACCGTCTCGGGCCGGGTGATATCACCTATATATAATGCACAACTGTAATACTTTTTATTGAAACAGAAACTATGATTGGACCTCGGTCCTGATTCTATGTACTTTCTATTCTTCAATGTCAAATTTTTGTAAAGGTTATTCTAATAAATTTGCATTTTTTTAAGAATATTGTTGCAATTGCCTTTAAAAATCCCAAAACTTGAAAAAGGGGTATTGATTTGTGACAGCCAGAGACTTTGCCAGGTCCCCAGATTGTGGAGCTCGTAGTCATGGACCGCTATTTACATGTGCTCCCTGCTGCTTTTATGAAATGGGGTCAGTCATGGGGACCCCAAAACTGCCAACCAACTCGTGGACCTCGTGGAGAGATACACTGCTGCTGAGGACTTGTTATACCCATCTGCGCCCCACTCCAATGTATCTAGGGGTGAAAGATCGCCCGGTGGATCTGGTAAGACAGTTCCAGGCTTCAGGGGTGTGGGGAAATTTGATAAGACTGCTACGGCTAAAGAGATTGTGGGCTCTAAACCTGGAGACTGGCCGAAGAAGCAAGGAAGGTCTTGAGGACTCTTGAGAGAACTGGGTATAGAGCACATACAGTGCAACCGATGCCATGCATTGGGCCATATTGCTGCCAATTGTCCCCTGAATGACGAACCCATGCAATGCGATTATACTTATGTGAATAGAAGCTTTTCTCTTTTTGCACAGGTCGCATATACCACATCATGTGCAAGTTGCATGGAGAAGGAAATGTGTGTGATTTTTGTTGATGGGAAGCCAGTCACTGCAAGACTCTGGTAGTGTGGTAATGTTGGTAAAACGCAATTGTGTAAATCCTGCAAGGTTACACACTAGCATTGTCAGGGTCATTTGCATCCATGGGAACATTTGTGACTACTAGGCAATGGTGGTTGAGATTGACACCCCTTGGGGCAGTGTGACTCATTCAGTGGCTTTATGACGCCCTAGTGGGCAGGGATTTTCCTCATTTTTGGAGGTTATGGGAAGGCACAGGGAGTCTGGAGGATAGAGCTCCCCCTGCTGCGGAAGCATGGGAACTCTCACCAAACCCTTTTTGCCAAATGGAAGAGGAGATTGGTGGCAGGGCCGAGGAGGGAGGAGACCATCTTCCTTTTCCTGTACTGGCTGGGGAGCCAGAGGAGCTGTAAGATAGCTCCCAGCTGGGGGCTAATGACCCAGAAAATGTCTCTGACCTAGATCGTGAAAGTGAACAGAATGTAGTACCTGACTTAGAGGTCCGGAGAGAAGACTTCTGTACAGAGGAACTACGGGATGTCATTCTCCTTAGAGCCAGAGAAAACGTAAAGGTGTTCGATGGGGAACTTGTGGGCCCTAATTGGGGGGTGTCTTTTCCCTACATGGCTCTTAAAAATAATTGTATCAGGTGGTGAAACGTGGGGAGGACGAGGTGGAACAGCTAGTGGTTCCCAAACCCTTTCGCAGAATGGTGCTAGATCCAGCCCATGGGCATGTAATGGGGGACATCTGGGTATGGATAAGACCAGGGAGAGAATAACCCAAAGATTCTTCTGGCCTGGGTTGCATGCAGGTGTCAGAGAGTATTGTGAATTCTGCCCTGAGTGTCAACTCTCTGCGCCCTTACCCCATTTTCGTAGTCCATTTGTTCCACTACCCATAATTGAAGTGCCTTTCAATAGAATTGGCATGGATCTCGTGGGACCCGTAGTAAAGTCTGCCCAGGGACACCAGCACATCCTGGTAATACTAGATTACACAACCCGCTATCCGGAAGCCTTACCCTTGCGGAACACCTCCGCTAAGACTATCGCTAGGGAGTTGGTCCAGGTGTCTAGTCGGGTGGGGATCCCTAAAGAGGTCTTAACGGATCAGGGCACCCCATTTATGTCCTGTGTAACCATGGAATTGTGTAGGTTGTATAAAATCTCCCATCTCCATACCTCAGTCTACCACCCTCAAACGGATGGACTTGTGGAGAGGTTTAATAAAATGCTCAAAAGCATGTTGAAAAAGGTAGTGGAAAAAGATGGGAGAGATTGGGATATGTTGCTGCCGTATCTCATGTTTGCCATAAGAGAGGATCCGCAGGCCTCTACGGGGTATTCCCCCTTTGAACTCTTGTATAGTAGACATCCCAGGGTGCTGACAGATATCACAAAAGAGACGTGGGAAGGAGAGGCCACCCCATATAGAAGCGTCATCGAGCATATTTCCTTGATGCATGATCGAACCGCAGAAGTCCTGCCCTGGTGCGAGAGCATATGGAGCGAGCCCAGGAAGCCCAAAGAAGGGTTTATAATCGGGGTGCCAAAACCCGGACTTTCAACCCTGGAGACAGAGTGCTGGTGCTAGTCCCCACGGTTGAAAGTAAATTCCTATCAAAGTGGCAGGGTCCCTTTGAGGTTAGGGAAAGAGCAGGGGAAGTGAACTACAGCGTTTAACAGCCAAGGAAAAGGAAACCCGAGCAAATTTACCATGTAAATCTCTTAAAATCGTGGAAAGACAGAGAGACTTTATTGGTAGTGCCCTCTCCTCAAAAGGACAGGCTATCCATAACTCCGGACGTCCCCATAACCCTTGTCCTTGTCTCTGATGCAACAAAATGACGTTAAGGAATTTATCAGTAAAAATTTAGATTTTTTCTCTCCCCTACCCGGACTGACCACCGTACTACAACATGACATAACTACGGAACTAGGGGTCCGTGTAAATGTAAAACCCTACCGAATACCTGAGGCTAGATGGGAGGCGGTGGCGAAGGAAATTAAAACCATGTTGGAGTTAAACGTGATAGAGGAGTCCCACAGTGCCTCGTCGAGCCCTATAGTGCTGGTCCCTAAGCCCGATGGCACTATCAGGTTCTGTAACAATTTCAGGAAACTGAATAATGTGTCTAACAACCCTAGACCTAACTAAGGGCTACTGGCAGATCCCCCTAACGGAGTCAGCAAAAGAAAAAACTGCCTTTCTACCCCTGAGGGGTCTTTCCAGTACAAGCATATGCCGTTTGGTCTGCATGGGGCCCCTGTATCCTTCCAGAGAATGATGGATAAAACCTTGAGGCCGCATCACCCCTATGCAGCCGCCTATCTGGATGATGTGGTCATCCACAGTCCAGATTGGGAATCGCATCTGCCCCGAGTACAAGCAGTCATAGATTCTTTTAGGGTAGCAGGTTTAACAGCCAACCCAAAAAAGTGTGCCACAGGCCTGGAGGAGGCCAAATACCTTGGGTATGTTATTGGTCGGGAACTGATCAAGCCCCAGACCAATAAGATCGAGGCAATTCAAAAATGGCCCCAAACGGTAAATAAAAAACAGGTTTGTGCCTTCCTGGGGATTACAGGTTATTACAGGTGGTTCATACCCAACTTTGCCACCATTGCTGTCCCTCTAACTAATCTGACGAAGTGGAGAGGGTCGGGCATGGTTAAGTGGAATCCCGAAGCTGAGAAGGCATTCCAGAGGTTGAAGCAGGCCCTTTGTGTACAAGCGGTGCTTGTGACCCAGGCTTCACAAAGGAGTTTGTTATACAGACAGACACCTCTGAGGTGGGACTAGGTGCTGTTCTGTCCCAGATCAGAGACGTGAGGAGCACCCGGTTGTCTGTTTAAGCAGGAAGCTTAACAGGCATGAGAGGAACTATGCCATTGTGGAGAAGGAGTGCCTGGCTATCAAGTGGGCCTTAGAGGCACTGAAGTACTACCATTTAGGAAGGTAGTTTAGGCTAGTCACTGACCATGCCCCCCTGAAGTGGATGTGTGACAACACAGAGAAAAATAGTCGGATGACTAGGTGGTTTCTGGCCCTACAGCCATTTAAGTTCACAGTGGAACACTGGGTGGGAAGACTCCAGAACAATGCGGATGCCCTCTCCCAGGTCCACTGTATGGTTGAAACAGTTGCTCAGCCGCAGGGGCTTGAGCAGAGGGGGAGGATATGTGATGGTATGCGAGGCAAAGTGGTAGACGGACGCTACCTGTTGCCTCGTATGCTTTCATTTGGACTGGATTAAACGGAGTCTGGTCTGGATTTTACCAGCCACCGTGGCAGGGCTGGTTCCGGTTCAGAGTTTGTGGTCCACTGGTGTCCACCAGCAGGTGGCTTAAATAATCAGGAAGAGATCTCACTTGAGGGCTGACCTGGAACTCAGAGGGGAAATCTGAGGGAGCTCTGTGTCTGGACTTTAAAAAGACAAGGTTTGCATTTTGGCTTATGTTTTATGGGTGTTGGGGCCAGCCCCACACTGTATAATGAGGAAACTGTACTGTTTTTTAGTTTGCAAAAGCCATGTAACAAGTGATACAATCATCGTTTCACAGTCCTGCTTACCTAAGCATTCACATTAACAACACTAACAATAAAGAAGAACCCTGCCATATACTGTTTAATCAAGTATCCCTCTACCACACCAACACCTTGCCTTTCTCCATCACCCCCCCCTTCAAAGTGTACACCGTCCACCACTCCCCCAGCCGGGGGGCAGTGGGGCATCTGCCCGTTAGTTCGAGGCCTATAGGTTAATAAGTTAAGCAATATGCCCTTACCCCAGTATTCTATCCATTACTAATTCCGTCGGGGACAGTCCCGGAGTATCTAGCCATATGTCCCATATTTTGTTGAATCTCTGGGGGTATCCCCTGTGCTGGTATATATATTTCTCCATCCTAAGCATACTTCCCATATGCCCTATCCATTCTTTGAGTGTAGGGGGATCCTCAGAATGCCACAACACTAATATACGGGCCTGAAAAAGAGCTCTAGCTACGGCCGTCTTAGTAAGCTCTTCAACAGGTAAGTCATCCAAGATACCCAGTATACATTGTTTCGGGTCACTAGACACGGTCACCCGGAACACCGAGTTGACCGTATCCACCACCCCCGTCCAGTATAAATGAAGCTTTGGACACCGCCAGGGTAAATGGATCAAATCCCATGGTCCCTGTGGCATCTAGTACAGCTGGGATTTTCTCTCAGTCCCACCCCACACAATCGGGCAGGCGTTAGGTGCACTCTAAGAACTAAGTATAACTGTGATACCCCCACATCTCTTTCCCATTTATCAATCACCCCCGTAGGGTAGCCCCGCAGAAAGACGGCCACCAGCATGGAGTAACAGATGGAGATGAACCCTTTAAGGAAGGAAACTTCCCTCATATAATTAAATATTGGTGTTTGAATTGTTAATTCAGGGAAAGTCAACAATTTGCCATTGCAAAAAATATGTTTCAGGTCTGTTACCCCATATCTTGCCCACCTAGGCCCGCTATCTATCGCCAAGAGTTCCGGGTAGCATTTGTTGTTCCATATAGGGCTCATTACAGTAAACCCGTCTACATTTTGCAACTGTCTAGCCTTAAGCCACACCTTCTGCATTAGAACATAGGCGGGGTATCGTTTATTTGATTTAGCATAGGCCAGGGCCTCTAAGCCCCTTGCCACCTCTACATTTTTTGTTATATGCCGCATTAAAAGTACAGAGGAATCCATCACTGGATCCCCCACCTCTCGCTCCACCAACATAGCCCTTGCGATATGCTGCAGTTGGGTTGCCAAGTAGTACAGCCAAGGGTTTGGTAATGCCAACCCCCCAGCATCTTTTGGCTTCTGCAATTGCTCCAACTTAATTCGAGAAGGCTTATTCAGCCACAAAAAGGATCGGAAGGCCATGCTGATGATGCGAAACACCTTCAAAGGTATCACTACTGGAGTATTATGCAGGGCATAAAGAAGTTGGGGCATGAAGACCATTTTTATAAGGTTCACCCTGCCAGCTAAAGATAATTTCAGTTTTGACCAGACCTTAATCTTATCCCTAATTCGGCCTATCAGTGGCATTATGTTTAAGGACACATAGGGGGTCATTTACTATAGCGCTCCCGCAAAATAGCGGCAAAATTGCCACAAAATAGCGGTAAAATTACCGCGATTCGCGGTAATTACCGCGATTCGCGGTAAATAGCACTAAAACGGTATTCACAATAGCGCTGGGCGGTAAATAACGGCCACAATGGAATTCACTAAAGCTCCAAGGTCACAGATAACTCCCAACTCCTTACTCCAGCCCAGACCTGGAGTTGTGCAAATAGAAATAATGTTTGGAGCATAATCTGATCTCCTAAATTGCGCTAAAATATGCGGTATATTGTTTAAAGATAATCTGCTTTTAAACTGTGTGAAAAAGTGATTTCTACACTGAAATATCTTAAAAAGTCTGAGAAGAGATAAACAACCCGTCTTTTTACTCCAAGGCACAGAGCACAGATGAGCACAACTGAGCATGCTCAGACACAAAACAACTCTCAAAATAACTCTCATGGAGTAATTCCTTGAGTAGTTAGTAAATACCAAAATCAGTGTTATTTTACACTGTGTGAAGTGTAAAATAACACTG
>BLSH010387032.1:2540658-2563767 GCA_018402905.1 Glandirana rugosa | reverse complement strand
TTTTCTACCTTGTTTTTTTCAGAGGTAAAAATTTATGTAAAAATGTGCAAAATCCACTTACTCGTACTACATGGGGTTATGTGTAAGTGTATCCACCGGTCCTAGACCACCGGGGGAACAATTCCCCCCCGAAGGTATAAAGTTAGTCGGGGGGTTGGTGGTGTCAACAATCCTTTTCCGGGAACAGGGGTAGTTGTATCCATGTTGTCCGAAACTCCCCTCCCCGTGTGTCTCGGTGGGGTTTTGTGTGTGGGTCAGTACAATTTCCGTACACCGGACCAAACAAGGTCCTCCCCCCGGGGAGTGAACAGGGGGGGTAGGACTGGAGGTCCGACGTACGTGTCTTTCCCAGACCTCAAACCCCCTTAGGGGTCCAGACCCTTTCTGTGCATGCAGCCTGGAGGTCAGGATGGGGGGGACAAGTGAGGGGCCCCCCTCCTGGAACAAACCAGGCCACATGCCTTTAACATGACTGGGTGTGTGTTTTGGGGTGGCTCTGTGTGCCCCTCCCCTCAAAGCCTGTTGTACCTATGTTGATGGGGACAAGGGCCTTTTCCTAACAACTGTGGTGGTTGGGGGGCTGATTGAAATATGGAAGCCCCCCCTTAACAAGGGGGCCACCAGATCCTGGCCACCTATGTGAATGTGTATTGGGGTACATCATGCTCATTCACCTAAAACGTGTAAAAATGTATTTAAAAATGGAGACTTTTTTTGTTCCATCTTTTATGTTAAAGTGTGTCGCGATGTACATCCATGCTTAATAGGGATGGTCCCACGGTTCGACTTAAAAGTATGTTTGAATCGAACAGTGGGGGGTTGCCAAATCCTGAACATTATGGGGTGCTGGTGGGAAATTTGAATGGCCCATAATTCAGTGAAATTGTGGGGCAATGCCGCCTGCTGATTGGCCAAAGAATGCACATGACCTGCGTGCTTTGGCCAATCACAGCATGCTCTGCTGTGAGAGCCATGATTGGCCAAAGGAAGAATGCCTTTTATCCAATCATTGCTCAGCGGGTCTGAGTCCACGCCCACACTATATAAGGCCACTTACACAGAGGCCGAATATAGTGAAAACATTTGCGGAGATAGCAAAAGGTTAGGCAGTGGCATATATATGTACAGTATATATAATACACTGCATTTATTAATTTCAGGTACTTATATAGCGCTGTCTCTTTACATATATATTGTACATTCACATGAGTCTCTATCCTCAAGGAGCTTACAATCTATGGTCCCTAATTCACATTCGTATATATATTAGGGCCAATTTAAACAGGATCTAATTTACCTACCTGCATGTCTTTGGGAGGAAACTGGAAGAATCTCACACAGGAACAGGGAGAGCATTCAAATTCCAGGCAGGTAGTGTTGTAGTTGGGATTTGAACCAGTGACCTATTTGCTCCCAGGCGAAAGTGTTAACCACTACACCACTGTGTAGACTATATACAATGCATGCACACTCGTATAAGGGGCTGGCATAGATTTTAAGAAGAACTCCACGCCAAAATTAAACAGAAATGTTGAGTAGGGGTCCCCCGCAAAGTTCGTACCAGGCCCTTCAGGTCTGGTATGTATTTTAAGGGGAATCCCATGCCAAATTTTGGGAAAAATGGCGTTGGGGTCCCCCCACAATGCAAACCAGACCCGAAAGCACCCTCCCCATGTTGAGGGCATGTGGCCTGATAAGGTTCGGAGGGGGCACACTCACTCGTCCCTAACCCTCCGCCATGCCAGGGCTGCGTGCTCGCATAAGGGTCTGGTTTGGATTGTGGGGGGGAGCCAACACAATTTTTTATTATCAATTTCGTGTGGGGTTCCCCTTAAAATCCATACCAGACCCAAAGGACCTGGTATGGACTGGGTGGGACCCCCAACACAATGCTTTTTCAGTGATCTTTATCTATATTGCAGGGAACCAGCGATGCATTCCAGCCACAACCGTTTTTAAATGACAATTTTTCCTTTACAAATGTAATTTTGCAGTGCCACTGTTCACATCACAGAGATCCATACTAAGGGGACCCATCAAGCACAATATTTAAGCACTTGCTGCCCGCCCGCCGCAGCGTGACTGCGGCAAAGTGGTTCGTTATCGCAGACCGCCCACACCTGACGGCAGCGGTGATGACTAGCATTGTAAGCGCGCGCGTGCTGCCAGAGGCATGCTTGCATGCTCACTGTGTTCCGGGGGGGCAGGGAGTGGGTAGGGCAGACTCGATTGCCGCTGGCTACCCCCGATGGCCCCTCTGCAGTGAAAGAACGGAGGTCGGTGTATGTAAACATGGATCTCCGTTCGGACAGAGGGGGAAGGGCGGTGATCACAGGCTTCCTGTATATGGAAACCATGATCACTTCCCTCCCCCTGGCAGCCCAGCCCCCATACAGTTAGAACTCCCTATAGGGAACACGGTTAACCCCTTCACTGCCAATGGCATTTCTACAGTAAGCAGTGCATTTTTATAGCACTGATGGCTGTATAAATGCCAATGTCAAAAAAAATGTCTAAATGGTCCGACATGTCTGCCGCAATATTGCAGTGCCGCTAAAAATCGCAGATCGCTGCCATTACTAGTAAAAAATGTAAAAAATACAACTCCAGTAATTAATTTGCATTATCCCTAAACACAGCAACTTTTGCGCAAACAAAACAATAAACGCAGATTGCAATTTTTTATTTAACAAAGATAGGAGGAAGAATAAAAATTGGCCAAAAACAAGTAAATAAACAGATTTTTATTTTTTTACAATTGGATTAGTATTTTAGCAAAAACGAAGAAAAACTGGTTATTTTGAAAAATTGACGCTCTTTTTTTTATTTAGAGCGGCGATCACAAATGACGCAGAGGAGATCAAATATCGCCAAAAGAAAGCACTATTTGTGGGTAAAAAAGGACACAAATTTTGGTTGGGTACAACGTCGCACTACCACGCAATTGTCAGTTAAAGCAACGCAGTGCCTAATCGCAAAAAGTGCTCAGGTCCTAAAGCGTGAATTCCTTCCGGGGCTGAAGTGGTTAAAGGAATATATTTTTTTTCACTTTAACCATTATTAAAACCAGTGCTCCTGAAAAAAAAAATTAGAAACTTTTTTTTTCAGACATGTGCCCTGGGGCTAAGGCTGTTACAATTAGAGAGAGGGGTGGAAATGTTTTTTTTATTTTTTTTTTTTTTTTTTTAGGGCAATGAACTTGCATACAACTGCAAGTTCAATCCCAGCCAACATCAACACATAACCTGAGAGGCATCTTCACAGGCAAATAGAGCTCGCAGGTGTGCTATTTTACTCGAGTGGGTGAGAGCTGAAGTTGTAATTGCCTTTAACTGGGAGTTATTTTAAGGCACTGCTGGAGTAGATTTGGGAGGTATAGTAAATCAGGGCCATAGTCCAGTGGGTCCGGGGTAATCTGTATTCCCAAGTATTTAAAACCTGAAGACACAGGGATATTCTGTATCAAGGCTGTCTGGGTGTCCCGTGCAGAATCCAGTAGCATGATAGAAGATTTGGTCCAATTTATGACCAAACCCGAGTACCTACCAAACCTGGATATAACCGACATCGCCTCCCCCAGGGACCCAGAAGTGTCCCCTAGGAGAAGTAACGCGTCATCCGCATACAACATAATTTTTTCCTGTGCCCCACCATATTTAAAGCCGTGGATGTTTGGGTTCGATCGGATCATTGCCGCCAAGGGCTCTACCGCGACAGCGAACAGTAGAGGGGACAGAGGGCACCCCTGACGGGTGCCCCTGTGCAAAGAAAAGGGTTGTGAGACTCTGCCCGCCTCCCTGATCGCTGCCACCAGCGAAGCATATAACAGCTTGACCCAGGCCAAGAAGGTCTCTCCAAAGCCCATCCTGGTCAGCGTTGCCCAAAGATACTGCCATTCAATACTTTCAAAGGCCTTGTGGGCGTCCAATGATAGTAAGGCCCTATCTCCCGTATTATCAGCCGGCGTTTGAATATTAAGGTAGAGTCTACGTAAATTTATAGCGGTCGATTTTGTGGCATAAATCCAGATTGATCTGCATGTATAATGGTGGATATTACTTTATTTAGTCTTAATACAGAACCTTGGCCAGAAGCTTTATATCGCTCTGTAACAGGGATATGGGCCTATAGGAGCCCGGATAAACAGGGTCCTTCCCCGGTTTTAACAATAGGACAATATTGGCCCTTCTCATAGACATTGGTAGAACTCCCTCCTCCCATGCATAATTAAGCACTTCAATACCATGCACTTAGAACACTTCCTGCCCAGACCAATTTTCAGTTTTCAGTGCTGTTGCGATTTGAATGAGAATTGCGCGTTTGTGCGACGCTTCACCCAAACAAAATTTTTATCATTTTGTTCCCACAAATAGAGCTTTCTTTTGGTGGCATTTGATCACCCCTGCAGTTTTTATTTTTTGCGCTATAACAAAAAAAAGACAGAAAATTTTGAAAAAAAAAAAAACAATTTTGTTTCTGTCACAAAAATTTGTATAAAGTACATTTTCTCCTTCACTGACGGGCGCTGATGTGGCTACACTGATGGGCACTGATGAGGCTACACTGACGGGCACTGATGAGGCAGTACAGATTGGCACTGATGAGGTGGCACTGATAAGGTTGCACTGATGATGGGGCAAATATGCAGCACTGATGGGCGGCACTGACAAGCAACACTGACGGGCACCGATACGTGACACTGATATGCGGCACTGATGGACACTCCTAGGCGGCACTGATAAGTGGCACTGGGCACTGATAGGGGGCACTTTTAGGTGGCACAGGTGGGCACTTTTAGGTGGCACAGGTGGGCACTTTTAGGTGGCAGTGGTGGGCACTGATAGGTGGCACAGGTGGGCACTGATAGGTGGCACAGGTGGGCACATATAGGTGGCAGTGGTGGGCACTGGTGCAACAAGCACTGTTAGAGATGGCACTGGCAGGCATCATACAAGGGCACAGTGCCATCCCTACAGTGCATAATATTGCCCTTACCTGGTGATCTAGTGGGAGCTCCCTGGTGGTCCTGGGCGGCCTCTGTGCGCCTTCCCTGGTGGTCATGGGCGGCCTCATTGTGATGCCTGGGAGGGGGGCTCCCTGGTGGTCCTGATGCAGCTCCCTGGTGGTCAAGTGGGGGTGATCCTGAGGGTGGCTGCGCTGATAAACGTTCAGCACAGCCCCCCCCCCATCAGGAGAGCAGCCGATCGGCTCTCCGCTGCTCAGGTCTGCAGACCTGAGCAGAGGAAAAGCCGATAAACGGCTCTTCCTATTTACACTGTGATCAGCCATGATTGGTCACGGCTGATCACATGGTAAAAGGCTTTGGATCGAAGCCTTTTACCTTGGTCGGTTTTGCGGTAGGTCAGACTGACCCACGGCACCACCGATCGCCGCGATGCGCGCCCCCAGGGGCGCGCAATCGCGGATTATCCTGAGGACGTCAATAGACGTCCAGTCAGGATAATGAGCCACCCGCCCGGACGTCATTTGTCAATGCGCCAGGCGGGAAGTGGTTAAGCACTTTGAGTAAATGTGGCAGGATTACATCTCCATATTGCCTATACACCTCCATCGGCAGTCCGTCATCTCCTGGGGCCTTACAGTTGGGGAACATGCCGATAGCTTTCTGCAGTTCCTCCAGTTCTATAGGGGCATCCAACATCCCGCGATGCGGGCCCGACAAGGCAGGCAAATCAATCCCCCCCAGAAACTCCTGCAGGGACTCTAGAGAGTAATCCCCCTGAGAACCGTATAGGTCGGAGTAGAAACTCACCAGTTTCCGATTCACAAGATCCGGATCATTAACCAACCTTCCCTGTTTAGTACGCAGTGCTCCTATAGGGGGCAGAGACTGTTGGGACTGTGCTATCTTAGACAATAACCGACCAGTTTGCTCCCCCTCCTCATAAAATGCTAGTTTGCTGAAGAACCTCTTCCTGTCTGCCCCAGACTTATTAATATAATTTAACGCTTCTTGTGCTGCCTCCCACGCCTCTCTTTTGGCCTCAGTGCGATCCCCCACATAGTCAGCTTCAAATTTGCATACCAGCTCCTCCGCCTGTTTCCCCTGTGCTCTTGTTGCATCCTTGACCGCCTTCACCTCCTTAATGAACACACCCCATAGGAAGTCCTTAATCGTATCCCAAACCACAGCCAGGTTAGCATGGTTCGAGTGATCTTTCCAAAAAGTATTAATTAGAGCTGTTATACTCTCATGGCTAGTAATCAGGGAAAGCCAAAAAGCATTAAGCTTCCATGGGGCTTGTTGTAAGCTGGAGGCGGGTATGGCGTTCAAGGAGACAACCACAGGGGAATGATCAGATATACCTCTTACAGCATAGTGGATGTCTGTTACATTAGCAATCATCACAGGGGTACAAAGGCACAAGTCAATTCATGACAGAGACATGTGGGTCTTCGAGAAGCAGGTAAACTGCTTTTAAAAGGGATTATGAAGACGCCATGGGTCTATCCAACCCATCTCTTGTACAAATTTCTGAAGCACCGTGCCCCCACCCCACCAGCCATAGGGGGATGTTTATCCAGAATGGGATTTAGGTAACCATTAAGGTCCCCCACCACTATGAGTGGGGTCCCCGGGTGGCCCAACTGGTAAGCCAACACAGCTCTCAGTACGGCTGATGAGAAGGGAGGCGGGACATACACCGCTGCCAGAACACAATTTACCCGATAAATCCTGCATAGTAATAGTACAAAACGTCCCTCAGAGTCTATTAGTTTGTCATACAACTCAAAGTCCAAAGACCTGTGTACCAGTACACTCACACCCCTGGAGTATGAGGTGTGAGTGGAGTGGTATGCCCATCCCACCCACGAGAAGCTCACAAAAGACAACGTGTCTTGAACTAAATGTGTTTCCTGCAAGATTGCTGGCAAATATTTCTTAAGTGAGGTAAAGACCATGGTGCGTTTGAGTGGGCATCTGATGCCCCTAATATTCCAAGAAACAATAGGAACAGACGCCATGCTAACTTGCATTGTATACGTCAATGTTACTGTATAACCGGGTGTATGTCGTCCCAAGTGAGGCACTTAAACCTGGGCGCACACCCCCAGTGCATTTAGTGTGAGGTAAGGGGGACATTCCCCAAAGTGTCTCGGCGTACTGGTAGGTATGTTCAATGGTATATGATATGGCAGGTGCAATGCCAGAACAAATCCTGCCAACGAACGGGCACCCCCTAAGGGTACAACAGTATAGTGCATTTAGCTGATCATTTCTTAGGAGAAAAACAAACAGATCAATCCAAGCTGGAAAAACTGTCAGCCTGGAGGCAATTTATAAACCACGGGGAACTTGTGGAAAAATCAAACTTTGCCAAGTTTTACCACTCCTCTTTTTTTATTTGGGAAGTGGAAAATAAAAAAAAGTTGCAGAAAACTTCACTCTCCATTAGGAACAGGGTACACACCGTACCCGACTGAGTAACACATGTTTGTAGACATACTGTATACAATCGAACCGCTCTTGTGCAGTCGTTCAATCCCCCTCCAATTCCATACGCCCATCTGGTCTGAAGATATGCTCGTTGGCATCTAGCCAGCTTGAGGCATCCGTCGCAGTTTCAAAAAAGTGTGACTGATCTCTGGCCATTACCCGCAGCCGGGCAGGGAAAAGCATGGCATAAGTAGCATGTAATCGTTGGAGACGTTTTTTCCCATCCGAGAAGCGCACTCTGCGCCTCTGGATCTCTGCCGAGTAGTCTGGATAGAATGAGATACGGGTTCTGTTATACAGAATGTTCTTTTCTCTTGCCAGGCGCAGGATGGTTTCCTTGTCTCTAAAGTTGAGCAGCCTTGCGAGGAAAGTGTGGGGAGGGTGGCCCGGGGGGAGAGGGTGGGGGGGCACCCTATGCGCCCTCTCAACTGCATACAGGGGGCAGAAGGCCTCTTTTCCAAACACCTCTACCAGCCATTTTTCAATAAAGACAGTTGCATCTCTGTCCTCTATTTTTTCAGGGAGCCCCACTATACGCACATTATTTCTGCACAAGCGATTTTCGACATCTTCATTTTTAAGTTCATTCGTTTTGGCAATTCGCAGAGTAGACTGAGATTCTCTCAGCAATGGTGAAATCTTGTCCTCCAGGTCACTGACGCGGCCTTCTATCGCTGTGGTGCACTCCCTAATTTTCTGAAAGTCATGGCGTATAAGGCCCAGCTCCTCTTTCATACCCCCAAAGTTTTCTTTCAAAATATCCACTGACGCTGTGCATTTGTGCACAGCTCGGAGAATGTCTGCCAGTGTAGGTTGAACGTCTTCTCCTTCCTCCCCCTAACTGTCTGATGCCCGTGCGGAGAGCGACGCCTTTTGAGACTGTTTATGCGGCCTACCCTCGTCTGCAGCATGAAAGACGGCTAAGGTCGCCTCCAGATCCGAGCCTACTGACTGGCCCCTTCCCCCAGTTAATTTCTGTGTGTAGTACAGCATGTCCCTTTGAGTCTCTTTCAGGTCCCCCTTAGGCGTCTTGGGTGGTTTACCTGACTTCTCCCCGGCACAAGGCTGCTGTGGGAGAGCTGCCTCAGCACCATCTTGGGTGTCCTGCGGACCTCCCTCCTCCGTCCTTTTGCGGGTCAGCATGCCTCTGAAGCAGCGGGATCGCACCGTCAGCAGGTACCGGGAGTCCATGGGGAAGCTGTAAACCGGGTGTGGAGCGATTCCAAAGCTTTCACTCAGCCGGGAACAGGATCAATACAGGATCGGGTGTAGGAGCTCAGTGAGACGCGTCCTCTCACATGCCACTCTTGGCCACGCCCCCGAAACTGTACTGTTTAGTTTAGCGCCGGACGGCAAGGACTTATTTTCTGTTTTGTTTGTTTTAACCTGCAAACCTATTTTCTAAATAAACCTGGCAAGCCGCCAGATTTGAAAGAAAGTTGCCTGCATGTTGACTATTTTCCTTCAGGAAAGATGATCCCTACAAGCTAATCTCCCACAAATGGTACAGGAAAAAGTCTGCATCTTTTAAGAAGACCATGATATTTATGCAGGACAATGCTCCATTGCATGCATCGACGTGCTCCACACTGTGGCTAGCCAGTAAAGGCCTTAAAGATGAAAAAATAATGACATGGCCCCCTTCCTCACCTGACCTAAACCCTACTGAGAACTTGTAAGTTCTTAAACGGGAGATTTACGGTGAAGGAAAAATATACCTCTCTGAACAGTGTCTGGGAGGCTGTGGTTGCTGCTGCACAAAAAGTTGATCATCAACAGTTCAAGAAACTGAGACTCCATGAATGGAAGGCTTATGACTGTTATTGAAAAGAAGGGTGGCTATATTGGTCACTTATTTTTTTTGAAATGTCAGAAATGTTTATTTCTAAATTTTGAGTTTGTTTATTATTCTCAGTTTAACAGATGAAAATAAACAAGTGAGATGGGAGTTTTTCATTTAGTTGCATAATAATTCTGCACACTAATAGCTGCCCAATTATTATGCACACATAGATATGCTCCTAAGAAAGCTAAAACCTCACATTTACTTTCTTAAATATTCGGTTTTGAGGTTTATAAATGTTTTGGATTGACAGAGAGCACTGTAGTTGTTCAATAGCGCAACGAGTCCTCAAAAATACAACTTGCCTAATAATTGTGCACACAGTGTTTGCACTGATTTGTGGTTGATTATATATTATACATTTATGTCACTAAAAATTAACTTATACGACCTGCGAAGGAGGCGGAATGATGGTTAAATATGGGCCTCCCGCGCCTGTTTTGGCGGCGGAACAATTAGCCAGGTTCAGACGGCAAGATGGCGCTAACGACTCAGTAGGCCTGGAGCGCAACCCGCAGCCCCCGGCGCGTGCAGTCTCTCCTACACTATCAACACAGAGGGTGAACGCATCTGGGCCAACTATCTTTGCTACTCAGGATGGGTCCCACCTTCTGTCTGATACTCCATATAGTCCTTCGGACAGTACAACCTCTGGGCCCCCTATGGCTGAACCCACATTGGCGGAGATTATGATGGCAATCCAGGACTGTAAAACCTCACTGTCCCTACAAATTGAAACCATTCGCACTGATTACTCCCTGCTGAATCAGGACGTACAGACTTTGAGGGAAAGAACTGATGCCGCTGAGAACCGTATTAGTACTTTAGAGGACACAGTACAACCACTGCCGGCCACTATGCAAACACACACCGGCGAATTGGCGGCCCTCCTCACCAAAATAGATGACCTGGAGAACCGCTCCAGAAGAATAACCTTCACTTTGTGGGGTTCCCGGAGCGTTCCCGACCGGAGCGGTTCCTCCACTCCTGGCTATATAAGGCCCTATCCCACGCCTTCCTCATTGAGAGGGCTCATCACACTCCACCACATGCGCCTAACCCCGGGTCTCCCCCAAGATCCCTGATCGCACGAATCCTTAACTTCCAGGATAAGGTCAAGATCCTACGCCTAGCCAGAGAAAAGGGCCCACTTAAATACAACGGCAACATCATATCAATCTATCCTGACTTCTCTGCGGAAGTCCAACGCCAATGGCTCTCCTTCTCCACAGTGAAAAACCGCCTTAGACAGGAGGGACTACCATATGCCATGCTCTTTCCTGCCAAGCTGAGAGTCACCTGTGATGGTAAAACTCACTTCTACAATTCCTCTAAGGAGGCCATGAATTGGATGGATGATCGCTTCGGCCCACGGCGTAGACAGGAACGCACCGGATGATGAATACAGCCACCCTGTTACTTTCCCCATATGATCTGCTATCCCACTGGCTCCCGGGATGGACCTATTGATAGGCTCCTACTGAGGTACTTAGTAAGATCTCCTATCTTTAATCTCTGGAAGGGATCACCAATGGACACATGGCTGAACACCATGAGTTACCATTCTGGACAGTGGTAGGATGCCTGACTTATGTCCGCTGTACTGTATTCACCCTGCATGGGCACTGACTATGTTACTAAGGAGCACTTCGTCCACACTACTAACCCCATCCCACTGAATGGCGACGCCATGGGAGTTGTTTTCTGACTGTTTTTTTTCTTTTTTTGGACATTTTGCTGCATCTCAAGATGGTTCGGAATCCAAGCTCGCTAAGTTGGGGATGGCTGAGGAGGGAGGGTTGGGAGGGAAAAGGGACAGTTGTTCTATTATGGACCCTTGGTGGTTCATTGGGTTCTTTGTTCAACAATAATTTTTTCTTCAATCTGCACAAAGGGTTTTTTTTTAATTTTCATGGACTGTTTCTGGGTGCACCAAAACTTCTTTCTTTGGCTCAGAATCTATAATGATGATTTATATAATGATCCTTATGTTATAGCATTTGCTTTATGTGTCACAGATGGCTAGGCCACTTAAAATTAATTTGTGGAATGTACGGGGGGGGGGCGAACTCTCCTCACAAGCGGTCCTTAATCTTCTCCTTCCTAAACTGGTACCAACCACATATCATTTGCCTCCAGGAGACCCACCTAATTAAGGATAGGCTGCGATCACTTAACCGATCGTGGTTGGCCTCCTCATACCATGCCACCCATACCACATATTCCAGGGGTGTCTCCATACTTCTGGCTAAATCCTTTCCAGCTGAAATCCTGTCTGTGCAGACAGACTCGGATGGCCAGTTTGTTATACTTACCATGCAGCTTGCCAGAATGACCTTTACCCTGGTCAATATTTATGTCCCCCCCCCCATTTGCTCCGGATCTCCTTATCAAATTATCGCTTGGGAGGTAGTGGTAGATCCTACCCCTCCTTGGTTGATTGGGCTGGGACTTATAATCTTACTGAACTATGGAGGTGGAAATACCCTACCGAACGTCAATTTTCATGCCATTCCGATTCTTTCCACACAAAGTCTCGAATTGACCTCGCATTTGCCACACCTGATGTCCTTCCGCTGGCCTCATCGGTGTCTTACCTACCCAGAGGGGTGTCGGACCACACACCTCTGGCAAATGATTTCCTCCTCCTGCCTGCACACGGGCCTACTATGTGGCGCATGGGCCCACTATGGCTAGAGCAGGGATATGCAATTAGCGGACCTCCAGCTGTTGCAGAACTACAAGTCCCATGAGGCATAGCAAGACTCTGACAGCCACAAGCATGACACCCAGAGGCAGAGGCATGATGGGACTTGTAGTTTTGCAACAGCTGGAGGTCCGCTAATTGCATATGCCTGGGCTAGAGGATGAGATTGTGCAGAGGTCATGCGGGAAGGACATAGTGGATTACTGGAGACTTAATAGAGGGTCTACTGACTCCTCAAATGTTTGGGAGGCATCCAAGGCTGTACTAAGAGGTGCCTTTATGGATATAATGGGTGTTCTGCGTAAAAACGCTATACATTGCACCGATGCATTGGAGGAGGCAATGGTGACTGCGGAGGCAGATTATGTGGCATACCCCGACCCCTCTAACCGTGACCTATGGCTGGCTAGATGCAGGGAATATGAACTTAAATTGTTGGACCTGACCCAAAAATGTTACAGGTGACGCAGAAAATATTCGAACATGGTAATAAAGCTGGGCGACTATTAGCTTATCTAGTCAGGCCGGACCACACTCCCATCTCTATTCCCCGAATTCTAACGTCCCAGGGAGGGATTAGTGATACCCCACAGGACCTTGTGCACACATTTCTGTCCTTTTACAAAGACCTATATGGTACAAGGGCTCACTATCTAGATGAGCGCCTTACCGAATATTTAGCTCTAGTCCCTATCCCACATTTATCTGATCAAGAGACGGAGGACCTAGAGGGCCCCATAACGGTGGAGGAAATTAAACGGGCAATTTAACAACTTCCGAATCACAAATACCCAGGCCTAGACGGTTTCCCGGCGGAATGGTACAAAAGATTTAGTACATTGCTTAGCCCTCTCCTTCTTAATACGTACAATGAAACATTAAAAAGAGGTGTCCTCCGCCCATCTATGAGGGAAGCATTAATTGTGCTGCTGCTGAAGCCTAGAAAAGACCCACTACTCTGTGACTCTTATCGTCCTATATCTCTTATCAATGTGGATGTTAAAATCCTCGCTAAAGTGCTGGCCAATCGTATCAATTTAGCAATTGAAAAGCTGATAGGATGTGACCAGGGAGGCTTTATACCAGGTGGGTCAACCAGAATGAATATACGTAGACTTTTTCATAACCTGTAATACCCACACGAGTGTACACCCACTAGGGTGATAGTGTCACTTGACACTAAAAAAGCCTTTGACAGTGTAGAATGGCCCTACTTGTTTAAAGTTTTAGAGAGCTACGGATTAGGTCCACGCATGATAGCCTGGATCAAACTCCTTTACTGCTCTCCGTCAGCCCATATTAGGGTTAACTCCAGGGTGACGGAGGCATTCCCTATCACCAGGGGAACCAGGCAGGGATGCCCTTTATCCCCTCTCCTGTTTGCCCTAGCCATGGAGCTCCTTGCCATCCAAATCCGTGAAACTCCACAAATAAAAGGCCTCCCTATTGGGACTATAGAGGAACGTATTTCACTATATGCTGACGACACCCTGGTGTATCTAGCTGACCCATATGACTCTCCCAAAAACCTACTGTCCATTATCAACACCTTTGGGGATTACTCAGGCTTTAGAGTGAACTGGGAAAAGTCTACCCTCTTCCCCCTAGACCAAGAGGCCGTACCCCTGATCTATGCAGGATCGGAGCTACAGGTTGTCTCTTCATTTCGATACTTGGGCATGACTGTACAATTACCTCTCTCTAAGTATATTGTGAATAATCTATGTCCCTTACTAACTCAACACACCAAACATTAGATGGACCTGCTATTGGATCTTATGCGTAGAGCCAACCTCATTAAGATGATCTATCTCCCCAAACGGCTTTCTGTTTTGGCCAATGCCCCGTGCAAAATTCCAAAATCTATCTTTAAATGGATTGATTCTATCTGCACTATGTTCCTATGGCGGGGTAGTCCACCGAGGATCGCCCTAGAGACGCATCGACTCCCCTCCCATTTAGCCGGCCTAGCCTTCCCCAACTTTTACCTTTATTATCTGGCCTCGCAACTGGTCTCCATACATGACTGGCTACACCCCACTGACAATAACGCATGCACTAGCACGGAGGGGGTCATTGTCTCTTCTATGGAGATGTTACATAACGTGATTTATAGGGATCGTGTCCCTGATAGACCTGGGGTGACAATAATACGCATGTCCCTCTCTCTCTTTAGGTTGATTAAATATAAATACGCCCAGGAATCTTGGAGTGCCTCACTGAACAAGCCTCTATGGTTTAATAGCACTCTTAATGAGCTAGAATCTATCTCGGACCTGATTAGGTGGTGCTCTAGGGGAGTTAAGTACCTGTGTCACCTTTATGACGCACAGGGCCTTAAACCCTTCTCACAACTACAAGAGGAGTTCGATCTCCCGAAAGCTTATATATTTTACTACTACCAGCTGAGACGTGGTGAAGGCACAATTTGGCACCCTGGACAACCCACTTCATATGCCCCCACTAGAAAAACTAAGAGACCCTGCCACCACTAAACTTATCTCGACCTACTCTATGTCCCTGATTACAGACTCTAACCCTAGATTTAGGAATGCCCAAACCAAATGGTCGAATATAGATGCACAGATTTCTGAGGAGGACTGGTCGGAATTCATTGACACTTTTAAATCATCAGTTATTTCATTCAAAGACCGAGTTATTCAAATTAAGGTCTTCCACCAGTCCCACCTCACTCCATATAGACTCTATAAAATGGGCTTAACACCCATAGACGCGTGCTTTAGGGGATGTGGTCAGCGGACAGACTTTATGCATTGCTTCTGGGCATGCCCTATGGTACAGGACTTCCGGAGGGAGATTGGCTCCTTCATTTCGTCATCTTTGGGCCTCCCCAACATTATTAACCCCAAGAACTGTCTCCTAGGCATTTTCGGGGACCTATCTCTGTCAGCCTCGACAAAGAGACTTCTGTGTATCCTCTTTTTCTACGCAAAGAAGGCTCTTCTGTTGACGTGGAAGGGCTCGAAAACGCTGAATAAAATGATGTGGCTGAAACTGATAAATGACGCGCTGCCCTTATATAAAATTACATTCGATGCTAGGAAGAGAAGCAGGGGATTCCATAGGATTTGGGGAAGCTGGTTGGCCAGTCCCCTTACACTATGTCCCCCTTTGCCATGATGACCCTCACTGGTTAATGTATTTGAACCAGATCTATCCTCTCTGTACTAGGCTACTAGTATTGGATTTCGCTAGGTTCTAGGCAGACTCTATCCTGGTCAGCTGGGAGTGTACATCTGAGCCATATGCTTGCTGATGATTATATGTCTGGAAAACTTTATAGATAATGTATAATTTGTTAACACTGTGCACCTACTGGTTCAACTTGATGCCGCTGGGCTGTTTGTTTCTATGTTTGTATGTCTTTTATAACTAATAAAAATATCTTTAAAAAAAATAAATAACATACTAGCGCTAGCATATGCCACACCAGTACAAATTAATACCACCACCGATAGTCACATTCAGTATGAATATTGATTGAGGTTGCTATGCAAGAAAGAATACAAAGTATTTTTTTACCTTGTTGGATGAAATCATCCAAATATTTCACAGGGTGGGGGCAAGGGGCAGTTTGAGAGGCCAGCCGAGCATCACCTATATTGGGCTGCACATGTGCTTAAATGTTTTGGCAACAACAGTGAAAATAATCTCAATAGAATCATGAGCTGAATGGAGTGGTGGGGAGAGAGGAAAATTTGAGAATATGGTGCTGGGGGAGGAGGGTATTAAAGTGAACATGTTTCTTTGCTCTGCACAGACAAAGCATAGGTTCTCTTTAAAGGACATACGTATGCCAATAGACTTAATACCTTTTTGGCCTACTATATCCATGTAGATCAGGTGGGCTTTGTCCCAGGACGACAGGCAGCAGACCAGATTCGCAGGGCTATAGATGTCATATCACTTCTGCGCTCGGACTGGGATGGAGTGGGACCGAGAAGGGGAATGTTGCTTTCATTGGACCTCCATAAGGCCTTTGATTCCCTTTCTTGGTCTTACTTGTTCAACGTTTTGCGGCGGTGGAATTTTGGACCCAAATTTCTTTCACTTTTGCGAGTACTGTACTCCACCCCTTCGGCTAACATTGTAGCGTTCGGACACAAGTCTGATCTATTGCAGATCAGAACAGGTACCAGACAGGGGTGTCCCCTGTCACCCCTGCTGTTTGTGGTGGCCATGGAAATGTTGGCCGTGGCCATTAGAGAAGATCCTAACATACACGGAGTGGTCAGTGGGGGAAAGGACTATAAGTGCGCACTATTTGCGGACGACCTTTTAATGTTTATAACTGATCCCATCACGTCCCTACCCAATTTGATGTCCTTGCTAAACAGGTTTGGAGAAGTGTCGGGCCTGGTAGTTAACCAATCTAAGCCAGAGGCATTGGATATCAACCTCCCCACCCCAATTTTGAACTCAATATGTACGTCATTTCCTATTCGGTGGTGTCAGCAGGCTCTCTCCTATCTGGGAGTGAAACTCACACCCGACATCTCTTCCCTATATAGGATAAATTATACTCCCCTTCTTAAGTCTACAATAGCGGACTTGCATAAGTGGCAGACTAGTGGCCTTTCCTGGATGGGCAGAATTGGGGCAGTGAAAATGACGGTCCTGCCCAGAATTCTTTACTATTTCAGGTCTTTACCGATCCCGATCCCAATGACGTTTTTTAAACAATTGCAAACATTAGTCTTTAAATTCATTTGGAGTCATGAGGGGTGTAGGGTGGCTCGGTCCTCTTTATATATCTCAAAATGGAAAGGAGGCCTGGGAGTCCCATATTTTTTACGCTATTACAAAGCGACCCAATTGGCACAGCTTTACCAAGTCCATTCTACAACATATCGCCCAGACTGGGTGCAAATGGAGTCGCAGGCGAGTTCCCCAATACCTATGGATTTGATACTTTGGCTATCCCCAAGGGAACGCGGAGCTATCCTTAGCCCCTCTCTTTCTCACTCGTTGAGTTTATGGGATAGGGTGTGTAAATCATTTCCCCTGAAATCTCCGCATCGATGTTTGGTAACCCACACTTTCCTCCAGGTCTACACAGACAACGATTTGCTTGGTGGACCAACAAAGGGCTATACAAAATTGCAGACTTCCTTGATCACAGAGGAATCAAAAAGCTCTCATATTTTCAGGAGACCCTAGATATGCCCCCATCTGAATTTTTTTGATTCCACCAGATTACACACTACCTGAGGTCGCTCTGTCGAGACCAGATAGATATCACCACTAGAACATTTTATGAAAACAAATGTTTATCTGGGCCGGGTTCGCGAGGTAACATCTCAGAGCTCTATAATCAGTTAACTGATCAGAACCCCAGACTCCCTTACCAAAAGGCCTGGGAGACGGACTTAGGGGAGAGTATTGATGAGGAGGTGTGGTCCGGGTGGTCGACTATGGTGCACAAGGGAATCTTAAACACGTGCCTGGTAGAAGCTAATTACAAGGTATTGTCCAGGTGGTATTTGGTCCCGACACGACTACATAAAATTTATCAAAACACATCCCCTCTTTGTTTTAGGGGTTGTGGTCAGGAGGGAACTATGTTTCATATTTGGTGGTCGTGCCCCAAAGTTAAAAGATACTGGATAAGAATATTTAGCTTGATTTACTCGGTGACGGGAACAAATCTACCTAGGAATGCCAAAACAGCTCTATTTTCCGACCTTACAAGTGACATACCTAGACATCTCAGATCCCTTATCTTCTTTATTCTCTCAGCAGCCAAGATTAATATAGCAAAGGCATGGAAAACCCCTACAATAAATATAGCATCAGTTAAAAATAAGATCTCTTGGATCATGGTCAATGAAAAATTGACCAGCATCCTTCGTGACCAACAGCAGCAATTTGAGAAAATCTGGAACCCCTGGATCAGGTACCTACAGGCGCCCTGAAAGCGCAGGTGGGGGGGCCGGGGCTCCGGGGACCATTGGCGGAGTGATCTCTCTCTCTTCTCCTCTTTGCTGGACTCTTCTTAATTCTCCTTTCTCTTCTATCTTTCTCCCCTTTCCTTTTCCTTTCCCTTTTTTTCCCCCTCTTTTTCTTTTCTTTTTTTTGTCTCTCGCTCTTCTCTCTTTTCGCACTACTCTTGCACCAATTTTGGCTGTAGGTTTGTCCAGAATGTATAGACCAGTTGTGAACCTAGACAAGACACTGGAAATAAGAGTGGTAGTTTTGTATAATTAACTTGGGGGGTGCTGCCGGCCATCCATTGGCACAGAATGTTCCCAATTGGGGTGTCGGGGGCGGGGGGTTCCACCCCCCTTGTTGTTATTTTCTATTTTCTTTTTACGTGATCATAACCATTTATTAATGTTTCATTACTTCTATGTTATACCAACCTATGGTTTGACGGGTGCTTGATCTTGTTGTGATATATGCAATCTTTCAGTCTCAACTCTGAGTAGACCTATGACTGTAGTTGTATCTTGTGTTTATTCGCTGTGAAAACAATAAAAACTATTGAAAACTAAAGGACATACGTATGGAATCATAACAAAAGCTCCAAGTGTGAAATATGCCACGCATAAAAAGGGTAGGCAGTTATATTGATATTTTAATTGTAGAGGACAATACAGGATAGAGGACTTGTATTCGTATACCATGAGGTATGTGCTGCTACCCTCAGGTGACCAGACACCTGACCCGCATTCTGGGGAGGACGTCGTATGAAGTGAAGGTGTCAAACACTATCTTCAGGGCACAGCACACTATGTGGTTTAGTGGGTAGAGTATTGGGAGTTAATTAGCCCTGCCCTTTTGTTTTTAATGCTTCTCAGCATGAGCACTTTTAAAATTTGTGGGTTTAAGCCCAGCAAAAGTTTGGCCCAAACTTTGCCCGTTCTGTGAACATCCAAATTTGCGGGTAGTTCAGCAGGCAAACATTCCCCACAGTGCATTCTAGTGCCCTAACCCTTGCACCCGCTCGCCAATTAGCACTGTCAGAGCCCTGATTGGACAAAGTGATGATTAATTTCTCTAATCATGGCTCAGTGCTCATAGTCCCACCCCACACTATAAAAGCTAACTTCCCATAGAAATCTCTTGTAGTGTGTTGGAGTGGAGATCTATATCAGGGCTCAGTTTGCTCCTAGCAGTTAGTGTGTTCACTTATTGTGACTCTGAGTGTAGAGTTTAATGTTAGTGTGTCAGTGTAGTGCAAGTGTTAAACACAGCTTTACATAACATTTGATTCTGAGTGTAGAGTGTTAGTATAGTATGTGAGAATAGTGTGTCAGTGTAGTGTTAGTGTAGTGCAGTGTTTTAAACACAGCATTACATTTAGTGCTGCATACAGTGCTGTATACCCCCTTTTATTGTTTGCTACGTGTTTTTGTGTTTTTTTTTTGTCCCCTGTCTGTCCGTCCCCCCCCCCCTTTTTTTTAATTGTTGCCACAGTTTTTTCTGACTGCGATGCTGGTATTCCCCTTCTTTGTTTTTTTTTATAGTTTTTACATTTCTGTTAGGCCTCATACACACGGGCGTATCTAAAAAAATAAACAAAACATCGGGTCCGACGTCAAGGAAAAAAAGTCGACGTTTTTCGGCATTATGCATTGGCGTTTTTGAGCGTTAGTGAGCGTCGGCGTCAATAGGCGTTTTTTAAAAAAAATCATCCGTCTGCTATTTTTCAACCTAAAAACGTTGGCGTCAAAAAACGCCGGAAAACGCCGGTATAATAATAGGTGGCGTTTGTTGGCGTTTTGTGGCGTCGGCGTCAAAAAACGTCAAAACGTTACAGCCTCAGAACGCGATGGCCATGGGTTCTACTTTCTGCTCACTAACGCCGACGCCACCTACAGCTCAAAAACGCCAACGTTTTTATGGGGCCATTGACTAACATGGAGAGCTGCAAAAAACGCCAGAAAACGCCGGCGTCAAAAAACGTCCGTGTGTATGAGGCCTCAGTGTCAGTCCTCGATTTAAAATTTATAAACAACTTTTTATTGAATAAAGTGCATCCAATTACACATTTCCCAGTATCTATAACATTTGGGTAATAAGCCCTCCCCATCATATCTGGTAGGCCAATAAGGAGAGGCAGACGTTCCCATAAGGGGGCCAACAGCATCTGTGTTCACAGGCAAAGGTGGACATGGTCTGTTCTCAGGCAGGGCACCTTTGTCTCTGTTTAGTGATGTTGACCATGCTCTCCAGCCACAGCATATAGAGGACGTGATGGACTGGCTTACTATGCCATTCTCATCCTCCTCTATGACCCAAGTTGGCACTAGTGCGCAGTCCACCGCAGCTGTCAGATCAGCTTATTCTGCCTCCTTGTCTACAGCTACGCCTGCCATAGCACATCATGCATGGAGGAGTCAGCTGAATTATTTGAACACAGCGTCAGTCACTTACTTCTTGAGGATACACAGATATTACTTGATTCTGATGTTGGGTTTGAGGTAGAGGAAGGGAGTAATAGCCTACAGACAGGGGAGAACACTGGTAAACAACAAATTGGCAGTCATGTTCCCCCAGCCACAGCGTATTGCCAAGTTGGCTCCAGTGATGATGAGGATGGAGGGGATGCCGATAATGAGGTCACTGATGTGACTTGGGCGCCGGATAGAGCAGATGAGGAAAGTAAGGGGGAGAAACAACCCCAACAAGGCAGGATGTCCTTCATAGGCAGGCACCATGGAAGAGTAGAGAGCAGCCACCTACAGTTGTATGCAAAAGTTTAGGAACCCCTGACAATTTCCATGATTGTCATTTATAAATATTTGGATGTTTGGATCAGCAATTTCATCATGATCTATCAAATAACTGAAGGACACAGTAATATTTCAGTGAAATGAGGTTTATTGAATTAATAGAAAATGCGCAATATGCATCAAAACGAAATTGGACAGGTGCATAAATTTGGGCACCCCAACAGAAAAATGACATCAATATTTAGTAGAGCCTCCTTTAGCATAAATAACAGCCTCTAGATGCTTCCTATAGCCTGTAATGAGTGTCTGGATTCTGGATGAATATATTTTGGACCATTCCTCCTTACAAAACATCTCCAGTTCAGTTAGGTTTGATGTTTGCCGAGCATGGACAAGCCGCTTCAAATCACCCCACAGATGTTCAATGATATTCAGGTCTGGGGACTGGGATGACCATTCCAAAACATTATACTTGTTCCTCTGCATGAATGCCCGAGTAGATTTTGAGCAGTGTTTTGGGTCGTTGTCTTGTTGAAATATCCAGCCCCGGCGTAATTTCAACTCTGTGATTGATTCCTCAACATTATTCTCACGAATCTGCTGATATTGAGTGGAATCCATGCAACCCTCAACTTTAACCAGATTCCCAGTACTGGCACTGGCCACACAGCTCCACAGCATGACTGAACCTCCACCAAATTTTACTGTGGGTAGCAAGTGTTTTTCTTGGAACGCTGTGTTCTTTTGCCGCCATGCATAACGCCCCTTGCTATGATCAAATAATTCAATCTTTGTTTCATCAGTCCACAGCACCTTATTCCAAAATGAAGCTGGCTTGTCCAAATGTGCATTTGCATACCTCAAGTGACTCCGTTTGTGGCGTGTGTGCAGAAAAGGCTTCTTTCGCATCACTCTCCCATACAGCTTCTCCCTGTGCAAAGTGCGCTGAATTGTTGAACGATGCACAGTGACACCATCTGCAGCAAGTTGATGTTGTAGGTCCTTGGAGGTGGTCTGTGGGCTGTTTTTGACCATTCTCACCATCCTTCGCCTTTGCCTCTCCAATATTTTATGTGGCCTGCCACTTCTGGCCTTAACAAGAACCGTACCTGTGGTCTTCCATTTCCTCACTATGTTCCTCACAGTGGACAGTGACAGATTATATCTCTGTGATAACTTTTTGTAGCCTTCCCCTAAACCATAATGTAGAACAATCTTTGTTTTCATGTCATTTGAGAGTTGTTTTGAGGCCCCCATTTTGCCACTCTTCAGAGGAGAGTCAAAAAGAACAACAACTTGCAATTGGCCACCTTAAATACCTTTTCTAATGATTGGATGCACCTGTCTATGAAGTTCAAGGCTTAATGAGCTCACCAAACCAATTGTGTGTTCCAATTAATCAGTACCAAGTAGTTACAGGTATTCAAATCAACAAAATGACAAGGGTGCCCAAATGTATGCACCTGTCTAATTTTGTTTTGATGCATATTGCACATTTTCTGTTAATCCAATAAACCTAATTTTACTACTAAAATATTACTCCTTCAGTGATTTGATAGATCAAAATGAAATTGCTGATTCAAACACCCAAATATTTATAAATGACAATCATGGAAATTGTCAGGGGTTCCTAAACGTTTGCATACAACTGTAATTCCATCACATTGTGGAGCTGTTATCTCCTGGCCCACTTTCCACAGCTCAGCAGCGTAGGCCTTTTTTAGCACATGTGCAGCCGACCACACTGTTGCAATCTGCAATCTCTGCCACAAGCAAAAGTGTGGCAAAAACACCAGCCATTTGGGTACCACATGCTTGACAGGGCATTTAACCTCACACCACTCAGCCCGTTGGCAAGAGCACCTGAAAGCCACACGCAAGGGACACAATTCTTCTCCTCCTCACCTCTCATGTCTAACTCTGCTATATCTCATGACCTCTCAGCAGCCTTGACTGACAGGGATGATGGTATAGCAAAGAGTTTCACAGGTCCTTGCAACACATCTGCCAACAGCATCACCAGCTGTAGATTATAGCAGGCAACTTTCTCTGCCCCAGCTGCTGCAGCGCAAAAAAAAAAAAACACTTCCTGCCACCCCACTGTTGGTTTCACAACTCCTGCCTTTCCGTCTGGGGGATTCTGCTCCCTTCCATGAATTTGCAGAATGTGCTGTACCACAATGGCAGGTTCCCAGAAGCTATTTTTTTTCATTTAAGGCCATTCCAGCTCTGTACCATCACGTGAAAGGCATTGTTTTGTTGTTACGGTTTTGTTACGGAAAGTGCACTACCATGTCTCGACCTTACCGGAATTTACTTTTTTTTATCGAAGACCCTTGGACGGTAACACCATGTCGTGTAAGACGTTTAAGTACCTTCCCTCGTCTTAGGGGGTCTGCCT
>BLSH010387032.1:2505219-2527049 GCA_018402905.1 Glandirana rugosa | reverse complement strand
CAAAGTTGTTTTTTGTTATTCTGGCTTCCCGTCGAGATTATCAAGGTTCTCTCGTCCCAGAAGTTTTTATCAAGGACCAAAAACAAGAAAATGGGGTAGTCAACTGTTAGTCAACTGGGGAACCAAGCCAAGCGTGGTCTTGAGAATTTGTAGCGTTGTCAAGCCTGGGCTTGCTGCTTGGGGTAACTACAGATACTTTGGGTGTGTCTTTTTTTAGATTTCAGGGGGAAAACTTCCAAATATACGTTCAATAACCGGTATTTTTCCCATACCCCTGGGTTGATGATGGGACCCCCTGTACATGGTATGGTGTAGAATTCTGGCGGTGCTGTAGCAGGATTCCGTATACAGGATACGATTCGGCCCGGAGCTCTCACTCCACACGTCCGCTCACATTGCTCTCCAGGCCACGCCCCCGGAGGCATTATATTTAAAGGAATTTTTCATTGTTATGGTTTCACTTTACGCATCATTAAAATCACTGCTCCTTTAAAATTGATATATATATATTTTTTTTGCATTGGTACATGTCCCCCAGGGTAGTAGTTGGGTCCCCATACCCTTTTTATGGCCAATAACTTGCATATAAACCTTCAAAAGGGGGACTTTAGATTTTTTTCTGTGTGGGTTTCATAGACATCAATGGGGTTCGTCGTTCGGGTCCGAACTGTTGCGATGTTTAAGAGTTCTGGTGCGAACCGAACCAAGGGGTCAACTGATTGTCAACTGATGGGGTAAAAGAACAAAAACCAGGAACTATTTTTGAAGACCCTGCTCTCTTGGAACTATTAGAGCTGCCCTTCGGTCTTATTGTTTTTTGTTGAAACTTTTGAGAATGTCATTTGAAAGGTCTCAAGGATCATACTTACCCATTTGCACATGTGCAGAATTTGGTGGCTAAAAGTTTGGTCTGCTGAACATACTTTGCTTGCCATTTGATGGTAAACCCCTCAATTAAGGGGCATCAAAGTCTGTTGGAATTTGTGCCAGTGTAGATCTGAGATGTCCTAGATGGCTGGGACCAATCTGTCATTTCAAAGGCACACAAAATAAGAGTTTCTGTCATACTCACTTTTGCCTTCCAATCTGCCCTCTTGAGACAAAAAATGGCAGATTTAAAGCCTAAGTGCAGCCAAAAAAACTGAAAAATCAGTACATGGGACATAACCAACAGCCAGTAGGAGATATCACTTGTGCTGATACAAATTTTTAAAAGTTGAAATCCTCCTCTGTCCATGCCCCCCCTTCCCAGATACTGTAATCTTCTGGTTCAGTGAGGGTTAATATACCTAAGGGGCTTTCACAAAGTCTAATCAAGCGAGTCTGACTATGCCAACCTTTTTCACCCAGCAGGCCATTCATGGAAGCCATACTACAGCTTCTCCCACTGTTAGGCAAAATTTTGTCATGCCTGTCATTCGCTGCCCTAGAACTTATATATCCCAGTGTGTCCAAGGTCTTTTATTATCCTAGTAATGCCCACAGAAAGGGGAAGGGGGCCCAACTTATAATCTTGCACACAGGCCTACAGCATTCAAACATGTCTGAATCAGGGGTCATACATATTGGCTTACACTCATGTGGCTGGATGTGTACCACGTTTTCAACCTCTTGCCACCCGCCCACTGTCAAATGACGGTGGAGCGGTGCGGCTCTCGTTCTGGGACAACGTCATATGATGTGATCCCAGAAAGCACGCTCCTGCGCACCCTAGGGGGCGCGCAGCGTGCCGATCGTGGTCACGCCATGTTGCCAGGACATGGCGCGACCCCGATCTGTGTAAAGAGCCACGGCCGTGGCTCTTTAACCATGTGATCGGCTGTGACCAATCACATGTAAACATGGAAGTGCCAGTAATCTGCGCTCCTCGCCTCACACTGACAGAGTGTGAGTGCGACAGAGTGTGTGGTGAAGAGAGCCCTGATTACAATTGTGCCCTGATTACAATTGAAAACCAGTGCCCATAACCAGTGCCCCCCCCCCAGTGACAGCAATCAGTGTCCACAAGGGCCCACCAGTGCCAGCAGTCAGTGCCCACAAGTGCCACCAATCAGTGCCCATTAGTTATGCCAGTCAGTGCTGGCTAGTAGTGCCGCCTATCAGTGCTGCCCATCAATGCTGCCAATCAATGCCCATCAGTGTTGCCTATCTGTGCCCACCAGTGCCACCTATCATTGCCCATCAGTGCCACTTATAAGTGCCTGCCAGTGCCACCTATCAGTGCCCACCAGTGCCACCTATCTGTGCCCATTAGTGCGGCATATTAGTGCCTCATCAGTGCCACCTAATCAGTGCCCACAAGTGCCGCCTCATCAGTGCCCATCAGTGCCGCCTCATCAGCACACATCAGCGAAGGAGAGAAATTACTTATTTACAAAATTTTCTGACAAAAAACTTTTTTAAAATTTTCGGTCTTTTTTTTTTTTAGTAACAAATAAAAAAGCCCGCAGTGATTAAATACCACCAAAATAAAGCTATATTTGTGTGAAGAAAATGATAAAAAAATTCACATGGTTACAATGTAGCATGACCGCGCAATTGTCATTCAAAGAGCTACAGCGCTAAAAACTGAAAAATTACATGGGCAGGAAGGGGGTGAAAGTGTATTGAGGTGGTTAAAGTATGACAAATGGGAAGAAACCACCAAAATAAAAAAGTAAGGTCAGAAGGAAGCACACAGTTGTGCTCTGCATTGTATGTGCGTCATTGTACAGCTGACACAAGAAAGACAGCGAAGGATCAATGCAAGAAGAAAGAGAGAGAGAGCGACAATCAAACATTAGTGATGTGATACATAAAAGACAAAGAAAACAAATGAATACTGCTGCTACTCTCTCCAGGGGTGGACATCCATTTAAGCTCACCGTAGGGCTAGGTCAAATGAGCGACACTTTACCAGCAATGAGATCGCTAAGGAGACTGCCCACCTGTTTTTATGGAATAACTCAATAGCCAGAAAAGTGAGATGTCGCTCCCTGGCTAGCTAGAAAAATTCAGCAACATTTGCGGCCAGCGAAGGAACAATTTTCTAAGAGAAACTGGTAAGCTCCCTTGTCACATGTGCTTTGTTACAAAACAAAGTGGATGTAAACCTACCACTCACACAGTATAAACGAATGGCACACTATTAATGTATATGTACATGCAAGCCTCCTATTTCTCCCTCAGTTGTTTTTTTTCCTATTGAAAAAAGATAATGGTATTACTCAGAGTTGGATTAACTCTTTGTGGCAAAACTGGGCACAGATGACATCATATCCTCTTCTGTACAAGGTAGAAGCAACTTTTGCGCAAACCAATCAATAAACGTAGAAGAATATATATCAGCCAAAACTGATGAATACTTTTTTTTTATATATTTTTTTCTTAGATATGTATTTTAGCAAAAATATTTTTTTTTTTTTGCAAAATCGTCACTCTTTTTTTGTTCATAGTGCAAAAATAAAAACCACAGAGGTGATCAAATACCGCCAAAAGAAAACTCTATTTGTTGGAAAAAGAGGATGCCAATTTCGTTTGGGTACATCGGCGCACGACCGCACAATTGTCAGTTACAGCGACGCAGTGCCGAATCACAAAAAGCAATCTGGTCCTAATGTGGGAAATCCTTCAAGGGCTGAAGTGGTTAAATAAGAATAGTGTTCATGAAATCTCAAAAAATAAAAATAAGTGGCATGCTTACTTGTGTTGTTATATGCTGCTTCTCTACCACTTCAATGATGAAAAATACAAGGCTGTTCCTGAACAGCTGAGATCCCATAGGGCAGATTCAGTTTCTTTCCGGGAGCAGAAAAAGAGTGTGTAGGACTTAGACCCTTTTCACACTTGTGCGACTTGTCTTGCGACTTAGGACTTCAAAATCTGGCACCCAGTGAAGATCAGTGCAAAGATGATATAATAGTGCTTCAGTGCCACTCCACCTACACCATTTACACTAGCAGCTCACCTCCCATATCGGGCTCTTATTACAGGAGCCGGAAAACGCCTGTAGTCTCAATCAAAGGACAAGGTCTCTATCACAGGTCTCAGTCAAATTAAGAGTCCAGAAGAGTGAGTAATGCCGGTATCTCCACTTTTTATACTCCAGTAAGAATCACCAGCCCAAATTCAATCAGGTAACATAGAAGTAAAAAGAACCACATCTAGTGCTCTCTGTAGCTTAAAATAACATGCTTTAACCACTTCAGCCCCGGAAGGTTTTGCAGCTTTAGGACCAGAGCACTTTTTGCGATTCGGCACTGCGTCGCTTTAACTGACAATTGCGCGGTCGTGCGACGTTGTACCCAAACAAAATTTGCGTCCTTTTTTTCCCACAAATAGAGCTTTCTTTTGGTGGTATTTGATCGCCTCTGCGTCATTTCTGATCGCCGCTATAAACAAAAGAAGAGCGACCATTTTGCAAAAAAACCCAAATTTCTTACTTTTTGCTAAAATTCAAATCCAAAAAAAAAAAAAATATCAAAAAATATTTTTTTTCACCGTTTTTGGCCAATTTATATTCTTCCTCATATTTGCGATAAAAAAAATCGCAATCGGCGTTTATTGATTGGTTTGCGCAAAAGTGGCCGCGTTTACGGATGATGAGAATTCATTTCTGGGGTTTTTATTTTTTTTTTATTTTTTACTAGTAATGGCGGCGATCTGCGATTTTTAGCGGTACTGCGATATTGCAGCGGACATGTCGGACATTTTTGACACTTTTTTGGGACCAATGACATTTATTCAGCGATCAGAAATTTAAATGTCCACTGATTACTGTATAAATGTCATTGGCAGTGAAGGGGTTAACCTGCAGGGGGAGAGCTAGGGGTTAACTGTGTTCCCTGGGTGTGTTCTTACTGTGGGGGGGTTGGGCTAACATGGGCATGAGAGATCTAACTGATCCCAGTGACAGGGATCAGTAGATCTCTCATGCCCCACTGACAGGGCGGGGAACCGCCGTGTTTACATCGGCGGTTCCCCTTCTTTTCCCTGTAGCCGCTCATCGCGGCTCGCCGGCGGACATCGGGTCCGCCCGAGCCGCGGGCACACTCCTCGGGAGTGCGGCGGGTGCGCGCGCGCGCCCCCTGGTGGCCAAAATGCAAATCGCCGTATATTTACGGCGATTCGCGCCCAGCTCCCCGACTGCCGCCGTGAAAAGACGGCGCGCGGTCGGGAAGCAGTTAATAAAATAAGTGGAAATTTACTCACAAATTAGAGCACTGTAGCCCAGTGCTTAGCTATACACATATCGATACAGGAAGCGTTCTGCCCTGGAGACAGCGATGGCCGCGGGTGACGGCACTTCCTGTTCCGGACGCGTTGCATTCCACAGACCGGAATTTCTTCAGCGGATCCTTTTATTGAGACAACAGGCGTTATCCGGCTCCTGTAATAAGAGCCCGATATGGGGGCGTGGTCTGGACATGGCGCTGTGAAGACGTGTCTTCTACGAGCTCCGCAATCTGCACTGTGATATTAGCCCGAACAGAGCCCTCACCGCGGTGTTTTTCTCCCACAAAAGATGGGCAAAAGATCGATCAAATCTCACCTGACGAAAGGTACTCCCAGTAACTCCATTAAGCGGTTCCTGGCTGCGGACACGGAGGATGCTGTGGAATCGGATGGCCTAGGCCGCTCGCCCCGCATGGCGGACCCCTCCCCCCGCTTGAGGCCTCCTGCAGCCCGCCACTCCCCGTCCTCCTCTATCTGTTCAGAAAGCAGAGGTGCCTCGCCGGGACATTCGGAGGTAGCAGCCTTGGTGAGTGGTCTCCCCACAAAAGGCGAACTGGCATCGATGCTCCACGGCTTAGAGAAGGCCATCAAAAAAGAGGTCTCGGGGGTGCGTTCTGACTTAGCCCAGGTCCTCTGCAGGGTTGAGGAGTCGGAACTGAGGCTAGACAGGCACGCCACGGCTAATAGAGAGCTGCAAAGCCGCACCCGATCCCTGGCAATTGCTCACAGAATGGCCATGTACCTTATTGAGGACCAGGAGAACAGAAATCGGAGGAATAACATCAGGGTCCGTGGCCTCCCAGAAGCTACGGGCGATGACGACCTCCGTGCTTCGATCCAGGGCATCTTTAACACTTTGCTGGGCAACCCTGCAACTCACCCACTCAAGCTGGATAGGGTGCACCGCGCCCTTCGCCCACGCAATATGGCCTCCGAGAAACTCAGAGATGTCATCTGCCGAGTTCACTTTTACGAGGAAAAAGAGCTGATCATGCAAAAAGCGAGAGAGGACAAATCCTTGGACTTTGATGGTGCTCATCTCACCTTTTTCCCGGACCTAGCGAAGGAGAAATTAGACCGCCGTCGAGCCCTAAAACCTCTCACAGAAAAACTAAAAGCCTCCTCCATCTCCTACAAGTGGGGCTTCCCCGCTTGTCTGATAGCTAATAGGGATGGCAGATCAGCAGTCTTACGCTTCCCAGAGGATCTGGATGCCTTTTGTATGGATCTGAACATATGCCCTCCGGAACTCCCGGGCTGGCAAGACGAGGTGACACAGCAGGGCGTTGGGGAGTCCTGGCAACGGGTCTCACGAGCTCGCCGCTCAGGCTCCGCCACGGCTGGAGACTAAGGCCTGAGGACAGATGCATACGTTCGGCCCCCATCGTTCGTTAGTTGGCCTAACAATATCCTAGATAGTTACAGCGTAGACCCTGTATCAACCGTGTGATGGTTCCCGGATCCATCAGGACTTACGTAAGTTCAATCGTTCGGATTTCCCACTTTGTTTCACTTTTATTTTTTCCTAGTTGCCTTATCCTCCTGTGTGGCCATCATGCACCCGATCCGTGGTCCTTAACTGTATCATACCCTACGGGCTTTAGAAGCCTCCCCGCGCACCAATGCTGGGGGAAAGAACCGGTCATTCGGAACCACACAATGGCTACTCCCTCGATCTCAGGAATCTTTCTGCTCCCTACTCCTTATTCACACCACGGCCCACGGAAGGATTGCTCCTACATATATAGAGATACGTTTATCTTTATGCTCATGTTCATATATGGTTAAAGTACTGATTATGTTATGTTACTGTACTGGTATGTTTATATTGCTTTGCTCTGTTCACTCCTAAAAGCAAAAAGTATTACACAGGGCAGAGAGGCGGAGCCCGCTTCCTACGGTCTCACCCGCTCTGCCCCTTTCACCTGCGGCGGCAGTTTACGGCCGCCCTCCTTGCGTGGGGGCTGCTCTGGTCCGGTGGCCCAGGCGGGGGACTCGGCTTGGGGTCCCTCGCGTGGGCAGCTTGGTCCGGATCAGTCTCCCCATGCTCGCACCGCATGTGAATGCGTGCACTTCAGTGAGGTACGCTGGGCTTCGGCCAGCTCTCAATGTTTCGTTCCTTCTCTCTACAAATGTTTTCTCTACTTCCTCCTTCTCCCCTGTTCTCCTTCTCCCTATTCAACCCCTACCACTGTCCCTACTCTCTCAACCCGCCCGGGCTGGTATACATACTCTAACTGGTAAAATCCAATGGCATCACTTAACGTAATCTCCTTTAATGTAAGGGGACTACATACCCCAGGTAAACGACACTCTCTAATTAGGGAATTGAAGCGCCTTAAAGGGGACGTTATCTTTCTACAAGAAACGCATCTGACCCATACCAGACGGGTGCAGTTGCATTCCTCTGATTATCCGACTTGGTACTATAGTCTTTCAGATCTTCAGAAGGCTAAGGGTCTTGCCATTGGATTTCGCCGAGATGTGTCTTTTACAATTGATAAGATGCTAACAGATGATCATGGCAGGTTCTTATTTTTAAGAGGTAGCCTGGGTAACCTTCCATGCACCTTAGCTAACATTTATGCCCCGAATCGGGACCAGACGGTCTTTCTGAGTAACATCCTCACTAAGCTAAAAGAATTCGCTCAGGGATGTGTTGTCCTGGTGGGTGACTTGAATACCCCCCTTGAACCTATATTGGATACGTCCCAGGGAAGATCCTGCATCACACATAAACGCTTATCACTTGTTCGTAGGCGTCTATCTGACCTACAGCTTATGGATACCTGGAGGATAGGACATCCATCTGCGAAGGACTTTACCCATTTTTCCCACGTTCATAATTCCTATTCCAGGATAGATTATATTTTCCTAGACAATCACCACCTAGACCTCATACGACAGGCAAAAATAGAAACTTCGGTACTCTCTGATCACTCCCCAATCAGTCTCCTCCTTCAAATCCCTACCCTGCCAAAAAAAATTTATAATTGGAAATTAAACAACACCCTCCTTGAAAATGACTTGGATAGAGATGATTTGACTAAGGATCTTAAATCCTATTTCAAAGAAAACTCTACACAAGGCACATCCCCGGGAGTAATATGGGAAGCCCATAAAGCGCTTATCCGAGGCAAACTGATTGCCTTGGGCTCGCGAAAAAAGAGGGAACAGGCCCAACGACAAGCGGAACTTCTTTCGGAAATAGCGGACCTTGAAAGGCGCCATAAATCCCAGTTAACACCAGAGATATTCCATTCCCTCACATTGAAAAGAGGGGAGCTCGGATCTCTCCTGCGTGAGGAGCAGAAGAAACATCATAGGATTGTCTCCCAACGTTTTTATGAATGGGGGGATAAGCCTAGCAGATAATTAGCCAGCTCCTTACGCCAGAAGAAACCTGCATCCTTTATATCCAAAATTAAAACACCCCACGACTCCCTAGTGTACAACACTAAGGCAATAGCTGGAGAATTCCGTTCTTTCTACCAACAACTCTACAGCGTAGAGAAGGGAATCAAGGATGACTCCACTAGAAGGGCGGCTATTCGCGATTATCTCTCACAGGCAAAGCTACCCCCAGTTCCTGAGTCCTCTCTCAAAGCTCTAGAGGAAGAGTTCACGATTTCGGAATTAAAGTCAGCCCTTAAATCCATGGCTGCAGGTAAAGCTCCTGGGCCTGATGGATTCACCATATCATATTATCGCTCTTTCTCTGAAATCTTGCTCCCCCATCTCCTGCGGTACACCAACTCGGTGGCGAAAGGAGAAACTTTGAGATCAGAAACGCTCCATGCCCATATTACGGTTCTTCCCAAACCAGGGAAAGACCCCAGTAACTGCGGTAGCTTTCGCCCAATATCCTTGCTTAACGTAGATGCTAAACTTTATGCTAAGATGATCGCGAATAGACTCTTACCCCTTCTCACACGTTGGGTCTCTCCTGATCAGACTGGCTTTATCCCAGGCAGAGAGGCGCGAGACAACTCCCTCTGCACTCTCTCACTGATCGCTCATGTGCGTCACACGTCCCAGCCCACCCTGTTATTATCTACTGACGCCGAAAAAGCGTTTGACAGGGTGGACTGGGAATATCTGATGGCTACACTAGCCTCCCTCGGCCTCGGTCAGCGGATGTTGGCTAGAATCAAGTCCCTTTATAACTCCCCAACTGCCCAACTCCGAATTAATGGCACTCTCAGTGATTCGTTCCCCCTGCAAAACGGAACTAGACAGGGCTGCCCACTTTCTCCCATTTTATTTGCCCTCTCCCTTGAACCCTTTCTATCCACGATCAGACACAATCCTAATATACATGGTGTTAACGTAGGTACCACAGAGCACAAATATGCGGCATACGCCGATGACATCTTATTTTACATTCAACAGCCCCAAGTATCCCTTCCCAACTTAATGAAGGCCTTCTCAACATTCGGCTCCATTTCTAATTTCAAAATAAACCTCTCTAAATCGGAAATACTTAATATCTCAGTTCCAGAAAAGCTGACGCGCCCACTTAGGTCCTCTTTTCCCTTCTCTTGGCAAACCCACTCATTAAAATACCTAGGCATACAACTTACACCAAATTTGGCTTCCCTTTTTCGTTACAATTACATCCCCTTGTTGAATTCCATCCGTATGGACCTTCAAAGGTGGATCCCCCTGGCCCACTCTTGGTTAGGCAGAATCAACGTAATAAAAATGAATGTGTTACCCAGGCTGCTCTTCCTGTTCCAAATGATTCCTTATAGGGTATGTCCAGGGTTCTTTTCCATTCTTAACTCCCTGATAAATAAATATGTCTGGAATCGCAAGCGTCCACGTATTGCTAAGCTAAGATTGACTAAACCTAAGTCGGAGGGGGGTCTTGCACTCCCAGATTTTAAGAATTATTTTTTGGCTTGTACCCTATCTAGAATCTCGGACTGGAAATATAACACTCGCTCTAAAATATGGGTCCAACTGGAAAAGGATCTATGTGGTGAAGAATTATGGCCTCAACTTTGGATCCCAAAGGCAAACCGCTCTCTTTCTGATTCCACCTCGCCAATCACAATCTCCTCAGTGGCGCTCTGGGACTCCTTACACTCCAGACATAAATGGTTGTATAACTCTCCATTACTCCAAGTCACCGGACACTCCTTCTTCCTACCGGGAAAAGAGGATCCGTATTTTAAATCACAGTTCTCTCACAACCCTCTACTTCTCCACCATGTCACCTCCCCAGCGGGAATTCGCTCTCTGGCCGAATTAATGGCCCGGAATATCCCTTCACCGTTGGACAAGTGGAGATACATGCAACTTAAGGCCTTTGTGGGGTCGCTGCCTAGACCACTGAGAACAGAAGCTGACCTCAACCCAATTGAGCAGATAGTAGCCTCCACTCCGTCCCATTTCCCAATTTTACCAGGCTCTACTATCTCTCTCATCGACCTCTTGGCCCTCTTTCCTTACTAATTGGGAAAAAGACCTACAACATCCTCTTAATGACTCCCAAAGAACAACCATCCTTAAACTTACTCACACGGCCTCTATATCATCCCGGACAACTGAAGTTAATTATAAATTACTTGCTAGATGGCATTACACGCCAAAGCTCCTACATACAGCTTTTGGGGATGTGTCGGACAAATGTTGGCGGGGTTGCGGGGAAACGGCCTCCCACGCTCATATTTGGTGGTCCTGCCCTCACATTCGCCCTTACTGGGACTCTATTAGACAATGGATCCATACTATACAAGGTTCTCAGGTCAAAGATAATCCATGGTCTATTCTGTTCAACTACACCGAAGAACCCATTCATAAATACAAAAAATCCATCACGCCCCATCTGCTGAACGCTGCCAAATCTTTAATTCCCAAGTTCTGGAAACAATCCACCATCCCCACAGTCCAACAATGGCTCAACAAAGTGGACTTCATCTATTACATGGAAGACCTCACCCTTTCCCTGAAAGGGAGATCTAATCAGGCCAATAAAACATGGGCCTGCTGGTTTGCATTTAAACATACCCAGGACTACTCCAGACTCATAGCTTCACAGTGATGTTATGTATGCCATTCATGATACTGAAGTATAGTTATATATAGTTATAGGTTACTTTTTGCTGGTCTATGCCCGGGCGGGCACACACACACCCTCATCTCTCTATCTTCTCATCTTTCCCCCCTCTACTCCCCCCCACTCCTCTTTTTCTAATCTCAATCTTATCCTACAGACAGTCGCTAAGTTGGGCACATATACCACATGTTTGTCACTTGAATGATCTAACTTTCTCCTACAATGATTGGTATTTTGAGTAATGCAAATGCCCAAATCATTTGACGATTATGTATGAGACTCTGTATTCTTTCGTTATCTTTTGTAATGTCTTAATCCTTTAATAAACACTTATTAAACAAAAAAATAAGAGCCCGATATGGGAGGTGAGCTGCTAGTGTAAATGGTGGAGGTGGAGTGGCACTGAAGCACTATTATATCATCTTTGCACTGATCTTCACTGGGTGCCAGTTATCCAGAAGAATTTTTCTTACAGCGCTGCACTTTATCTCTGTTTGGACATTTTATAGGATTATGATGAATTACCTATAGCACAGCTGCTCTATTTGGAATTAATAGGTTGCACCGATTGAATTTCTAACATTTTTAAAGGACTTCAAAATCGCATGACAAGTCGTACCCCATGATTTCCAATGAGTAGCATTCATATCTGCGCAACTTCATTGCTTAAAGTTGCACCAAAATCACGCAACTTTCAGGTCGCACAAGTGTGAAAGAGGCCTTAGGCAGGATGACAGCACAGTTTACTGTATGCAGCACACTCTGCTACCATGCACAGCAGCTGGACCGTGAAAGCATTGCTTTGAGGTGACATTAAAGTGACATGAAACCTAAAGTTTGACTTTAAGGCTTCAGTCACACTAGCACATAGGAACGCTAAAAACAGGCGGCAGTTCTGTATTTTTTTTTTACTGCCCCCACCTACCTACAAATGTACTAGTAGCAGAACAGGTCTGCCCACACAGCCATGATGCTTTCCTTTGTGGTAATTTTAGCTTGGTGTGTTGTACTTGGCAGAAATTCTCCTTGCCAAACGCACCCTTTGAACTCAATAAGACTGAGTTTGAAAACAAATTAAAACCAGGTTGGCTAAGGCACTGAAAATATCTATGACACCTGATTCTAGTGTGCTACTGTTAGGTATTTATGACTCTCTCTCTCTTTCAAAGCATGCTCAAGTACTGCTGTTCTACACATCGTTCCATGCCAGATGGGAAATTCTCCTTGAATGGAAACTTTCCTCTCCAACCTCCTATAATGATTGGTGTTTAGCTATTAGATCTGCACTCCCCTTGTACCAATTGACATACAGTATATGATTGGAGGTTGTCCAACTAAATATGATAAAATCTGGTCTGTATGGTTAGAGTCTGCTTGATCTCACCCTTCTCCCACCCCCTTTTCTCTTGACAATCTATGGCTTGTGATGATATGCATTTGCTCTTCACTAAATATGTTTATACAGTTTGTATATTTCTGTTCATATATAATTATAATGTGCAGTGCAGTGGCGGCTGGTGAAGTTTTAGGATAGGCCAGGCCCCGCCCTTCCTTTTTGACCCCTCCTACTTTGAATAAGCCCCACACCTTACAGATTCCACCCACTCCGTCCCCTGTATTCCACATATTGTGTCAGGAGTACACCGCTCAGCATCACAGGACACAGTATACAGCTCAGTATCACATCACAGGACACAGTATACAGCTCAGCATCACAGGACACAGTATACAGCTCAGTATCACATCACAGGACACAGTATACAGCTCAGCATCACATCACAGGACACAGCTCAGCATCACATCACAGGACACAGTATACAGCTCAGCATCACAGGACACAGTATACAGCTCAGCATCACAGGGCACATTATACAGCGCCAGCATCACAGGGCACAGTATACAGCTCAGCATCACAGGTGGGGTAAATTGCAGTCAATATCACAGGTGGGGTAAATTGCAGTCAATATCATAGGTGGGGTATATAGCAGCCAGTATCACAGGTCGGGGTAAATTGCAGCCAATAGCACAGGTGGGGGTAAATTGCAGCCAATATCACAGATGGGGGGTAAATTGCAGCTAATATCACAGGTGGGGTAAATTGCAGCCAATATCACAGGAGGGGGTAAATTGCAGCCAGTATCACAGGTGGGGGCAGTTATGCAGCGGGCGTCTTCAGGAGATGTCACTTCCGATGATGCTACATCAAGTCGATGGAATGCATGCTGCCTTCTGGAAACTAGGGCAGCGGCGGCCATCTTTCCCCATCCCATATTGGATACACTAAGTGTCGGTTTACTTAGACACCATAACAAGTGAATGCAATAGCTGTATTTTTTTTTTTTTTTAATAAAAACTGGATGGTTTTACGCAATGAGCTTTCTCCATTGGCATTCTTGGAGGTGTCTGACAAGAGAAAAAGACTATCCACAGTGTGGATCGTTGAACTTATCTCCAGGGAATATCCAAAGGTGCATAGTGACCTACTGAGCAATAATGGGTCAATATCATCTGGTGAGTGAGTGTCTGTCTTTGTGGGGGTATTTTGGAGCACAGTTTAAGTGAAGCACTTATTATTTCCTGTTCTTAAGAGCACAAGCACTAGTTTAACCACTTCCCGACTGCCGTATGCAATATGATGGCCGGGAAGTGGCTCAGTTAACCTGACTGGACGTCATATGACGTACTCAGGATAACAAGCCACCGCGCGCCCGGGGGGGGGCGGGGGGCGCGCATTGCAGCGATCGGTGGTGTGGGAGGTCAGTCAGTCAGACCCCCCCGCAATACCGATCTTGGTAAAGCGCTTCAATCACGGCTGGTCACAGTGTAATACAGGAAAGCCGTTTATCGGCTTTCCTGTACTCAGGTCTGCAGACCTGAGGAGGGGAGAGCCGATCGGCTGCATCCCTGACAGGGAGGGTTTGTGCTGATGATTTATCAGCACAGCCCTCCCTCGGATCGCCACCCTAGACCACCAGGGAGCCTGCCCAGGGACCACCAGGGATGCGCCCACCCAGGACCACCAGGGAGCCGACCAGGGACCACCAGGGAGACCCCCCTAGACCACCAGGTAAGTGACATACTACCCAATGTGGATGGCACTCAGTGCCACCTTCAGATGCCACCCTAGACCACCAGGGAATGAGCCCCTATCAATGTATATGCCCACCAGTGCCCCTATCAGTGCCCACAAGTGCCCCTATCAATGCATACCAGTGCCACATATCAGTGCCCACCATTGCCACCTACCAGTGCCCATCAGTGCCACCTATCAGTGCCCAGTGCCGCCTATGCGTGCCAATCAGTGCTGTCTATTAGTGCCCATCAGTGCCGCATATCAGTGCCCATCAGTGCTACCTCTCAGTACCCGTCAGTGCTGCTTATCAGTGCCGTCTAACAGTGCTCATCATTGCTGCATATAAGTGCCTCATCATCAGTGCCACCTCATCAGTGCCGCCTCATCAGTGCCAATCAGTACTGCCACATCAGTGCCCGTCAGTGTAGCCTCATCAGTGCCCACCAGTGATGGAAAAAATTTACTTATTTACAAAGTTTTGTGACAAAAATAGAGAATTTTTTTTTTTTTTTCAAAATTTTCGGTCTTTTTTTATTTGTAGCGCAAAAAATAAAAACCGCAGGGGTGATCAAATACCACCAAAAGAAAGCTCTATTTGTGGGAACAAAATGATAAAAAATCTGTTTGGGTGCAGCGTCGCATGACCGCGCAATTGTCAAAGCGCAACAGCACTGAAAACTGAAAATTGGTCTGGTAGTAAAGTGTTCTAAGTGCATAGTAATGAAGTGGTTAATGATTTAACACTGTTCACTGTGAGACTATTAGTGGACTTTTAAATTAAACAGGGACATTTTGGTTATTTGAATATTAGCATTATTTTGTGTATATATACAGCATCGTGGTTTTCATTTGTTATTTGATTGGTTTTGATGTGTTTTGGATAGCACATTTAGGTTTTCACGGCATGGAGGGAAATATTGCGTATTTATAAGTCAAAATGTCAAGTATCCTTTATAGTATCCATATAAGCCAGAAATGTGCTAAAATCAACCACACATTTTGGATATAACATGCTGAAACTGCTGAAAATGAGGTCCACTAACCAGTTCTTTCCTGTGTATGTGTGCACAAGAGACTCAAATAGGGGGCATTCCCCCTGATGACGTCTAGTATGACAAAACGTGTTGCGTGGGGCTGGTGGAGGTGATGTCATCAAGCATCTGTGATCTGCTTCACTTGCGTTGGTGAGGATCTAGGGAAGCAGCGAGTTGAAAGAGAAGAGGGGAGAGTGTGGCACCTAATGGTTAGGGGTTACTTATGATCCAGTAGTTAGGGGGCTAATATACAATTGTGTTTGACCCACTTAATTGTTGCTCCAACATATAAAGCCAGTGAGGGGGCTGATGGGGCAAAATAGGGACTTTTTGTATTGATATAAAGCATGCATGTTGGTGAGTTTGAGTAGTTTGTTGCTAAGTCCAGGAGTTGGCTGACAGGCTGCAGCTCGGAAAATTGGAATGAAAATATGGTCTCCTACCTGACCAAGATTGTATTATTTAGCATCTTTGCTTGCAAACATTTGTATGCAGTGTTACTGTTATTACCAGAATCCTATCAGTACTGATGATCAAAGACAGGATAGAACATCAGTGATTGTAGCCTGTTGCAGTGCCTTGAAAAAGTATTCACACCCTTTGAAATTTTCCACAATTTGTCATGTTACAACCAAAAACGTAAATGTATTTTATTGGGGATTTTATGTGATAGAAAACATAAAGTGGCACATAATTGTGAAGTGGAAGGAAAATGATAAATGGTTTTCAAAATTGTTTACAAAGAAATATCTGGAAAGTGTGGTGTACATATTTATTCAGCCCCCCTGAGTAAATACTTTGTAGAACCACCTTTGGCTGCAATTACAGCTGCAAATCTTTTTGGGTATGTCTCTACCAGCTTTGCACATCTAAAGAGTGAATTTTTTGCCCATTCTTCTTTGCAAAATAGCTCAAGCTCTGTCAGATTGGATGGAGAGTGTCTGTGAACAGCAATTTTCAAGTCTTGCCACAGATTCTCAATTGTATTTAGGACTGGACTTTGACTGGGCCATTCTAACACATGAATATGCTTTAATCTAAACCACTCCATAGGCTGTACGTTGAGGGTTGTAGTCCTGCTGGAAGGTGAACCTCCGCCCCAGTTTTAAGCCTTTTGCAGACTCTAACAGGTTTTCTTCTAAGATTGCCCTGTATTTGGCTTAATCCATCTTCCCATCAACTCTGACCAGCTTCCCTGAACCTGCTGAAGAAAAGCATCCCAACATGATGCTGCCACCACCATGTTTCACAGTGTGGATGGTGTGTTCAGTTTGATGTGCAGTGTTAGTTTTTCACCACATATAAGGTTTTTGTTTTAGGCCAAAAAGTCCAATTTTGGTCTCATCTGACCAGAGCACCTTCTTCCACGTTTGCGGTGTCCCCCACATGGCTTCTTGCAAACGGGACTTCTTGTGGCTTTCTTCATGCCACTCTTCCATAAAGGTGAGATTTATGGAGTGCACAACTAATAGTTGTCCTGTGGACAGATTCTCCTACCTGAGCTGTGGATCTCTGCAGCTCCTCCAGAGTTACGATGAGCCTCTAGGCTACTTCTGTGATAGGTGGACGGCCATGTTATGGTAGGTTTGCAATTGAGCCATACTCTTGCCATTTTCGGATGATGGATATAACAGTGCTCCATGATATGTTCAAAGCTTGGGATATTTTTTTATAACCTAGCCCTGCTTTAAGGTTCTCCACAACTTTATCCCTGATCTCTCTGGTGTGTTCCTTGGTCTTCATGATACAAACCTCTGAGGGCTTCAAAGAACAGCTGTATTTATACTGAGATTAAATTACACACAGGCAGACTCTATTCACTAATTAGGTGATTTGTGAAAGAAATTGGTTTCACTAGAGTTAGCGAGGGGTATCAGAGTAAAGGGGGCTGAATACAAATGCATGCCACACTTTTCAGATATTTGTAGAAAATGTTGAAAACCATTTATCATTTTCCTTCAAATTCACAATTATGTGCCACTTTGTGTTGGTCTATCACATAAAATCCCCATAAAATACATTTAAGTTTTTGGTTGTAACATGACAAAATATGGAAAATTTCAACGGGCACTGTATGTGATATGACAAAATCAGCATATGGTACGGTACATAGAAAGGTGTCCATAAGCCTAAAACATTTAAGAAAATTGCAAAAAATATCCAAAAGACATGAAAAGTGCACTTATACTAATGCAGAGTGGGTTTTGCACTGAGCACTAATGCAGAATCTGTTTTGCATTGAGCACTAATACAGAATGGGCTTTGTACTGAACAATGCTGTACAGTTGGTCTTGTACTGAGCACTAATGCAGAGTGAGTTTTGCACTGAACACTGATGCAGAGTGGGTTTTTACTTAGCACTAAGGTTGGCCATACATTATACAATTTTCCTTTATATTTACCAAAACCATATAATATGAAGCCAAACCTAAACACTTTCAATTTGTATGCACTCAAGCAGGCTCTTGCTTGAGTTGAAGGTAAATCTAAAGGAATTAAATAAGAAAATTGTATAATGTATGGCCAGCTTAAGACAGAGTGGGTTTTGTACTTAACATTGCTACATAGTGAGTCTTGTACTCAGCATCAATGCAGAGTGGGGTTTGTACTGAGCACTAAGGCAAATTTGGTTTTGTACTGAACAACATTGCATAGTGGGTCTTGTACTGCACACTAACCCAGAGTGGGTCTTGCAATGAACCCTGATGCATAGTGGGACTTATACTGAGAAGTAACGCAGAATCATTTTGTGCAATAAACACCAATGCAGAGTGAGTTTTACAGAACACCACTGGACAATTAAGAGTTTTGCAATGAACACAATGCAAAAGTATAAGTTTTATTATTATATATTATTTGTTGTTGTATCCACAATTTGCTGACACAATAACATTCTGTAAACTATAGATCTATAAATTATTTCAGGGGTTCTCTGAGATCTGAATATTTTTTCAGGGGTTCCTCCAGGGTAAAACGGTTGAGAAAGGCTGCTATAAAGGAATATCCTGTGAATTATTTAAAGGAGATTAGAAATATTGCCATGCAAATGTTAAAAACCTTATAAGAAAAAAAGACACGTCAATTTTGGATATAAAAATGCTGCTTTGCTAAACTAAAAGACCATGCCACTGTCTAAGGGACTTCAATTTGTGAAAACTCATTAAAAAGAGTTTATAAAAATCATTCAGAAACTTATGTCAAAAGGTGTCATCCTCTTTTACTTGCAGATGCATTAGCGCTGAATGAAAAAGGTCAGAAGAAACAGCTTATTACAATGAATGACATTATCTGTCCATCATCACATTACACTCCCGCCCACAAAACATCATAATCACAGATTTGTAGAGACACGCGCCCTAAATTTGTTTGCATTTACCATATTAGGAGTGAGTTCATAAACACCCCATTGCTCTGATTTGTTTGGTTTAATTCATTATTCGAGAAAAACTGGAGCATTGAAGAACCCTTTTAGTGTGCAGAACAAGGCCAAATGTAGACTAGTCCACCTACACTAAGTAGTGTGGGTGTGAACTATACAATGAAAATTTCATAGGACAAAAATAAAAGAACATTGTTAATGCAGGTAATTATCCATGATATAAAGATTCATAAATGTCTTCCTGAATGCCTTGAAACAGTCAGAGGATCTGCCAATATAATGCAAAAAGGAAAACATATGCGCAGATATAAATGACATCCCATCAAATAAAATATCTTCAGGATAACCCGGGACATTTCATGGTTTATTTCTTTATTTTCTTCAAAGATATTTCCATATAAATCAATGCAATCTAACTTATTGCATTGAAAAAATGCAGTTGCTTACATAATACAAAGTTTTTATTATAATTCAGATCCATTTAGATTCTTAAGGCTTTCTGACTATCAGTAGTCATATTTAAACTTCTCACACATAGAAAAATATGACTGGCTAAAATGATTTCACATCAAGTTGGCAATCATTTTCTACCTAGAGGTTTTTCTCCTTTCTGCAGAAATGATCATTGCTGAGGGACTGAAAGACAGGATGGGGTATACACTTTCACAGTTTCATCCCAAGCACAGTCTGCTACCTGTAGGAGAAAAGAAAGAGGCAATTTAAGTATAATGTGGTAGTCAAAATGATTCTGCGTAGAATAACAGACTACAGAAAGGCAAAGAAGCATTTCACCGCAGAACATTTACTATTTTACTGTGGTTCAGACAACATAGGAAAACAAAACATCTCCTTCCCTGGTGATTCATGTAGTCATACATGTACATGGCATTTTGATACAAACTGGTAGGCGTCTGCTAACAGCCTGGATGAATGAAATTGCCTCATGGGATATTATATTCTGACAGATGCCAGTGGCTGTCAGAATACCTTTATGGGTGTCAATTTTCTGCCTGGCTCCTTCAATTTTTTAATCAAACGTTGTCGGGCGATGGGGCCGGATAGGGTCGCCCACAAAGTGAATTCACACAATGTATGGTCAGCTTAAGAGTAAGAGGTTGGGGCAAGGTGTTAATTGTATGCAAACTCGAGAACAAAAATGTAATATATGGCAGTATACCAGTCCTTGGATGTATTGTTTTTTTCAGACTTTTTCTCCTTTATTTTTACCTAGTGATCTTGCCAATAACACACTTTCTGTCCTAGGGAGACAATCAGGGCCGGTGCAAGGATTTGTGTCCACAGAGGCGAAGGTGCATTTTGGTGCCCCCCCCCCCATTGTCCTACTACCACCCTCTTTGTCCTCCACAATACAACCCTTCACCCTCATATGGCAACCCATCTACGGTGAACCACATACTATACAATCTGATTGTACAATCCTCTTTTAGATTTATTAACAATTATGTAGTATAATGGCCTGCCTGATTTGATACTCATTAAAAATGTTCAGGATTGTCTTCATATAACTAATTTTGGTGAAAGTAAATGAGATTGTACAATCAGATTGCATAGTGTACAGTACAGCCAGCTTAACAGATTTCTCCATCCACACTAACAGCTCAGATGGAAGAGCACCTCCTTCCCTCTGCTGGGCTTTTGTATTATGACAGTTGACACCACTGGTTGTCAGAATACCTGAATAGATGTGACAGCTGCATTTGTTTTCTTTTTTTAAGGCTTTTTCCCTCCATTTTGACCTGGTGATCTGACCAATAACACACCACCTGTATTAGCGTGTCCCCACTCTGGATGAAGGAGCACAGGGGGCAAGTTCAGACAGCAGCATTGTCAGTCTGAGGGGAGCGTCTGATGTACTAGCAGAATTATATACACTAATAAATTGAAGACAAACTCCAGCTAACACTTTAATCAGTTACAGCAACAGTTTTTTTTTTATTAGGGATTAAGGTTTTACATAAATACAAGCTGATCATTCTAAGCACCCCTGTCAGTGGTAAATGGTTTTTCTCATCCCTCTAACTGCTACATCTGCAGGATAGGTGGTTCTGCAGACTAACAACAGTCCACCAGCAGGTTAAAAAAAATAAACTCCTGACTTGATTTCCTCATCCATATCCTCTATGTGGATGGGGGAATCCTGCCCACTGAGTGATTGTAGAATACACAGAATACACAGATCAGCATTGCTGGCTATAGCTTGTGGTGCTAAATAAGCAGGGAAAGTCCGACAGGTTTCCATCAACCATGGAATTCCACAATATAATGAATGCTGAGTGCCAGAATGAAGCATGAATGTCTCATACACTGTATGCGCCACGAAAAATGAAAAAAAAAAAAAAACACAATGCACAGGGGGCGCAACACAATCCACAGCATGCAGCCTGTAGAAGTATACAGAGAAGTACATAGACACAGCTACAAGGATCGATCCCAACCTACAGCAAGGAAGTCCTACAGGAGACAAAGCTGACATCCTGCATGTGTTTACCTATCCAATGCTGGGGTCATTGTCACCCACATTCCATAATGATCACCCCCCTGAGCAACAAATCTCATACAATTACATCAGAACTCTCCACCTCCTGGGCTGATCTGAGTGTAGAGGTGAAATCATGCAGCCTGCCATGTGTGTGAAGCTCCTGGAAGAACAGAGTTTGGAAGGGAGACAGATGGGGGCGAGAAGGGAGGGAGGTGGAGACTCACCCAAGGCTGATGTGCTATCTGCTGGCTCACATAGGGGAACAAATCATGCAGCCAGATGCAGCTGAAGCTGCTGGGAGTTCAAATCTCCCGCCCACATCCCCTTTCCTATACTGAGTGCACGCTGGGCATAGGGGTGTGGGCGGGGCAGACAGAGGGGGAGGGGCTCAACAGACTCTTTCTCTCTCTTCTCTGGTCTCAGGGAGGAAGGTGGGAGGACCGGCAGGCTGGGCTCAGTGACACCGTCACAGACACTGCAGCCAGAACCAGCCCTTCCTATGTCTATGTGCAGCTTCTTCCAGCCCAGGCACAATGGAGGAGATGGGGGGGGGGGGGGGGGCACAG
>BLSH010387032.1:2489395-2505209 GCA_018402905.1 Glandirana rugosa | reverse complement strand
ACGGGTCACAGCACCAATGCCTTCACCACCCACTAAGCCTGCACAACATCTTCCATCTATTGCAGGCTTAGTGGGCATAAATAAAGCACCCATACCTGACTCCTCCTCCTGGCGTCACTCAGCTCCTCCTCCCTCAGCAGTGATTGTACTGAAGCCGTGGCTGAGCGTTCCCACTTTGCGATATCTGATGCTCAGCCCCTCCCCCTGGTCTCACTCATTCCTCTCACCTATCGGGATCTGTGCTTTGCCTGCTTCTTTTGTCACCCAGGTGGGAGGACATTGCAGTTCACTCCACAGGCTGCAGGGAGAGAAGCTGCTGAAGGTAGTTTGGCTCAGGCTGATCTCATCATAAGCACTTGTTGAGGGACACGAGTTTGGCGCCCCCCCTGGCCTGGCGAGATAAGGCAGCCGCCTAAGCTGCCTTATGCTAGCGCCGGCCCTGGAGACAATGCCCACTAACTGTACTATATTCTATGAAGCAGCAATGTCAACCTAGGACTGGACTACAAACATTTTGCCCTCTGGCAGAAACAACTTTAAAGATGAAGGGTTCCAACTTTTCTCTGACTTGCTAAGGCTGGATTTCCCACAAGGAACGATGAGGAGGGAACCTATGGCCTGGTATGTTTCCAGGGGGCCCATTCACAGGATCCATTGCTCTAAGAGCCCTTTCACACCGGGGGCGCCCGTGCATTAGCGGTAAAGCACCACTAGTTTAGCGGAGCTTTACCGCTGTTATGGCGGCGCTTTGGTGTTGCTATTCAGATGGCAGTGGGGTGCTTTTAACCTTCTGAAGAGGTGTGCCGGCGCTCCCCATTCATTCCAATGGCAGGGGAGGTGTTGGAGTGGTGTATACATCACTCCCACACTGCCCCAAAAATGCTGCCTGCAGCAGTTTGTTTACTCTCCTGCAAGTGTGACACCCCAGTGTGAAAGGACACACTGAGTTTAATTAAAGCGGAGTTCCACCCAGAATTTTTTTTTTTACATCATTCAAGTCCTTTGCCTATATAGATTTACCTTTGAAGGAAAAAAAAATGTATACTCACCCTAAGTCGCTTGTTGCTAGGTGGTTTCTGTAATCTGCCCCAATTTGGTCCTAGGCTCCTTTTTACTTCCTGCTTCGCCTGGCCTCCTGGGAGATGTGGCTCATCATTTCCCAGGAGTCAGTGGGCTTCCCCGTAATGTAAAATCATGTTATTTCCAGACAGGAAATGACACCATTTAAGGCGGACCGAGATCGAGGAATGCATGATGGATACCCACCATGCACTTCCAGCAGTGAGAGAAACGAAATTGTGAGTAAAAAATACATGTAATTACTAGGCAGTTTGAAAATAAGAAAACAAAAGGTTACATCTATTTAGTATTAAAAGAGTGGAAGCAAAAAATTACATTTCTGGGAGGAACTCCGCTTTAAGAGGTGCTTTATAGGTGCTTTTTTAGCTAAATAACGCCTGTAAAGCGCCTCAGTGTGAAAGGGGTCTTGTTGCCGTGAAGAGGGAGTCTAACCCTCTTCCCTTTCTATAGCAGCCTGTAATATACCTTTTTATTCTGACAGTTAGGATTAGTATACAGTATGTAATTCTGCTCTCAACTTTTGCTTGACAGCTGGAACTGCTAATCAGGAGTCAAAAGTGGGGTTATATTCCATATACCATTTTTTCCATTTGACTGTAGATGATGATGTTCCTTGCAGGACGGAAGAAGAGCAGGCTCCCTTCTGTCTGCAAGAAACTGATGCACATCTGAATAGCATGGAGACACTTGGGGCCCTTGTCCAGTGTCCTATCTGCCAGTGGACATGCCCCTGGACACCTGTCAAGCCCTAGAAGGTGGAAAATTCTAGTAAGTCTGTCATCTGTAGCTTATTATTTTTAGGTTCACTTGCTTAACCACTTCACATCTGGAGAATTATATTTAATGAAATGTTTTTCACACTCGTTAAAATCAGCATTTTTTGCTAAAAAAAATTACGTATAACCCCCAAACAATTATGTACTGTATTTTCTGAAAGTAGGGGCCCTATAGAAAAAAATGGTGACAGTTGCAATTTTGAGCTCTGAGGAAGCAGATGCATCCCTAAAAAGCATCAGTTTGCTGACATCGCCAACATTCTGGTCAATCGTTATCATAATGGTTGACCATCGGAGATTGTTGTTATGCATGTTATTCTGTCCTTTGTGAGTATTCAATCGGCTATTTTTTTTCTTTTATAATAAATCTTGGGTAATGCACTAGGCATTTGCGCCCCCTGTGTGTTCTTTTGCAAAATTTTAAAAGCCTTTACAGGTTATTAATTTAGAGTTAAAGTGATTGGGTAGATTGGGATGCAACTAATCTGCAGAGAATGCAACGGTATCATTAGCTCAAGACTTGTAGTCCATGCAATCATTACTTCATGATACCACTATTTTATAACCGAATGCACTTATACTACAGGAAATAAATAAAAGTCAGGGGATTTCCTTTAGGCTGCATGCACACCACTTGTATTGTGTTTAGAGTGCATGAAAAGCACTTGCATTAACAATTTTTTTTCTCAGTATTAACCAAAATACTTAATTTTATTTTCTCTTAACACATTTCCTGGCAAGTTGTAATGTGTTGTGCTGCATTTGAATGCAGCATGTTCCATTTTCACTCAGCACACACCCATTTGTGGTGTGAATTGGCCCTTAAAAGTGAACCTGTGCTTTTCCCATTTACTTACAGACCCTGTTTATGCTCCAAGTCACCCTGGCAGGTGCTTACACAAAGCAAAGGCATTTCCTTGTGACAGCACTGGAGTCTATTGATAAGCTCAGAAATCCATCACTGCATCATGGAATGAAAGGGAGAAGGCCACATTCTCCACAATACCTGCACATGCCATGCAATGGATGTGTGTGGGGGCAGTGATGAGCAAAATCATAAATCATGCAAAAAAATGTATCAAAAACAATGAAGTTGTTGTGAAGTGAATCAATCACTAAGACAATAGAAATCAGCTTCCAGGTTTTATTGTCAAAGCTTAATTGAGCAAGCTGAAGTTAGAAGCTGATTGGCTACCACACATAGCTGCACCAGATTTTGTGTTCTCCAGTTTTGGTAAATCAACCCCAATGTTCAATTGTAAATTTTTTCAATAAAATAATTTTTAAAATATAATTTTCATTACTTTCTAGACACACCCTGACTGTTCTTGCTAGTGTGGCATGTGTTTACTTTTTCTTTTCCAGCTGCCAGCTGTGTGGTAGAAGTGTTCAAGAGACATTAAAGACGCCTGATCACTTCTACATAGGTTTTCTGTTCTCTCCTGTAAAGTATAAAAGCAGAAGCGCTTTCAGGTTCAGAGTTGTCAAACCCAACCTCTCTGGTCACAGTCTGTGCTTTATCAGTTTCAACACAGTGCAGTTGTGACATATTTATTCTAATACATCCCTAATGTCTCCTTCAAGAGAACCTATTACTTGTACTATGCTATCACATAGATGGCTTATCAGCCCCTTGTGATAGCAGTAAAGTTAAAATGTATCCAAGGTCAAAATATTAAGTCATTTATACATTTCTACACTAGGCAGCAAGGTGCCATGGGATATGTAGTCCTTAGAGACAAAGTAAACCAAAGGAATACACAGAAGAGAAGCCGCAAAGCATGCAGGGAATACAAAAAGTTGTACTAAGTGATGGCCAGCAGACAGGCAGGAATCACAACATGAAAGTAGACTTTACTTCAAGTAAGCTTCTATCATTTGCATGTATTGCTACTAAAATGGTGATGTTATAAAATAAAAGTGTATGCTGTGACTATACAATAAGTCATAGCACAAAAAAAGTTTAAAAGGAACGTGCATTTGCATACTAAATAAATATTGTGACATTGTTTAAGGATCCCTGCAAACACCATTTATCATTCAGAAAGGAGTCCGTGCTTTGCTCTAGCTCTGACTCCCAGGGGGTGATTCACCCACTGCAGAGAGGCTGCTGCTTCCCCATAAACAGCAGCAGTCCCTCTCTGCAGCATGGTCATGGGGGAGGGGGGGGAGATCAGGCTGTTTCATTACGTTTGTGACTGCTTTACCATCTGTGGGGGACAGGTTGTTTTACTATGTCTGCAGCTGCACAACAGCACAACTGTGATCATGTACCATTTTACTGCTTATTTAATCTATTAATAGTATTTTACAGTATTGAACTGTACTTTTAAGATTTAGTTAAGGCGGTGCTGTAGTTCTGACTGAGAGAAAAAATACCACACTATACCCAATATTATATACTTTTCTTTGAAATTTCTATTTTGACTGGAGGGGAGGGGTTTCCTTGAATTTTCATATATACATATGCATAATCTCATTATGATTGTATATGTATACCTCACAATGCACAGAAAATCCATTAATATTGCAACCCTGATAGGATTGAGACCTTTTTAATACAGCCTTTTCTTTATTTGAGTTTTACATGCCACTAGAATTACTCAAGCAGATAGCAAGTGATTGACTAATGAATCAATTCACTGATCTCCTTAGATTAACAAACCATCTGAATAGCTTTGTGGGTAATGAAGTGAAATTGACAACTGACTTCACCTCACATACAGTACTTATATTGATAGATGTGCTATATACCTAACAGTACAGACTATTGACTAGATAAGGGCTATAATCTTACGTGTCACTGTGTTGGTTGTCACACAATTGGTATTCATTGTTAACACAAAGGTTCTATTATTACCGACATACTAAGCACTAAGCAATCAATGGTAGAACCCAAAAAACAAAGTAATGTGTTAGAATACTGAAAAAAGCAGAGAAAAAGCTGTTGTATTTAGTCAGCAAATTCTTGAATGTGTACTAAGGAGCGCTTGGTACAAAAGTTCATCTCGCTTGAACTTTTTGGAACATATAATGCATTTGGGGAGGAAAAAAAAGTCTCCCCATTTTTCAAGGCTTAAAGCGAAAGTAAACTTCCTTTATGGACTTTTATCTATAGGTAAGCCTATAATAAGAGTCACTTAGTAACTTTTTTGCTAATGACTTTGTTTCTAGTTTTTTTCCCGCTAGTTGTGGGATCAGATGCATGTTATATTACTTTGTAGCATGCTCTCAGGTCCGCGGGATCTTCTTCCGGTATGGCTGGTTTAATCACCGGTCTCCCCGTAACGCAATCCACTTCCTCATTGTCTGGGTACAAGAGTCAACGTCTGCCTTGGTGGCCACACCCCTGACGACGTCACTCTTATGACGAAACACTTTGGGTGGAGCCAAGGGACGTTTTGACGTTTGACACACGTGACTAGGAAGTGGACGAACGGGCGCCATCTTTGTGGCTGGACGCCAGAATCAACATACAGGACGCTGTTTTTATTTCCCCAACATGTGAGTGGATCTATTTTTTATAATAAATATCTTGTCAAGATTGTCTGCACTATGGGCTGTTTATGCTTTATTATATGATTGTGCTTGCTTGCCACATGGGACCATGTTGTTGAGCCGTATTGGAAAGCAGCAGAAGGAGAGGTTGACTTGCTGAGGGCGTCTGTGCAAGCCGGAGGGACTACCATATCTGGAGTTTAAACCAGGCTTACTCTGACCTTCCATAATAGAGGGTCGTCCTGTTCCGGTAAGGGTGCCAAGTGTGGTGGTGACGGGCTGCACTCCAACTGATACTCACAGCTTATGAGTGTGAATACTTATTTCCTTCAGCACATAGTTGGACTTTGCGCTGCAGTATAGTAGCACTTTATATTTCATTGGTTTGGACTTTGCACTGCAGTATATTAGCACTTTATATTTATTGGTTATACCGGACCTGTCTGTCAGCAGCATAACGTTGTCCAGCATATACCAAGGACTCTAGCGCAGGATTGTGTTTTTTGTTTAAGCCTATAATAAGGCTTATCTATAGGTAGTGTAAATATCTCCTAAACATACACCGTTTAGGAGATATTTACATTGCATGCAGCCAGTGACATCACTGGCACATTCGCTCTAAAGGAACGGCCACCCGTGCTGTTCCTTCAGAGCCCTGTGCAGTAAACAGCAGCTCCAGCGTGTGACGTCATCGCAGCTCCGGCCAGTCACAGAGCCGGAGCCTGCGAACCCGGAAGCAAGACGGGTGAAGATGGGAGCCCCTGCAGCCCTGACATTGCGGCGCTGAAACAACTGCGTTTTAAGGCAAGTTTCATGTGATGCACGTTTCAATACGTCTCGTATTCAGTGAGTCTGAAGAAAATACGAGACGTATTGAAACGCGTTACCCTATTGGCTCCACGTTCATTGACGTCACTTCCGGGGCGCCTCACTTCCACCTGTTCACACTTCTGGCGCCTTGTGCATTCCAAGGCGAGCTGCCCACCATCTACAGAGTTCACAAACGACACTGGCCAGCCGACTTGTGATTCCACGAACAGCTCCAGCAACACCCCAGCAAAGGCACCCAGCATGGACGTGACACAGCCTTTTTAGCTAAACGGATTTATGCTTTCCCTTGCTCCTTCCTTTGTGAGTACCCATCCTCATTATTGTTCTAATAAACTGTGGTTTTTGATTTACTGCGCTTAGGTCTGGCACGCTTGTTTCCATTTCTAGGACCAGAACAAAGTCTAGGTATAAACCATGGATCTGCTTTTTTGAAGAAAAATCACTTTACGATAAACCCATAGGAACCAACTTTCACTTCTGTTTGTCCAGCACCATTATACATATATTATGCTGTATTCAGGTAGTGACATATGTATCGATGTTGGGTTCTGGTCTGACAAAGAAGAATTATACAGGATGGGATCTAGGCCCTACTTAGGAGGTGTGTGAATACATATTTGACTGCTGGCCTTTTAATTGGATTTTGTATACAATAAAATGTAATACTCTAACATTTTGAGTTGTGAATTTATTCCCAAGAATTTGGCACCACAAAAAATAACTCTTTTTCTAGTTTTGTGTTCATTGTAATTACTGATTGTTACCATCTTGATGTTTAGATTCAGAATTTAAACTTTTATAGACTCAATGTAGCCAACAAATATACATCCATCCAAAACTTGCGGTGTAGCATCATCACAATGCAATCCAAACTCATAAAATTAAATTATAAAGAAAAATAAACCCTCTACAAAACTAGATATTTCCAGAAAAGGTAATCAAACCTACAATAAACACAATATGCACCAAATATATTGCTTTAATTATTCAATTTTACCATAGTACTACAAAAGACAAAACAAAATTGTATTTAAAATCAACTAAACAACTTTTATCAGCTGAGCCAGTGTATCAGTCAATGTAAAATGCCAATACGATCACCAGTAACATTATCAGCACAGAATAATCCTGTAGCATATATGCCGCCCTAACCACAAGTAGTGTAAAAACCAAGTGTGTGTGTGTGCAAACGAAATAAACCATCATGGTGTTAAGTGGTAAATCACTGGGGATCCATAAGTCCATAACTATGGTCCATGGTCAAGTAGGGTGACGCTAAAGCAGGGGTAGGGAACCTGCGGCTCTTCAGCTGTTGTAGAACTACATTTCCCATGAGACATTGCAAGGCTGATGGCTACAATTACTCCCAGAAGCATGATGGGAAATGTAGTTCTACAACAACTGGAGAGCCGCAGGTTCCCTACCCCTGCGCTAAAGAATCAACAGATCTGTACTGTATGGGTTGTGTAGACCCCACATTCTTAATCGTATATACACCATCTGCCTGACTAGGCTAACAGATGACTAGAAATGAGTGTTACCTGATAATGTATGGCACCAGAGTGGAAACCACTGTTCAAGCTATTTTCCATTCCATAGTTCACATTTAGTACTTTCTGTTGCTTTTTAGATGTAAATATTTTTTGAGACAGCAAACCGTCAAAGTTGGCTTTCCCTGTACATAAAAAAAAAGCTTCTGCCACTTTTACATAAGGTGTGGTTCATTCTCTCTGCAACATCATTTTGTTCTGGATTGTATGGTACAGTAGTCTGGAACATATTTCTATGTTTACTTGGAGATCTTGTTCTTTTGCCACTTGTGTATTGTATGCCATTATCTATACAGAGTATTTAAAGCCCATCTCCGGGCAAAAAAAGTTTTCTATTCCTGTGGGGCTGCGTCCGCACTGCAAGGATTAGTGCTCGTTTTGTCCAGGGGAAAGGAGAAAGCCTTTTACTCACCTGATCCTCCGCTCCACCAGCAATTGGTGCACCCCAATGATCCAATGTTGGACTGTTCCTGGCATCCCCATGTCCACAACATGAAACTGCTCTGGGCTTGACAACATCAGGAACAGTTCACCACTCAAGATCACTAGAGCGCGATGTGTGCAAGAGCTGCAGGGACCAGTCTTTGGGGGGGGGGTGGGGGGGATCAGGTAAGTATATCTTCCTTCATCTCTCCCCTAGGCAAAAACGAGCAAATAAACATTGCAGTGCGGGCACCGCCCCACTGAAAGGGAAAACTCTTTTTTTGCCTTGAGTTTAGCTTTAAGGTATTTTGCCACATTTGTTGCTTACTTGAGCAAGATATAGTTCACGTTTATCTGGAACTCCATCTTTGCTGGTTATCAGGAAGAGCACAGTATACCCTGAGCAGTCATCAAAGAAAATTAAAAAATATGTTTTCTTTCCTGGAGTCTAAGCTTTCATAGGTCTACATGGGGTAGATCTGTGTGATTTCCAGAGGTTGTCAAGCTCTGCTGTTGCTCCTTTTTAAAAATGGTTTCTTGATCATTTTTCCCATTATGCCGCTGGCACACATCATAATTTGATCGCATGGGTCAATTAACATGCTGATTTTCAGCTAACTTCTTTATAATTTCAGGATTCCTGTGTCCAAGGTAACAGTGTCAAGTGTGAATACAGTTTAAATGTTTTCTTCTTTGACAGTGATAACCACTTTACTTCAATTCAGAAGATACCATTCATTTGTGAGTTTTCCTTCATAGAGTTTGTGGCTTCCTTTTATGATAATACAGCTGTTACCTCTGAATATAACTACATATCCTGATTGGTGAGATGATTTGCAATACAGAGAATCAAAGATAACCTTCTCCAATTCCTTCTGATACCATATACTGTCTATTAGCTGCTGAAATTCTTTCTGTCTTGCTTTAATCAAGCTGAGTAAAGTCATTTTTGCCATATTACCTCCAGAGTCAATGCACCAGGTGAAACACGAGGAGCTCTCTTCGGGGTGAAAGGCACAACTCAGTATCTGAAATGTCATGTGTTTCAAAACGTCTTACACATTTTGCAGGTTGCATTTAAGTGACCTGTCTTTTTGCACATAAAATATTCACCATTGGTTCTTAGTAAATTCATTTTTTACTTATATTCATCCACAAGCATGCCTTCAAGATACCACATGGTAAGCTCATCATTTGAATGAACATCAAGTGCTATAACCAGTGTGTCACAGCTGGCTGGGGAACCCCCAGGTAGCAGTGCTGCTATATTAAAGTCTTTTAATTCTTTTCCCATAGCTTGCAAGTGTTCCATAATTTCTAAGCTACATCTTATTTTGTCCAGCCTATGCTGGCCTTTCACCAATGTGGCCTGGTACAGCTTTCTAATTAAAGTGGAGCTCCGCCCAAAAAGGGAAGCTTTGCTTGTCTGCCCCATTTGGCACCTTTTGGGGGGGGGGGGAAGCAGTTAGTTGCGGCAAAATCAGACTGACTGATGTAAATGCCTTGCGCCTTAGGAAGAATAAGGGGGGTGCAGCTGTATAATTACCTCCTTAGAGGGGCAAAGAGACTTTTCATACAAGGGATACAGCGCTCTCTCTTCCCTACTTAAACAGTAAAACATGCAATTCTACCAATAGATGCATAATCCCGTCCTAACGATAATAATTATAAAGTGCTAGGTGATGTGAACAAAGTGCTATGTGCATGAAAAGAAAAATTTTCACTGCAATTTAATAAGATTGACAAAAATGCATGAACTAAATAATGCATACATAAATAAATAAAAAATAACCAATTAATAATTAGTAGTTCATTAATGAATGAAAAATATATATAGTCCCATTCAAGAAAAAGTCCTTCAGTGCTCAGAGTGCTTTTTCAAAATCGTGACTTTATGTGGGTAGCTCGGCATGCCATCAGACCGCACTCACCGGATTTGTTGGACTCCTGTGCCTTACGACAAGAGGAGTCTTACAAGCTTGTAGGTCATTTAGCAGGAGACCTAATCCTTACTGTGGGTACCTTCCACTTATTACATTCCTGCCACTCACTTATTTCCAGAGCTCCGTTTTGTGCAGGTGGTTTGCTTATTAAAAAAGGAACCTTACATGGTGTAAAATGCTGGGATACGTTATTTAGGCATGTAATATTAAAAAGCATGTTCCATATTTCATAAAAATGCCAATTATAACATTAAAATGGCCCTTGTAATCTCTGGGCACAGTGGACGTCTGATCTTCAGTGTGCGTTCCACTTCCCTGGGCCGGTAGTGACGTACAGGAGTATTCAGCTTGGCGCGTTTGGTCACTTCCTGCTTTTGAAACCGTCGCCAGCTTCCTGCTTTTGAAACCGTTGCCAGTAATGATCTGGAAAAGTTCAGCTGATCTGCAAAGTGATGCCTTTTTTTTTTAAATAAAGCAATCTCTTTTGGTCCTAAAATATTAAATTGGTTAAACTTTTGAAGCAATGCTCTTCTCCTTTCTGGTGTGCCTCCAACCACTGACAGCCAAACCCCCCACCCAGAGACTCACGGCTCCTGTCTGCTGCTGGTCATCTGTATTGAATGCTGCCGAGCACTTCCTGTGTGCCCAGGGTGTCGTGGACCAACTCTTAACGGTGAGTTATCACAATGCCCTGGGATTAAAATAATACTTAAAGAATGGTGTTCACGCATTATTATTAAGTAATGAACATGCATAGCAGAATTGAAAAGAGGAAGAGCATCCTGCACATCATGTAACCCAAAAGAGAAGCAAACAGGATAAAGGGTATGTATACAAAAAAGTAGAAATTGTGCCTGTGTGTGTGGGAAGCAGGATGGGGGGTTGAGCTTTGTGACCAACCTGTAGTTAAGGCTTTAAAAAACTGTATACATAAGGATACAGTTCTAAAGAGTTATGTTTTAAGATACAGGTAGATTAATTTGTTTAAACAAAATGTTATTGTACCAGAGATGCTTGTAAAGCCCCCATTCTGTCCCAGGAGGGGATCCTAGACTGATCCCCTGCTGAGACAGATAAGAGAAAAAATGGGAGTCATATATGTGACATCCGCACCCGCTTCAATTTTTGTGACAGAGGGAAAAAAAGGCCCATGTAGTCTCTATTGGGAGCCAGATGTAAGCAGACATGCATTTGCCTGTATCTGTTCACATATGGTCAGGTTAGTAAACGCAAAAAGCTTCTTGTATTCGGTTTGAGGAACCTGAATAAAGCCAGATGTGGGTGGATACAGTTGGACCCACATCTGGTCTGCTTACCATTTCGCAGTTTGTTTTTGATGGGTCAAAAAGACTGCTGGAATACCTGTGTGAATGGGGCCTAAGAGTTACAGGGGTATATTAAAGCTCATAGAAGGTGATACCATACACTACAGTGCATTAATTAATACCAACCTGCAATAAAAGGGAACAGACATATAGCTGAATAGCCTGTTAGTTACAGTCAATGAATGTGTAGTGAATAAATGTCTATAAAATGAATCATGCTAATGCTTATTTTACACGACACGTAACAAATGGAACTATCTGTCCTTTTTTTTTATTTCATGGAGGAGTGAAGTGATTGTGCTTCAGTCAGCAAAACTGCATTTAATTTAGTCAAAAGGTTAATATACAAACATACTGAAATTACATACTTGTATGAACTTAACACTCAGCAGCTAATTTGGAAACATTTAGCTCAACTGTTTAATGCTCTGTAGGTTATAGAACAGAATTTGGCAAAGCTAGATTTTGCATAGCGTGAACTACTACTCCATACACATATTGGAATAGATGCAGGATGAAGTCTGAGTAATGAAAAGTGTTCTTATAGGGAAAAGAATGATGCAGCTGAACCTCAAGGGGAGGATTCCTTTTTTATAACTCATTCCCATTTAATGTGTGCACGTTGTGTCTTTGCTGGATATGATTTAATTATATAACAGCTTAAGTACTGGTGTGCCATGCAGCAGATCTGGACATTATGCAGCTTTATTATAAACCAAACCCTTAGCCCAATTTGCATTTTAATTTATCCTGCTTAATACCAGTTTCTAAACAGGTATAGGATCAATTATTTAATAGCTTATTATCCTTAAAGTTTTCAGAGACACTTTCTGCTAAGCTGAAAAAAAACTGAAAATATACTAAGGTGAACCTAAAATCATGCATCTCTGACTCGAACAGTCCATCAGGGTAATTTCCACTGCAACTCTCAGTGCCTCTGAATTGTTATTGTGTTTTACTATAAAATGATGTAGGATACTGTGGTCGAGAGAACCACATTCAATGAGTCTCCAGTGTTCCCCCCCAATTATTTTTCTGAGAGGTCTTTTTGTTCGGCCTATGTATACCAACCCAGATGACACAGAAGGCCATAAATTACATGGTCGGTGGAGCAGGTGTACTGATCGAATATATTTGCCCTGCACTCTCTGTTAAAGAAATCTGATCATGTTGTATGAATTGACAAGGCACTTTCATTTCTAGCACCTGAAAATGCCCCTTCTATTTACAAACAGAAAATTATCCTTACTGTGTGAAGAATGTCCAACTGGTTTACTTAGAGATAACATATTCTTTATGTTTTAGACTTGTCTGAAGATAATTTTGAGTTGGTTTGGTAATATAGGTCCACGTTTGGGATAATGCAACAGAATGAGCCAGTTATTACAAATGGCCCTTTTAATGGCTATGTGATTATGATTATATTGGGTGATGAACTGAATATTGTTGGATTCCCTCTCCCTGTGCTTCTCTTTCTCACCCTTCTCTGTAAAAGATGTGTTCACATAATGCCCAAAGGCTTGATCATCAACTAACTGGGATATTTTCTATCTTTTTATTAGCGTGTTACTCTGATTGAGATAATCAACTTTGTTGCTACATTTCCTTTCCAACTTGCAAAACCGTGCTTTTGGAACATTTCTTTTCCATAGAAAGTGATGGCTCTTGTAACGGAGATATGAATTACCCCCCAGTAGTTTTAAAATGGGTTTTATTAATAATACTGTTCCCTTCATAAGGCCGAGATCCAAAAAATTAACAATAATTCATCTACTTCATGTGTAAAGGCTAGGTCCAAGGTTTTCTTATTGCAATGTTCCACAAAATGTATTAAAGCTCCCTTCCATCATCTATGTAGTGCCTGTAATAGACTCAATATGGGGCATAGGGATTGTTATTCTAAATACACTTCAATTACCCCATGGTCAAATTGGCATAGCTAGGAGTGCAATTAGTCCCCATATCTGTGCCACAGGTGGAAACTCTCCAGCTATGCTTAAAGACTGCCAAAGAATTTTTACTCCCAGACACAACAGAGCAGTTGCTTAGTGCTTCAGAAGGCAGTGTCCTTGAAAATCATTCAAGTATGTTAACATTTAATAATGGATCTTATGACACCCATTATTTGGTCATTCCCCCAATTAAACATCACTCTATTCCTCAGGGATGCTTACCCTAGACCCCGAGGTCCTGGAAACTCTTGAGCATTCCATAAAGGTGGAGGAACTTGGGACCGCCCTGGCTGGGGCCAAGCCTAGGAAGGCCCCAGGCCCGGATGGGCTGACACCCACGTACTATAAGACTTTTTTCGACACCCTCTCTGGACCCTTGGTGGAGGCGTTTAACGCCATCACAGCCGGACATACCTTTCCTGTGGACTCCCTGAGAGCTTATATTTCCCTCATCCTTAAGGAGGGGAAGGATCCGCAGCACTGTGGGAGCTACAAGCCTATAGCCCTCTTAAACGCAGACCTGAAGCTGTTCGCCAAAATCCTGGTGGACCGGTTGCTCCCACATGTGCCGGGCTTGATCCATCGGGACCAGGCAAGTTTTGTCCCTATGCACGAGGCGAGGGATAATACCATCCGGGTATTAAACTTGATTCATGCAGCGAGAACAGGTTGACGTCCCCTTCTCCTGCTCTCCACTGATGCAGAGAAGGCCTTTGACCGAGTCAATTGGTCCTTTCTGCGTGCTATATTGGAACATATAGGTCTCTGGTCGTCATTGCTCGGCTGGATCCTTTCCCTGTATTCCCCCTAATCAGCAGCAGTCAAGGTCAATGAAACCCAGTCGGCCTTCTTCAATATTCGGAACGGAACCAGGCAGGGGTGCCCGCTGTCTCCCCTGATCTTTATCTTGACGCTCGAACCTTTCCTTTGTACGGTATGGTCGGATCCAGAGATAGTTGGCTTCCTCAAAGACTCGGGGGGCGCATAATGTGGAAACCTTCGCAGATGACCTCATCTTTTTATCTGCCCCGCGCACGTCTCTACCGAGGATCCTCCGACTTCTAAGGGAGTATGGATCTCTATCCTACTTCCAGATAAACCTGTCCAAATCCTCGGTGCTCAATATCACCGTCGGCCAGGCTGTGGTTGGCCCGCTGAAGTCGGCCTTTCCTCTGCGTTGGGAGACCAATCACATACGTTATCTGGGGGTGGACATCACAGCTCATATCGGAGCCCTTTACTCTGCTAATTTTATACCACTACTAGCCCGACTTAAAACGGAGCTCCTTCGCTGGCACTCCCTTAAGCTCAAGTGGTTTGGCAGATGCAGTGCTCTGAAAATGACTTCCCTCCCCAAGGTGCTATATATTATGCAAGCCCTCCCCATCCGTCTCCCGCTCGCTTTCTTCAAGCGGATTAATGTCTTGTTCCGTGACTTTGTGTAGTCCCACCGACATTCTCACATCCGATTCTCTATTCTCCACCTACCCAAGTCCCGAGGGGGCATTGGCCTCCTGGATATGAAGGCTTATTACAGGGCAATGCACCTGACTAGACTGATAAATTGGTTCTGCCATGTTGATGCAAAGTACTGGGTAGATATGGAAATGGAGGATTCGGCAAACATGGCCAAAAGTTGGCCTTGGATATCCTCCCCTCTCCCGAGGGCCATTTCGGAACACCCGACTCTGGGGGGCACTCTGATGGTGGCGAGGTACACTTTCCGACACACTTCGGTCTCGCCGTCGCCATCTCCCATGATCCCAATACTGGGTAACCCGGAATTTGAACCGGGCCTCAGTAATCCGATCTTTCAGCGCTTAAGGGATAGGGGGCGGCTGTATGTCTCCGATTTTGTCTGTGAGGATGGGACTCTCTCTACTGCTGCGGGGACTGATGTCACCACCCCCCCTTTGGACTTTCTCAGTGGCCTCCAGCTTCAAGCTTTTCTGCGGAAATGTCTCTGGACACCAGGCATTCCTAGGCCACTCACGGTTCTTGAGGAGGTGCGCCGTAGGGGGGAACCGCTTCGCCGTGGCCTCTCCATGCTGTACACCACCCTGACTCAGCCTCCGGAGGGCTTCACGCCCCCGTTTCTCATTAAATAGGAGGAGGATCTAGGCCTTCACCTCACGGTCCCGGAGAGGGAGAAAATATTGCATTTTGCCCATAAGTCTTCCATTGCCACCAGAATCCAGGAGACGTGCTACAAAATCTTGACAAGATGGTACAGAGTACCTTCGGTTCTCCACCGTTTATTCACCACTGTAGTCAGGGGCGTCGTCATCTCTCTCAGGGTAGGAGTGTCTGTTTTAGACTCTGTATGTCGGCGGGGGATAGGGAATTCGCGACTTTCTAGCCTAATGACTCCGGGCCAAGTTTAAGGCCCAATGGGTCATAACCCTAGTACCCTCTACCGCTGCCGCTCTGGCTTCA
>BLSH010387032.1:2435907-2466546 GCA_018402905.1 Glandirana rugosa | reverse complement strand
GGTAATTACAGATTTGGCGACCGTTGTTTTCGCTCATGTGGGGATTTACTTTTACAGGTTTAACCCGGGTTTCACAGTTATCACAGTTATAAAACACACCTATGGTAATAAAAGGTCGTGATGGAATTGGGAGAACCCGTACCTCAAGTGGTCTCGAAGTGTCCAACGATGATCTCAGGAGAAGGTGAGGAGGTACTACTGTAGTGCCACGACCACCTACAATCTCTGGAACGTGAAGAGGTCGTAGGCAAACTTCTACGGGGTGTCTACGAGTTATCCCAAATCCAGACCTCTGTACTAATCGGTCAGGTAGTAGTGCCTTGCTAAAGAAGCTGAGGGTAAAGGTGATGGACTGGCTAATCATGTCTCCAGACCTAAACCCTATTGAGCATCTGTGGGGCATCTTCAAACGGATGCTGGAGAAGTGCAAGGTCTCTAACATCCACCAGCACCGTGATGTCATCATGGAGGAGTGGAAGAGGACTCTAGTAGCAACCTGTGAAGCTCTGGTGAACTCCATGCCCAAGAGGGTTAAGGTAGTGCTGGAAAATAATGGTATCCACACAAAATATTGACACTATTGACACTTTGGGCCCAATTTGGACATTTTCATTTAGGGGTGTACTCGCTTTTGTTGCCAGCGGTTTAGACATTAATGGCCGTGTATTGAGTTATTTTGAGGGGGCAGAAAATTTACACGGTTATACAAGCTGTACACTCACTCCTTTACATCGTAGCAAAGTGTTATTTCTTCAGTGTTGTCACATGAAAATATAGTAAAATATTTACAAAAATGTGAGGGGTGTACTCCTCATCCTGTGCAAGGAACTTCTGTGCCATTGGCTAGCCTCCCACACCAAGATCCTGACATAAACAATAACTAATCTGTGGTATCTTACATACTATCCTAATCTTAATATTAATGTACAACCTAACTGACTGAATTCTGACAGCATGAACAGCACACCACAGGACACAACTGGACCAACGAAAAGGAGTACACACGGGTCGAAAATCAGTTGGTTAGGCAGGAACCAGCCGACTTTCGGCCCATGTGTACAGCTCCTCATTTAAAAGTATTCAGTCTCAAGACTGGCTTCTGTTGAACGAACATGCTGGAAAACCAGCATCTGATGAACGCTAACATTCAGATGTGTTAGTAGGGCAATCTGTAAGTCATTCTATGTTCAGTCCACTGGGTTGAAGGAAAGAAAACTTCCCGTGTGTATCCAACATATGAAAAGATGTGTTAAAGGTAAGCTCCTTATAAAATTACCTTTTGGGTGCTCTGTTTGGTGAACCACACACATATTGCATTGAATTACATAAATTCTGCGAGAGGTACCCAAAATAACAGTGAATAATGTGAATGAATCAATATACTGTATGGTACAGACTACAGCTAAAACCATGTATGCATGAGTGTATAAACTCATGGTATATGTGGAGAAAAAATATGATCAATTCTAAAGCTCTCGGCATCCTTCGCATCTATCCACAAATAAAGCTTTGAATATAGAAAACATATTTGTTTCCAACTTTATCAAGCTGTTGCTTTAAATGTAACTTCTGTAAATGTAACACATTTTTACCTTCAGAGAACACATTCCATGCATATGATAATTTTCTACTGTCTAACGTCCACTGAACCGCAGGTCGAATGTGGCATCCCTGCCTAAGGGTGGTTTGAATGCATTAGATTGCCATATGGAAAGAGCTGCCTGCATACAAATTATCTTAATAAAAAGACTCTCCAAGCATTAACAGCTGCAATAGTTTAGAGTAAAAAAAAAGCTAGATACATGTAAAAAAGTATAAAAATCCACATCTTTGCTAACCTTGTTCATGAGGTAACATTTGATTCTATTTAAAGCTAAATTCCAGGGACCAGGATGGTTATTCTTGTAAATTCACAACCCCCCACTGAGTATACAGCAAGCAATAAAGATAGAAAAAAAAATCCAACTCACGTGACCAGCAAAAGCCCTGAACGTCCCCAAACATGCTGGTGAAGGATGAATGTGTGGTTAATATGACACATTATGTACACATTGACATAAATCACCAAATGTGGACTACAAGTCCCTAGATTTAGCATGGAGATACCATGTGAAGCATGAGAAGATTCTGTGGGTGTAATTAGGCACAGTACTAAGCTGTAGAGGCAGTGTCTTAGCGCTAATAGGTAGCAACTGTAATTCAATTTCTTGAGGCTTTACTGGACGGGTACTTTGTGGCAGTACATTGCTCATAGTAACCCCAATAACTTAATGGCACAATTCTCTGTAGTCCATGGGACTCAGGAACATGTCCATGAGAGCCTGGCCACTGTTGTGAGACTTGGGAGGTGCAAGGCTGTCACAGTAGTAGAAAAAGTATTGGAATCTCATAGCTTTATTTTTACTAAAGAAGAAGTACAGGCAAAGCTTGTTTGGCTGTATTCCTGTGTATCACAGGAGTGCAGTTTGTTTTGCTGAAGACCGCTGTCGGCTGTAGTTACAGAGCCGGTCCAGGCTCAGGAAAGATCGTGACCATATGGTCGGGATCTGCCCACGTGCCTGGACCAGCACCGGCTCAGCCTCTCAGCGAGCCACTGAGAGCTTGAGCTGGCTGCTCCCGCCTCCTCCATAGCCCAGCGCCCCAGTGAGTCCCCAGCTCTCTGCTCAGAGCTCTGAGAACCAAGCGGTCGGTGGTGTTTGATTGCTCGGTTCTCAGTCTTCGAGCCAGCGGGGGACAGATGCTGCATCCACCTAGGTAAGTATGATTGACCGAAAAAAAATTCCCTTACTACTCTTTTAACTGAAGCCAAAGGACATACAGCCTTGTCCTTGCATTGGGCAATTTAGTCCAACTATGGTAGTGTAAAGAAGCCCTTAAAGGCTAACTCCACTTTTTCAGACTGTTACATTTTACACCCATATTTAGGGTGTAATGTGGTTGTACACGGACCCATCCCACCCCCAAACTGATCCCACCTTCTGTCAGCTCTCTAACTGAACGTCCGTACCTTGGTATGGACAGAGAGCTGGAAAAATTGTATGTAGGAGCCTGTGCATTGCACCCGCGATCCACTGGTCACAATTGCACTGTTTTTCAGGCTCTTTTGCAAAAAAAAATAATTAATGCCATTTTTTGCTGCAAATATGGTTGTGTTTATTGTTTGGAGGAGTTAGCCTTTAATGCTGAACTCCAATCTCAACATTATCTACAAAAAAGCAATGTGTAGGAAGTACCTGTCAAGGAATTGCTGGGCTCAGACTCCTGCTTCCCCTTTTCTTACTGCTGGGATTACCTTACAAGAGAAGTATGGCCAAAGCATTTTTCGCCATACTTCCTGTGGGTCAAAGCAGTGCACTTCGTTTTGCTGACCTGTGACCCAGAGCCAACTTATAGTAGGCTATAGAAAACTAAATAAATGCTGCGCCACCCTGAGTGTTGTTCAACCAACCAATACTATGTAGTATGTAAAAGTGCCAGTTGCTATAAAATGTATACAAAATAATAATATAATACTGTGCAAGATTGCTATAATGGATGCGACCATACAGTGCAGTCCATAAACATAAATATAAAAGTGCTCAGTGCTCCAAAACAAGTGCCAAATATGCAGTTCGTGGTGCTCAGTGACAGCCCCCTCTTGTGGCCCCACTCACCAGAAAAAGTGGACCCCCAGCTTTGCAGTCTGGGGGTCACAATGAGCTTGTTCCTGGTGATTTTCAAATGGGATAGTGGTACCGGCAATGCAGGACCCGTTCCTATTAAGCTGAAGACAATAGGCTCCACTTCTCCATATATGGTATTCAAAGAAGAAAAACAGCCTCCATGGTGAAGTACCGTTATAAAAATGTATTTTGCGCAATTTAAAAGATACACTTACAGGAATAACTGATGATCTCCCACCTATCCTAAGGTTACTGTGTGTTGTGTGCGGCGTTAGGCTCCCGCGTGCGTTCCACCAGGGGCGGACGTGAAGTCAGTGAGTGCAGAGAGCCGGAAATGACGTCAACGCGTTTCGCTCTCCAATACCGAGCGTCATCACGGACAATTTTCCTAACAAACCGCCTCTATTTTGACGTCTAGAGGGTGAACGCCCCCCCCCCGCCTACCGCACCAATCAAATTGTAACCACGTTCCCATGGAAACTAAGCTAGAGTTAATATACTAGCTCACAGCACTCCCAACGTAAATAGATGTCCCCCAGTGGTGGATTACAGTAGTTACCGCCCTTTAAGAATAGCCGCAAATTGAATACTACAATAAAAATGACAATTTACAAATCTAGCGGGGGATCCAATAAATTCACTTAACATAATAATAAAAAAACATATTAAATCAAGAACATAAAAATCAAAAACATATAAACCTAATAATAAAAAGAATATATAATATAAAGTGTGCACAAAAAATATGTAAAAATACATGAATTAAAATAAAATAAATATGGAATATCAAGATTGTATCTGAGAAAAAGGAGTTAAAACTAATTTTAAACTAATTTTTACTTTTTTATTTATTTTTATTTATTATAAAAGGGGAAGTTTAACAAATTTTTAACCCCCATATGCCCAAACACATAGCCTTAGAGGGCCATCAAAGATGAACTCCCCTATTTTAACCAAACAAGGAGGGAAAAATATAGTCCTACCAGTTAGATAAAAAACAATTAATGTCTAGGTCTATATTGAGTCCCAGTGGGTCCATAGTGCCCAGTCTCTGGATACACTGGGTTTCATTCTGGAAAACAGCCCTAGTAAGGTTGGTCCCTCTCCAGTGCTTTTCAACCCTATATATCCCAAAAAAGGACAATTGCCTGGGATCCCTATCATGAACCAGCCTAAAATGGTTAGATAGGCTATGATATCTATAGCCTTTTCTTATGTTGTTGAAGTGTTCTCTCAATCTCACTCGTAATTTTCGAGTGGTGCGCCCCACGTATTGGAGGCCACATGTACACGTCAACAAATAAGTGACATGGCTGGTATTACATGTAATAAACGTATTGATCTTATACGTTTTCCCCTCAGTCATGGACTCAAATGTGGTGGTTTTACGTTTTCTAGTTGCCTATATAGTAGGCTATAGCCCACTCTCAGCTGACATGGCAGAGCCAATCAGCAGTCATGTGATCACTCAGTTCTCTGTCTTAAAGCTAACGTGAAACTAATGCTGCAATGTAAAGGTGAATGTGGAAGTCTATTTTACATGAATTTGACTTGGCATCAGCCTCTTGAAGTCCCAGTCCGACAGAGCAGGGCTATTAGAGGAAGAAGCAGTGCAAGGAGCTCATGTGCTGCCAAGAAGCATGCCTATTGGAAAATAAAGCAGAGTGACAAAGAGATGAGCTAATCACTGTGTTACTTCTTTTTGCACTGTCCAGTCACAGGCTGGGGTGGGTCCAGGCCAACCTGGGATTAAATCAAGTGGGCTAAATATGATGCTGATGATTAATGGTTGAACAAAAAAGCAAGCAAAGAATGAGAGAATTTTCAGATTTTTAATTGAAAGTGGTTGTAAAGGCAAAAAGTTTTTTTTACATCAATCCATTCTCTGCATTAAGGTAAAAAAACATTCTGCATGCAGCTTTCCCCGGAGCCCCCCCCCCTTAAAACTTCCTGAGCCTGATCTCAATCCAGTGATATGCATGAGAGCAGAGGCCCTCTTGGTTCTCTCCCTTCTCAATGGCTCAGAGACAGCAGCAGGAGACATTGGCTCCTGCTGCTGTCAATCAGAGTAAGTGAAAGAAAGCAGGGGGTATGGCCAAGTCATGCTCTGTGTGTCTATAAGACATAAGGGCTTGGGAGTGAGCACACGAGTGCCCCCATAGCAAGCACTTTGCAACCGGGCACTCGGGCAGGGGGGAGGAGCCAGGTCAGGCCTAGAGGACTCAGGATCCTCAAATCGTGCTCATTTTTGGACATTGACCTATCCAAGGAGTGGGCTCACATCTCCAAATTCTGCACCACCAAGTGGATGACTACAGTCATCACACAAAGAACAAGGAAATTTGAACATTACATGCAAAAAAATCAAGACCTGTGCAAATTAATTACTAGTCACATTAAACTACTGCCCTATACATGGTTCAGAACCCTAAAAAGGAATACCAATAAACGGGAAGATGATCTGATCTTGATCAAACTAGGGAAATACAGGCGGGACCTGGAAGACTATAGACTAAACAGAGTTTTCTGTTGGAAACTACCTAAGGTTCCCCATCCACCATCCCCTCATCCTTCTAAGGCATCTATCTCCCACACACAGCCTGGTCCCCCCCGACAGAAGAAGCCCCTCCTGGTTCACACTGCGGAACCCGTCCCCCTTTCTCCCCCCCTCTATTATATTTACCCAAGATCATTCCCCGGAAGTACAGATCTGGACCACCCTCTAGACCTACTTTATCTAGATCAGGCCCCTCATCGTCCTCATTTAGATCACTTTTCGAGTAGGCCGTCTTCCATTGCTGTCTCTACCTCGAGCATGCCCACTACCCTCTCTACCAACAAGAATATACCGCATAATAATACTGAAGCCCTGACCCCTATCCCATCACCTCTCCCCAATAGATAGGGGGACTCACCCATCCCTCCTTGCCCAGATACCACTCCGGCCCTTAACCATCTTGATTGTTTAGATCTCCGCCCCCCCCCGTCCAGCACATCAAAAAGAAAACATGCAGACGAGGACGAAGGGCCGGTAGAACAAGACACAAGAAAAGAGAAAAATCGAAAACTATTAAAATCTTCAAACTGTCCAAACACCAGTTGTCTGAACCCGACATCACCTTACTAAGCAAAGGGCTTACCTTTGCCCCCACTTCCTTTCCCAACACCTTCATTTTGTTTAAAGATCTAAACAAGTTCATTAGAGATCTTACAGTCAAGCATTTTTGCAATATAAAATTCGCCCAAGACTCTCCATCCTTGTCCAAAATTCTTTCCCCATCAGATGCCTCTACTGAGGACCTCTACTCGGCATTTTCAATAGATTTAGAAGATTCCCGTTTAGATAACCTTTCAACTGATCTAGAATGGCTGACCCTACATCCCCTCACTTCCCTACCCATTCAACATACCAACCTTAGACCAGGGCTTGACAATCTTGCCTTGAATCTAGGAGCCAGGTAAAAAAAGTTAGGAGCCAGTTTTTTAATAACGTAGTGTTGGGTTGTCAGCGCCCGGGGTAAGACAAGTAATTTGCGCCCCCCTAACCCTAACTTACTCACAGAAGAGCAGCCAGTCAATAACTCCACCGTTACATCAGGGTTATAGGCTGGCCAGAAAGAGTGACACTAAAAAATCTGTTATGGGGGAAACTCCTTATTATTCCGAATGCATCATGACTGCGGCATGTAAAACGCCCTCATCTGCTGCCTAATGGAGCTTAAGGGAGGCCAATGGTGGGTGGCAAAAACATGTCTCTACTGCACATTTTTACCACCCAACTTTCACATCTAAACAAAGTCTTAGTGACATTGTAAATAAAATACAAAAAAAGGTGAAAAGTATTCCAGCGCTGCTGATCTTCTGCTGCCTCTTTGCAGCTACTTCCTGCCTACATGTGTGTCCCCCACAGTGACTTTTCATTGCTCTGGTGGGTTTCCCGTCACCATGAAATACTGGAGCCCAGCTGCACATAGAGTGGTAATTGTTGATGGTACACAGGGCTTTATCACAATTTTGTTGCTTAGAATAAAGGCACGTTTCTCGTGGTGTAACATCATCTTTCATATTATACAAAAAAAATGGGCTAACTTTACTGTTTCGTTTTTTTTTTTTCATTAAAGTGTATTTTTTCCAAAAAATTGCGCTTGAAAGACAGCTGCGCAAATACCATGTGACATAAAATATTGCAACAACCGCCATTTTATTCTCTAGGGTCTCTGCTAAAAAATAATATATAATGTTTGGGGGTTCTAAGTCATTTTCTAGCAAAAAATACTGGATATTTAATTTTAAGCCACTAATGTTAGAAAGGGTTTAGTCTTTAAATGGTTAAACTTTCCTCATACAGCCTGGAGATAATTGCTTTGAAAGAACCATAAGATACATTGTTGTGTTTATTCTTCCTAACTATCAACAAATATTCCGGGCAGCCGGCCAAGTTTAACAGCTGTTAGATTAAGCAGAGAACGGCTCTCGGCTCTCGCTGAATCAGACACGCTGTTTTAACATGGGGAGAGAAGGAACGGCTGTCACTCGCCAGGACGCGGTTTCTGGTCGCCATGGCGACGGGGTTTGTCGAGGCCTGCCTTAGACCACAGTCCATTTTCAACCCGGTTCACAAAAAAAGGTCCCTTTATACAGACCTTCTATCAAGTAGTCTATTCTGATCTCAGAAACGTGTGAAACAGCCAACAAAAAAACAAACAACCTGACGGCAGCAGAATGTAAAGCACTTGATGACTTTGCCAACAAACAGAACGTAGTAATAAAACCTGCAGATAAAGGAGGAGTAATTGTCATTTTAGACCAATCAGCTTATATGACTGAAGCCCATAGACTCCTTTCTGACTCACACACGTACATCCGATTACCTGATCCATTACCTGATTTTTCTGCAGAGGCTGCTACACTCTTGGAAGCAGCACTCTCAGAAAATATCATCACAAAAACTGAATTATCCTTCATACAAAAGAAATTTTATCATCACCTCTATTTTTATTTTCTCCCAAAAATACACAAAGATCCAAACAACCCACCTGGCCGACCGATCATAGCCTCCATGGACAGTGTCACTAGTGGTTTTTCCATGTACGTGGACAAATTTCTTCAACCACTAGCACAAGATCTACCATCTTACATTAGAGATGGTACTCATCTCTTAGAGACACTCCAACCCTATACATGGGAATCTAATTACAGATGGCTTTCCCTGGACGTGTCCTCCTTGTGCACGTCCATCCCACACGATGTAGGCCTAAAAGCCATAGAACACTTTTTGACCAAAGATCCTTTGATCAATAACAGACAAGCCCTCTTCATTATTGAGGCTACCAATGTTTGTTTGAAACATAATTATTTTGAATTTGATGATCAATTTTATTTACAGTGCAATGGAACCGCTATGGGAACAAATTTTGCTCCCAGTCATGCTAATTTGATCATGGGCTACTGGAAACTTAAATACATCACCAACAACAATCCCTTTGCTGCCCATGTTGTATACTATGGTCGATATATAGACGATATAGTGATCATATGGGACGGCACCATAGAAGAGATTGACCTGTTTGTTTCACATTGCAATAATAACCCTCTAGGTCTCTCCTTTACCCATGTGACACACCCAGACACCCTGGCCTTTCTAGACCTTGAACTTTACCATCTAGATCAGACCATACACGCCAGAAATTATGTTAAGTCCACATGTGTAGTGTGTCATTCCATCGTCACAACTAACTGATGTCGGTCTTTCCTATCAAAGAAACCAAGAGACTATGTTTGTTTAATCACTGAAAATTTTAGGGGGCGGCACAAGGACTTTTGTATCCTGACTATTTAACCCAAGGCGAGCTCCTTAGCCAAAAATTTCTTGATAAAAAATATCCTGCCCCACTCATTACTGCAGCTTTTGAACAAGAATCTCAATCCTCACAACCTATTACTATCAAAAATAAAAATGAGCCACAACCATTACGCTTCACTACACAATTTCATGACAAATATCGATATATGGACAGGATACTTACACAACATTGGTCCATATTGATGGAAGACCCCTTTCTCAAAACCTCTCTTCCCCCAAAACCTCTTGTTTCTTATCGTGAAGCCATAAACATAAAAAGCAAAATTGCCCCAAGCAAGATAAGGAAACCTCCCAGAAACCACATCAATAACATTCCAATGATTCCCCTCATTGGTATGTTCCGATGCCATAAAGCACTGTGTCTAACTTGTCCGTTTGTTGAACACGGCCAAAAAAACATTCACTACTAAAGGTAAAACATGCCATCTAAAAAATGTTCATAATTGTTCTAGCGAATATGTAATATACTGCCTGACCTGCCCTTGTGGGTTGTTATATGTGGGCAGAACCATCCGCACCTTTTGCAAACGTTTCGGCAAGCACCGAAGCTCCATAGAAGAGGATGGAGATAAACGCAGTGTCCATAGACATTTTCAAGAACATCATTCAGGCTCCACTGATGGCCTAAAAGTATGGGTGATAGAAGCTATTCCGAAAACCTTTTCACCCGCAGAACGCTACAAGCATTTATGCCAACAAGAAACTTTTTGGAATTTTTCCCTTAATACTCTCACCCCTGGAGGTATGAACGAAGATATAGAGACACACGTTCTACTATAGAGACTGGTATTTATCATCATAATTCTTTGTGTATTATTATTGGCATTTTTATTCTTATTTTCCTTATCATTATTAGTTTATTAATATATATATATATATTTTTTTTTTTCTTATCAACCATTCATCTTTTTTTATGATCCATTCATCTTTTTTTTTTTTTGATCCATTCATCTCTTTTATATATATGACCAAGATATTTTGATCTTTGATTTCGGATTTTTGTATTGAATATGTGCATTATTGCTATTATCAATGCTGGGCGTTTCCAGCTCCCTGTCCATCCCTTTATAACAGACACACTGTCAGTGTGTATCCAGGCCACTAGAAGGAGCTGTATTGCTCCGAGTGCGTAGCCCTGTTTCCTGTTCCTGAGTCACGGCCATCACCGCTGATGCTACTTCCGGGTTTCAGACTGAGGAGACACCGCTGATCACGGGCGATCCCCCAGACACTGCTCCGGAACCTTTACACCTCTTGTGGACCATCACCATCATCCACAACGCGGATAGAGCCCGTTTGACTGCCACACGGATGGACATCCTTTTTATCTACATCCTTTTGTAAATGTGCATTTGTCTTATGCATTGAATAAACTTTTTAATACTACACTTAGGTGCGCCTCCCTCCCTTTTCTTGTTTTTATGCTACAGAGTTTTGGACACACTCTGGGGACGGCTGCTACCTTTATCTTCATCATCTTCACTTACTCATCTAATCACTCAGGAGCACCATAGACGATGTAAGTGGTTTTACCCCCCACAACAGCGCCAGAGAACTACCTTACCTTGGACCCTAGAAGAGGAGGCTCAGGGCTGCTCTGTACAAAACGATTGCACAAAGCAGGTAAGTATAACAGGTTTGTTATTCAAGAAAAAAAAACGAACATTAAATATCACTCTCGTTTTCGTTTATTTACAGCAGGGGTCGGCAATCTTTTTACACTTAAGGGCCGGATTCAATGTATGTGAATGCGTGGAGGGCCGCATTCACCTTCCAATAAATGAAGACAATAAAAACCCTAACACAGTAATAATAACAGTACAGGTTTACCTCAATTTAAGGTGCTTCACTAATACAAAGTCAGTTCACCCTGAGGGGGTATGTAGCTGGGGATTCAGATTTAACAACCCGCCTCCCCCATCCTGGCACCCAAGGGTGGCTGACACCAGCCCTGCCATCCAGCATGGTCTGGAGATGGGGTTCCTGTCCCTAGGGGAAACGGGGTTCCTGCCCCTAGGGGAGAAGGGGGCCCCGTCCCCAGGGGAGAAGAGGTCCCTGTCCCAAGGAGCGATGGGGCCCCTGTCCCCAGGTGATGTGGGCCCTAATAGGGTCCTTCCCTGTTGCAGTGTCCTCTGTCCCCTGCACCCCCCAGTGTAGGGTCCTCTGTCCCCTGCACCCCCTTCACTGTAGAGTCCTCTGTCCCCTGCACCCCCTCCCCCACACTGTAGTGTTCTCTGTCGCCTGCACCCCCCACTGTTGTGTTCTCTGTCCCCTGCACCCCCACTGTAGTGTTTTCTGTCCCCTGCACCCCACCACTGTAGTGTCCTCTGTCCCCTGCAACCCCCACTGTAGTGTCCTCTGTCCCCTGCACCCCATTGTGTTCCCTGTCCCCTGCACCCCCATTGTAGTGTCCTCTGTCCCCTGCACCCCCACTGTAGTGTTCTCTGCCCCCTGCACCCCCTACTGTAGGGTCCTCTGTCCCCTGCACCTGACCCCACTGTAGGGTGGCCCCATGGGTGAGATGGAAGCCCTGCATGTAGTTCTGGGCTTGCCGCAATTTCCCCTCCCTGGCTCCTCCTGGATCAATAGATCTTTTGTGGGAGGACAGACAGCGCTGCAGCGCCGCTCTCCTCAAGGTGAGGCCACCACTGCTGCTGGCTCAAGTAGTGGAACACAGGCAGCATGCTCAGTGCTGGAACTCAGTCAGATGAATTTAAAAAAACTTTGAATCTGCTGTCTGCATTGTGTACACAGGGGAACAGATGTGTTGGGGGGGGTGGGGGGGAGTCACACTTTAACATTTACAAATATTTGTTATTTATTAACCTCAACACAGTTGATCACAAAGCATTCTCGGACTGGATGAAGTGGAGATTGTGACATCCCTGCCCCTCCTCTTCACCTCATCCAGAGAGTGCTGGGAATGGCACAGGACATGAAAGATTGTGGCCATCACTGTAGTAGAGCCAAATACTACAGTGATTTTCAGCTTCCCCTGTGGTCCTTTGGGTATGAGATATGCATTAGCTAGACAAAAAGGGAGCAAATACCGTGCTAAATTTCTATAAAATTCAGCAGCCTATATACAAAATCTGTATACCATGCAAACTAAGTTAAATACAGGGTTGCGCTAATAGAGATATTAAAAAAGGGGAATAAACCCAAAGGGGGCTTACCAGATGTACAAAGCCCAAGCGCATGTGGCTCAACCCCCCCAGGGTTGCAGGAAAGAATCCCCGCAAAACCCAATCACAGTCTTCACAATCACTGGTGGCCAATGCGATCCCTCATATGGTGGTATAGTCACATAAAAATAAAAGCTCACATAGTGTGATACTGTATAAACTCTTTAATGGGAATAAAAATGCTACTCACATTGTTCAAGCAAATCACAAGTATAAATGCCCTCAATCTTGTCCCTCAGGTACACAGTACAAAGCGGTGACGTCAGTACAACCTCCCGACGTGCGTTTCGTCCAGGACGACATCTGTTGATGACGAAACGCACGTCGGGAGCACACGCTGATGTCACCGCTTTGTACTGTGTACCTGAGGGACACGATTGCCGGCATTTATACTTCTGATTTGCTTGAACAATGTGAGGGATTGCATTGGCCACCAGTGATTGTGACGACTCTATGATTAGGTTTTGCAGGGATTCTTTCCTGCACCCCTGGCGGGGTTGAGCCACATGCGCTTGGGCTTTGTACATTTGGTAAGCCCCCTTTGTGTCGGTGGTGGACCACACTGCATGCTTATTCAGCACTTTTGGGTGATTGTATCACGAGAAGACATGTGCATATATGTCAATTTGTTGAGCGGAAATGTCTGACTGTCTACTATGGACTAAACCTTATCGAATCACATCATCCACAACTTGAATTAACATTGACTTTAACCAGTTTAGGTTTATTCTCCTTTTTTAATATCTCTATTAGCGCAGCCCTGTATTTAACTTAGTTTGCATGAGATATGCATACTTACATTGATCCAATGTAAGTATGCATATCTCACCACCATTTGGTAGAATGATGATGAGAAAACAGGTGTAAATACTTACATCCCATACAAGTAAGATCTTACGGCTTTTGCAATGTTTGAGCAAGTACACGCATATGGCATACTTCCCAAAAAGCTTCTCTCTTGCAAAATGTGTCATATGCACATGTCCAGGTAAACGCAGGAGACAATGGCATTTACAAGAATACAGCAATTTAAAGCTGTTCACTTGTATGGGTGGCTGTATGCAGCAGCTGTGGCTTCCCTTGTGCAGGAAAGCACCAGAAATCTTACTCTAAAAGGCTTTTCAACATGTAAACATTCATGTGCATGAAGCCTGAAGTGTGGTAGCTGCATTCATTTGCTTTCTTTTTTTTTCTAAAGACTTTTTTTCCTTTATTTTTGCATAGTAATCCAGCCAGTAACAAACTTCATGTGTTAGGGTGGTTCCTCTATTTATGGAGAAGCAAGGGAGCCACACATGGACAGCAGCAATGTCTGCAGAGTGTAGGGTTAGATGGAACAATCAATATAGATGGACGTTATATAGCTGACTAACAAAATAACTGACAAATTAAAGCCCAACTCCAGCTAACATTTTTAAACCATTACAGGAACAGTTTTTTCCCTTTTGGGATAAAGGTTTTAACTATAAAAATGTATAAAGCTGACCACTGTAGGCACCCCTGTTAGTGTTACATGGCTTGTCTCAACAATCTAACGGCCACTTTTGCTGGACAGCTTGGTTCACACATCTGAATTCACAGGCATTGTCAGAGTAGACAGCACCAGCGAAAAAAAAAAATGTTGCTGATCGGGTGGTGCAGCCAGAGCGGTCATTGATCTAGATAAACTTTACCCCAGGGCTCTTTACTCTGTAATTAAACTTGGACTTCTAACTGCTTTGGCTGGCTCAGAGTGCATATTTTCAGGCTGTATACCTAACACAATACATAATCATTAAGACATACTGTTTCAACATAAAGTAAGTATACAGTACTATATCACAGAAGATAATCTGTTTGATCTACTCTTATAAATGATGTTACAAGCAATAAGCCAATCATCAGAGAATACATACATCAATTTATTTCCAATCTTTCTTCTGGAAAAAACACCTTGGACTTGTCATAACAGCAGTTTGGGAGTCATCAATTCAAATCCTCTCTGGATTTCATATAATGGATCTGCTTTACTCTAGCATATCCATTCATAGAGAGAATAACAGTTCTTTAATATGAGGTCTCAGCACAGATTACTAAGAAACAAAAGGCTATGAACCAAATTCCCCAAACTGGAATAAAACTAAAATACTGTTCATTATTGCTATATCCACATCACTGTATGTGTGTTATTTTATGACTGATACAATAAAATAATTTTAAATCTGATTTAAATGATTTAAACTTTTTGATAATAATTAGAAGCAACTAGATATCTCTAACTATATAAAAAAATATTTTCTGAAATGCTGCAGACAATTAACTCCTTAGAGATATTCCTTAAAGGGGTATTAAACCAAAAACAAACATTTTATATATTGCAGCTTATAAAAAATTAAATGTGGTGATGATTATGGTAGTTTTCTTTTTTAAAGTGGTTATAATCCTTTTACAACCTCTTTTACCTACGGGTAAGCCTATAATAAGGCTTACCTGTAGGTACCGAAAATATTTCCTAAACTTGCATAGTTTAGGAGATATTCACTGTATACGCTTGTGCCGACGTCATCGGCACATGCGTACTGAAGAAACAGGCTGCTTGGTGCGGTTTCTAGAGGGCCGTGCCGCTACCGGCGGCTCCCACGCGGATGCGCGGGAGTGACGAGCGCCGGTCAATGACAGCGCCGAAGCCGCGAACCCCGAAGTAACTAAAGGTGTAAGATGTCGTCTCTGTACTTGAAGTGCCGACTCCGATACAGGGCTTTGTTCTAGGGTAAGTATTCCATAATCAGCTAGTATGCAATGCATACTAGCGGATTATGCCTTTCTATTGCAGTTTTTTTTTTTTTTATTCATGGTAAACAACCTCTAAATTTTTTTGTAAATCTTTATTTTCACATGGTGATCTAGCCAGTAACACATATACTGTCTTTGGGTAGTTTCCACTCTGGATAGAGGAGCAACAGAGAACCCTTTGGACAGCAGCAATGTCAATCTGGGGAGTAGGTAGTGTTAGATGGACTAGCAGATTTATAAAGTAAATTTACCTTCCCTGACAGAGCCAAATCCTTTATTTTTGCCTCACAAAATCCCCCTTTCAGACACTGCAGCTCACAATGGGAAGGTTTCAGCAACAGAGGCAGTGCTGTCATTTCAGAAAGCAGCAGACATGAATAGGTATAGCCCTGTACGTATTAACAAGCTACATTATTATTATTATTATTATTATACAAGATTTATATAGCACCAACAGTTTGCACAGTGCTTTACAACATGAGGGCAGACAGTACAGTTACAATACAATTCAATACACAAGGAATCAGAGGGCCCTGCTCCTTAGAGCTTACAATCTAAAAGGAAGGGTCAAGTGATACAAAATGTAATAATTGTGGTGGATGAGCTGATGGATAAAGTGGAAATACAGTTGTTATGTGTAGGTGGCATAGGCTTCTCTGAAGAGAGGAGTTTTCAGGAATCACCTAAAAGTGGACAGAGTAGGGGATAGACAGACAGACTGGGGTAGGGAGTTCCATGGGATAGGAGAGGCATGGGAAAAGTCCTGGAGGCTAACATAGGAGATGGTGACAAGGGAGCTAGAGAGCAGTGGGTCTTGGAAGGAACAAAGAGAACAATTTGGTTGGTACTTTGAGACAGTGAGTCTGGCAGCAGCATTCATAATGGACTGCTTATGAATCAGCAGTGACAATGTTGATAGCCACGACCCCTGCAACATTTTCTCATCCGAATGCATTGCAAGCATGAACAGCCTATGTGATAGTAGCAATGCTGCTCTGAATAAAGAAGCACTATGGTATTGTCCCCACACAATCACAGGAAGCTGCATTAGTTGGACTTTGCTGGCAGGCTCAACAGGTATTTGGGGGAATTGCAGGGGGACTATGAGAAAACTGAAAGTGCAGAGGCATTTATTATTGTACTTACTTATTGTAAGTGCTTACATGGGAGTCCATATTTTTACTTTATTAAATAACAAAACCATATTAATGGGTCATGCACATGGATGTTTACAGGCTCAAAAGCGTGAAATTTCTAAAGCCTTCTCATGCTGGGTAGCTGAAGGTGACAAGTACAGCCAACCATACAAGTTAATGGCTATATGCAACTGTACTCATGTAAACACTGGTCTGGGGCCAACTCTGCCTGTACCACCCTTCATATACTTCATATTAGCCCATTACTGTAATGGATGGCCTCACTAACCAAAAGTAAAGTACAAGATATGGGTACAGCTTGCAACCAGAAAGTTTCTTGCAACAGCTGTTGCATTCTGATTTTGACCTCAAGAGAAGGTCTCGGCTCACAATAGTAGTTTTACATTTTTGACACAACCACAGGCCATGTTGGTAAATGGAGTTGTTTAAACTTTAGTATATGTTTAGCATATGCAGTTCACTTGACCGTGTGCTTCCAAAATCTTGCACACATCAGTTCAAATGAGCCTTCTATATAGTGCAGTGATAGACATTCTCCATTGATCTCCTTTTATGACATAAAATCTGTATTTCAATGCTGCCGGTCTTTTTAGCCCACAGGTTTCAGTGAAAAAGTGTTAACCAGCCCTACAGCATACCCACTTATGACAGAGAAAGTGTGCTGAGAAAATTAGCAAGCGTGCATGGTACTGTATTTTTCTTTGATCAGATTTAACAATATGATTTTACTTCTGCACAGAGGCATAGTAGCAGAAAAGAAAAAGTCCGACTAGAGAAGCTCTACTGGGGCAGCTTAGAACAGCTGTATGACATATGCTAGCTAAAAAGAAGTTACAATTTTAGGATAAAATGTATGTAAAGACATAGAGTGGGGAAGGGTTAAACTCTTGTCAAGTGTTTATTGCAGTCTGTGTTCACTGATTAGATTTGCCCCTCAATTTGTCCTGGTGATAATCACATACAACATAATATTAAGAGAAATCCAAACATTTTGCTTTGCCATAAAAGCAAGAGATGAAGAAATATCTAGTGGGGATACCTGATCCTGCGAGAATCCTCTAAAAAGTGAAATGACTTGACTTTGGAGAAAATTCATCTCATTTCCTGTTTCAACTCAGGACAGGAACTGAATGGAAATCTCCCCAGGACAGAACTTGATAAGGGCTTTTAACTTGTTCCTACTCTACCTACAACTAAAATAAGTTTTGGTTTTAATTACACTTTTAGAAGATCCCAATTTTACAGAAAGAAGTGTTATTCAATCTGTTCACTCTGAATTTGTTATCCATAAAAGTTTAATTGTACTTTTACTGCCCCAAACATGGAAAAAAAAACAGAAAAAGAAAAACTTTGCACCCTCAAAGATGCCTATATACATGAAACCTTTTGTTATAAAGTCATGAATTTCCATTTCATGATATGAAACATATCTGGCAAATCAGTGAAGGATAGGATTCTAAATGGACTGATCCAAGCAAGGAAGAAAACTTATTATGTTTTACTGCATCTGAGTCCTTCTTCAATTGAAAAGGGGAATTTCTGCTTTGTAAATGTCAATATGTCATAACTTTGACATTCTAATATATTTCTCTGTTTGGAAGGAATTTATAATCTATGTGGATATATATGTTTTTTTTCCTGAAAGCTAGCATGTTCCAGTGAGAAGAAAATGTTCCAATTCACATTGTAGCAAAATTTAAAAGTGATAAGAGCAACGCGCCTCTGGCTTCCTGTGCATTTTCATATTAATAGAGTGATGCACTCACCTATGTATACATTTTACTTTTACAACAGAAAGCGGTGTAGAATGAGTGAAGGATGACTAAGATTGAATATGACCAGAAGTTCCCATTGTTCCTCCCAAATATGAATTATATACGGTAGCGCTCTTCCGAAAGTCCACACTGACAAAAGCTCAAGTATTTAAACACTTTCAGCACTTTTTCCTTAGACGCTGCCTCTCAATGCGTAATCCCCACATAAGGAGAATAAAATGTTCCAATTTCCATGATAAAAAATTCTGGCATAATATTAAGTAAGTGTATATCACAAAACCCAGGACTCACATAAACAAGTGCTGGATCAACTTAATCTTTTTTGCTGAATTTATAGCAATAGATCATACACATAATGAATATTTAAAAGGAAATGCACTCTATTAACCTGTTTACTATATGCATTGAAACATATAAGCCAAGTGTATTGTGGTGATTATTCATTTGCCTTTCATTAATACATAGAGTATGTCTGCGCATATGGGTTCTAATCACAGTTTACATAATAACTTGTTTGGGTGCTACAGTCTAAAAACTACTGATTAAAGTGGTTGTAAAGACAGAAGGTTTTTTTTTTTTAATCTTAATGCATTCTATGCATTAAGATAAAAAGCCTTCTGTGTGCAACAGCTCCTCTCCTCTCCAGCGACGTTCACAAGTGACTCGGACATCCGGGACTTTTCCTCCTGATTGGCTGAGACACAGTAGGGGCCCATTGGCTCCTGCTGCTGTTAATCAAAGCAGTTAGGCAATGAGGAGAGAGAGGGGGCGGGGCCGAACAGCGGCTCCATGTCTGAATGGATACACAGAGCTTCGGCTTGGCTCGGGTGGCAAGCTGCTTGCTGTGGGGGCACTTAACAGGAGGGAGGGGCCCGGAGTGCCTGTGAGGGATCCAAGACATGGAGGATCTGGGCTGCTCTGTGCAAAACCACTGCACAGAGCAGGTAAGTATAACATGTTTGTTATTTTTATTGAAAAAAAAACAAAAAAAAAAACAGACTGTCACTTTGAACTGGATTACTATGTAGAGAGAATTATTTTACTAATGTTACAATGCTCCTACACTAGGGGTATATGTATAAAACAGTGATTCTGAAATCCACCAAACATTCATTGCGGGTGAATCTTCAGTTAACGTTTATTGTTTAACCAGTTGCAGACCACCCGCTGTGGCTTAACGGCGATAACATGGCTCTCCTGCACAAACCACCGTCACCTGAGGGCGGACACAGGAGCGAGTATTGTGGGCCCATATAAGCCACCAGAGGCACGCTGATACGCTAACAGGGGAGTCAATCAGCAGGTGGGGTGGACTCGATGTCTGCCGGCCACCTGCGATCGCTCTCTGGTAGAGACAGAACAGGGATCCGTGTATGTAAACAAGCGGATCCCCGTTCTGACAGGGGAGAGGAGAGTGATTGTATGTTCCCTGTATATGGGAGCATCGATCACTCTCCTCCCCCAGTCATCCCAGCCCCCCCCCCCACAGTTAGAACACACTGACAGGGTACACATTTATACCTTTGATCGCCCCCTAGTGTTAACTCCTTCCCTGCCAGTGACATTTACACAGTAATCAGTGCATTTTCATAGCACTGATCGCTGTATAAATGCCAATGGTCCCAAAAAAGTGTCAAAAGTGTCCGATATGTCTGCCACAATATCGCAGTCCCGCTAAAAATGGCAGATCGCCGCCATTACTAGTAAAAAAAAAAAATAAAAGAAATAAAAACGTCATAAATTAATTCTCATGGTTTGTAAGAGCTATAACTTTTGCGCAAACCAATCAATATACTCTTATTGCGATTTTTTTACCAAAAATATGGGGAAGAATACATATCGGCCTAAACTGATCAATAATTTCGTTTTTTTATATTTTTTTTTTTTGGATATGTATTATATCAAAAGTAAGAAATAGTTTTTTTTTTCAAAATTGTCGTCTTTGTTTATAGCGCAAAAAAGAAAAACCGCAGAGGTGATCAAGTACCACCAAAAGAAAGCTCTATTTGTGGGCAAAAAGGATGTCAATTTAGTTTGGGTACAACATCGCACGACCGCGCAATTGTCAAAAAGACGCCGTTCCAAATCACAAAAAGTGCTCCGATCAGGAAGGGGGTAAATCCTTCCGGGACTGAAGTGGTTAATGACAGTGATTCACAACAAGAGAATGTTTGGTGAAAGTTACATTCACTATTTTATAACTAAAACCCTATGCAATCAGGCAAAACACAAAGGTTTTCTAAGCATTGTAAGAGGCTGGCAATGCTTCCCTGCAGAGCTGAGGTCAGTGGTTGAATTCCCACCAGAACCAACATAGGATTTGTAAAGTTGTATTAGATTCTATTATCACAATAAGTTGTAATAGAATAAACATACCATATACTGCATATCATATTTTATTATTGTATTACATAAGTTGTATTGCACTAGATAGAAGAGTATTTTGGCGCAAAGACAAATATCAAAGGAGCAACATTTTCTTGAATATGCAGTACAATATGTTACACATTTAGGTAACTAATCAAAGAAAAAAATACAAATAATCATTTTTGTCAGGTCGCATATTACACATATGAGTTCTAAGGCAAACACCTCCAATATCAGCATTTACTCTGTTGTTGAATAAGTTTGCTGAAAATTAGGTCTTAAAATGCTCTTTGCAATATTTACTTCAGTTGAATGTTGTTTTATGTTACATAGCCTGTTCCTTGGAATGCTAACAAATTGGATGGGGATCAGATTCTTTATTCTACTGCCTGTTTCCTGAATAAAAGTGCACCTTTTACCTGGCTTTTTCTTCTCAACCTCTTGTAGTCCTAAAATAATTATTTCTATAGTCCCTCTCTCTCTCCCCTAGAGACAGCAGTTGGTGGCAGCTGTAGAGGTAATCAAAGGGGAATCCTGAGGGAGACAGAGGACATGCAGACAGGCACTGGTAATGCCTGTTAGATTTTTTTTTTACAATTGAACACTGCTCTGCTGGAGCACTTTTCTACTTGATTTATAGCTAAAAATGTGATGGCTGCCCATTTTGGATGCTATGTATTTTACAGCATGTTTTAATGTCTTTATATGTTTTATGAAGGAAAGGTAGCCTGCCATCATTTTCATTTAACTGAAAAGGAGGAAATTTGCCATAACCCTTTGAATGTACTAAATGTAACTCTGCAGAGTAGTCCTGTGCCTGATGACGTGCAGACAGGTTTATTAACCACCCGACAGGAAATCCTAATTGGCAGAAAGCTGAGGCTCTCAGCTGAGAGGACAACTGAAGAAAGGAAGCCTTGATTTTTGTTGATACAGGACTTATAAAATGTATTTACATTTTTGAAAACGTTAATTTTATTGTACATTAAGTCAAAGTATTTAGTTGATGGTCTCTATAAATCTGGCATTAGATATGTAGGTTTTTTTTTTTTTGTTCAGCCAGCAGGCTGAACAAAAAGAGCAAATAGATCCCTTGCTCCACCATATAAGATCAGAAGTTGATCTCAAACTACCCACTGATCAAACCTTGGCCAGCCCCTGCTTCACTGGATGAATTTCATCTATGGGCAGCTTAAGAGTCGTATTTCTGGACACTGCATTTTTTCCTTATCCCTCTTTGCAAACCTCCTCCAGCTCTGTGAGGTTGCATAAGGACGCAACGCAAGGATGTTGTTGGAAAATTTCTCTGAAACCGAAAGTATTAAATCAAAGAGCTGCCACTAATAATTTGGTATTCCGTTTTCACAAAGGAAAAGGGGGGATATAGTAACCAAGACTGTAATGTTAAAAACACATCACATAATGTACCCTTGTGGCTAACAGCCGCCAGTGTCAAAAATAGACTTGGAAAACTTAACACAAATAAATCACCAGGACCAGATGGCTTACACCTGAGAGTCCTTAAGAACTCCTTAACGTTTACTGACTGGCATGGTACCAGCCGACTGGAGAAAAGCCAATGGGGTACCAATATTTAAAAAAGGGTAGAGATATATCCCTGGAAACTACAGGCCAGTCAAGTCTAGTATTAATAGTTCGTAAATTATTGGAGGGGATGATAAGGGACTATATCCAAGAATTTGCTGATAAAAAACATATCATTAGTAGTAATCATGGGTTCATTCTTGCCAGACCAATGCATTAACATTCTATGAGAAAGTAAGCTGCCATTTAGATAAGGGAAGGCCTGTGGATGTAGTATAACTAAATTTTGCAAAGGTATTTGATACAGTTCCCCACAAAGGTTTACTTTACAAACTTAGGTCTGTCGGCAAGGACCATAAGGTATGTTCCTGGATAGAAAACTGGTTACAGGGGCGGGCGCAAAGGGTGGTAATAATTAGCAAGTACTCAGAATTGTCTGGTGTGGTAAGTGATGTCCCCCAAGGATCTATCCTGGGACCAGTTCTGTTTGTCAGTGTTTGCTGACAACACAAATCTAAGCAGGGCAATAACTTCACAGCAAGATGTGGAAGCCTTACAAGACCACCTAAATAAAACAATGGGGTGGGCAACAACATGGCAAATGAGGTTTAAGGTTAAAACATTTAAAGTAATGCATTTGGGTGCTAAAAATATGAACGCAAGTTACTTGCTAGGGGGAAAACCACTGGGGGAATCCAGGAAGCAAAAATATCTAGAGGTCCTAGAAGATGACAGGCTCAGCAATGGCATGCAATGCCAAGCTGTTGCAAGCAAAGCCAACAGAATATTAGCATGCATAATAAAGGGGATATACTCAAGGGATAAAATGATAATCTTCCACTCTACAAGACTCTGGTCCAGCCGCATCTTGAGAATGCCGTCCAGTTCTGGGCACCAGTCCTCAAAAAGGATGTGCTGGAACTGGAAAGAGTCCAGAGAAGGGCAACAAAGCTAATAAATGGACTGGATGACCTCAGTTATAGGGAAAGACTACCAGCATTGAACTTATTCTCTCTGGAAAGGAGACGCTTGAGAAGGGATATGATGGCGATATACAAATACCTAACTGGTGACCCTAGCCTAGGGAAAAAACTTTTCAGTGGGAGGGAGTTTAAAAAGACATGCGGCCATTCATTAAAATTGGAAGAGAAGCTGTTTAACGTTAAACTACGTAGAGGTTTCTTTACAATCAGAGTGATGATTATGTGTAATTCCCTTCCACAAGCAGTGGTATCAGCAGTAAGCGTCAAAAGTTTTTTTTAAAAACTATTAGATGGGCATCTTAACAATCACAGCATAATGGTATGCGAGATTTACTTAACATAAACACAAACACACACACCTCACAGGTTGAACTGGATGGACTGGTGTCTTACCGACTATGTTACTAAGTAAAACAGCTATACTAACACTCAGACCACTGAATCTTAACCACTTCCTTACTGGGCACTTAAACCCCCCTCCTGCCCAGACCAATTTTAGGCTTTCAACGCTGTCGCATTTTGAATGACAGTTGTGCAGTCGTGAGACATTGTACCCAAACAAAATTTTTATAATTTTTTTCCCACAAATAGAGCTTTCTTTTGGTGGTATTTGATCACCACTGAGGTTTTTATTTTTTGCGCTAAAACAAAGAGCGACGATTTTGAAAAAAGAACAATATGTTTTACTTTTTTGCTATAATAAATATCCAAAAAAAATATAAAAAAGAAAATTATTCATCAGTTTTTGCCAATATATATTCTTCCACATATTTTTGGTAAGAAAAATCGCAATCAGCGTATTTTGATTGGTTTGCGCAAAATTAATCGTGTCTACAAACTGTGGGAATTGATTTATGGTGTTTTTACTATTTTTTTTTTTACTAGTAATGGCGGCGAGCTGCGATTTTTATTGGGACTGCGATATTGCAGAGGACATGTCAGACATTTTTGACACATTTTTGGGACCAATGACATTTATACAGCGATCAGAAATTTAAATGTCCACTGATTACTGTATAAATGTCAATGGCAGTGAAGGGGTTAACACTAAGGGGGCAGTGAAGGGGTTAACTGTGTTCCCTGGGTGTGTTCTAACTGTAGGGGGGCAGGGCTGGTCGGGACATAACAGATCTAACTGATCCCAGTGATAGGAATCAGTAGATCTGCTATGTCCCCTTCACAGAACGGAGAACCGCCGTGTTTACATCAGCGGTTCCCCATTCTGCAGCTGCCACAGGTGATCGGCGGGTCTCGGGCAGAGCGTGGGGAGCGTGCACAAGGCAGGACGTCCATGGACATCCACCGAGCATTTCAGAGCCGCGCTGCAGCCGTCTTTCGGCTATAGCGCGGATCTGAACTGGTTAAAGTTTCTCTAATAAAGATGTGACTAATGAGGAAACTGGACACCTTTGTATATATATTCTTTTCTGTCTTGGCCACAAAGCCTGTAACTCCTTCAGAGTTGTCATAGGTATGTTGGTGGCCTCCCTCACTAGTCCCCTTCCTTCACGGTCATTTATATTTTTGTGGACAGTCTGTTCTTTGCAGATTTACAGCTATGCAACACTTTCTATTTCTTAAAGGATAACTCCACTTTCGTGGGAAAAAAATAGCAAATAAAAAAAATAATATAGCATATACATTGTACAATTGTGACGCAAGTCATATTGTAATTTAATCACATTAAAAATTACCTTTCATTTTCAATCTGCATTGATTTAATCTTCTGTAAAATGCAATGCAATATAGCAACCTGGAGGACCCCTGGAAATGTAATTTCCAGCTTGTGTGATTGGCCCACTGATTTTCCGAGAAGTTTGCAAGATTGCAAGATACAAATCAGATTTTGGGCATCCCCTGCAATGAAATGTCAGTTTTGGTGAGATACTCCCAAAGGAAAAGCATGTCTAAAAGGATGCAGACCCTGCAATTTTCCTCATCGGAGCCCTGCAAGTGCAGCAGCTGACTGATATTTATGAAACGACTCCCATTAGACTCACTTTGCACATGGACACAGACATACAGCTATTTGTTCAGAATAACAAAAGGTAGAAATCTGCAACAAAGTATGTTGAAATCCTTGCAATATACATAGATCAACTAGAGAGGAATATTTTTCTTTTCTCAACAAAAGTGGAGTTACTCTTTAACTGTATTTTAAGGGTTTGTTTATAAATCATAATTTACATACATCTCAAGTAATATTTTAGGCAGGTGTAAGGCAAAGGCATAACTAGAACCTTCAGGGCCCTGGTGCAAGAAACCATGAAGGGCCCCCCGACCCCATCCCAGGGCCCTTTACTCCCACCGCGGGGCCATTTATTGCAGTCCCACAACAGGACCCTTTCACATGTTCTGCAGCGGGACCCCTTCCTGTATAGTTGCCAACCTTTCCAATACGTTTTCAGGGACACTCTTTTTTTTTCTGTGTTCAGCCAGCCATTGAAGGCGGAAAGCTTAATTAGGGGTTGGCCATTTAAAATGGGCATGGTTCTAAAAGAACCATCTAATGCCATACCCCTCTGCACATCTCTGCACCCACCCCCCCCCCCCCCCCCCGGAATACCTCAGTACCCCTCAGTGCGCCTCTATACACCCTGCACATCTCTGTACTTCCAATATAACCCCTGTACCCCTTTGCACATTGCTGCACCTCCTAAAACACCTCCGCACCTCCCAGCATCCTCCATACCCCCCCCCACTCCTGCACTCCTCACACTTCCGCACCTCCTAGAATCCTCTTTATCCCCTAGTGTGCCTCCATACACCCAGCAAGCCCTTGTAACCCCCCCCCCCCCACACACACACACACCTCTGCAACTCCCAGCACTCCTCAACACCTGCCAGCACATCCATGTATTGTGCTGCACATCTCTGCACACCCCACACCTCCGCCCCCCCTCCCCCAAACACATACACCTCTGCACTTCCCAGCAACTTGGCACCCCGCACACCCCTAAGGCCCCTTTCACACGGGGCTGACATGTCAGTGAGATCCACTTGCTCAGTGGGGGATCTGTCCGCTAAGAAAGCGCACGACAGGTCCAGATCTACTCCGCTGATGCAGAGCAGACATGGACACAGCCCGTTGTTCTCTATGGGGCGGTTGGATGGAAATGGACCGCCTGTCAGTTTCCATCCAACTGTCACCTGATCCAATCTGGCAGATGGGTAGGGAACGATCGGTTCTATCTTAAAAAAGATAGGCGGACCGATCCATCTGCCAGTATGAAAGGGGCCTAACCCATCTCTGCCCTGTACCCCCTTGATGTGCACCTCCAAACCCCCAGCACATCTCTGTACCCCACCCCCACACACGCACACTTTCCCCAACACACAAAATAGTGTCACCCCATGGTCACTCACCAGGACATTGATCAGCAGCTCTGTGTTGCCCACAGCATCTCCCCCTGCACCTCCGTTCACTTCAGCTGCAGTTCACTATGCAGTAAAGGGGGCAATTCGCAGCTCTGTGGTGCCCACAGGGAGTCCCTCCGGCTAGCAGTTCACTTAGTGAGTCTATACAGTGCAGAGGAGAGGGTCCTCTGACCTGGGTAGGTATCGGCTTCAGTGTACAAGCACAGTGACTCTTGTGTACTGAATCTGGTGCCTGCCCACATCAGAGGCCCTTCCCCTCTCCACTGAATAGACTCAGGAAATGAACTGCTAGCCAGAGGGACATCCCGTGGACACCACAGATCTGCTGATTGCCCCCTCCCGCCCTCTCACATTGCATAATGTACTGCAGCTGGAGGTCTTGGGGCCCCCTCACAGTGGCAGAACGCCAGGGCCCGGTCGCAAGTGTGACTGCTGCGGCCCTGGTAGTTCCGCCACTGATGTAAGGTAAATATATAAAGAGAAAAAGGACTGGCGGCATCTCCAGCTGCACTGTGAAGATGACAGCTGTCAGAATCCTATGGTGATGTCAGTAGGGGGTAAGTATAACGCATTTCAAGAGACATGGCCCTCTTTATCAAATTCCTCCACCTACCTCAGGTTTTCCCAGGACCCTCCACCTGGTTTTCAGTTAGAACTTAAATCCCTTTTGGATTCAGCCTTGGCTGAAAAGATCATGAATAAAAGTGAATATATTTATTCATGTATAGGGAATATTTCAGGCATCCATATTTTTATCATTTAAAAAAAAGGCAGTTGATAAAGAGGGACATGTCCCTTGAAATGCATTATGCTTACCCCCTCCTTGGGCTAGACTTAGTAGACTGTGTGTGTGCCAAAAGGAAGGCCTGAGTTTTGGCTTTGAAGATGAAGCCTGGGGAAATCATTTGGATGCTCTTCATTTAGGGGGAAGTAGAAGCCACCAGAGGAGTGAGGTTTTGTAGTCTTGCATTGTGAAAGAATTACTTTTCCTACTGGTTTCTCTCTTCTAAACTTTTCAAGTACATCGTCGTCTTTCTTCAAAAAGTATAGAAGTGAAGTGTCTTTTAAAGGTAGCTTCAGCTGTCTAGGCTTTAAGTCATACGATTCTGTGTATATGGACAGAAATGAGAGCCGTTCTGGAACTTTGTGTAATACCTAGGGCATCAACACAGAAAGGTTGGGTGGAAGGCAATCTTTGTAAGTGCTCTGTCAAAACTTGGCCTTGGAATACAAGATCCTGTTGATTGTCAATTGCCCTTGTTAAATTAGCTGCAGTTTGACAAGCTGAAATTGCAGCAACAGCCAGTTGGAGGGCTGGACCTGCAAGAGCAAAGTGAGGCCTTTAAGTGTCTCAAATTTTCTGTAGAAAATCCTTAAATGAAGGAACACTTTCTGAGGACATTAAGATGTTTAAGACTGAGATGGCAGGGTTTACTACCGGACCAGTCAACTTTTTCGTGAATTCTTTTTACATTTGATATAACTTGGCAATGATTCTCAGAGTGAAAACCTTTTCAGTAATACCCCAGTCATCATAAATAGCCCATTCTATTTGTTCATGAATAGAGCATGTCTTTATAGAGTTTGCAGGTCTCTTAGTACCTAGAAGGGCATGGCGAGACAGAAGATAGCCAAGTGAAACTAAGCCAAGGCTTTTGTATGCAGCAGACATTAGCATGTCTACATTGCCAAGCATGAAGCTATAGTATCTGGGGTATAGGAGCCTGGGGGTGGGAAATCTTCTCTGGTCTTCTCTAGAACCATCTCTGATGGTTCATTCTACTCTGTTTCCACTGCTTCTAGAGCAGGTTAATACACTTCTAAACCAGGTAGAGAAGGTAGGGATGGAAAAGAAGTCTGGCACTTTTCAGCTCCATACAGTGATGGCTGTATTAAAGTATAACTAAAGGTAAAACATTGTTTTCATTTTGGATAGAGGGAAGATGTTTTTATTGCTGTCTCTGTCCCCCTTAAAGGGAATCACCCTCTCTGTTTAGTCCGGTTTACCATTATCATTGAAAGTCAAAGCAAAAGAAAATCCCAAATTTTGGGTTGTCCACCGAAAAGTAATAGAGGGGAAATCTTCCAATGGGGGCATTAGTTCTGGTGACCTGGGGGTCCCCTAGAGTTTCCCTTAATTTGCAGGAATTTCCTCTCACTTCCTCTTTGGCTATAGGACAGGAAGTGAAATCTCCCCAATGGGACAAAGATGTCAAAAATAAACTTTGCTGGTTATAGCCCTCCCTTACTCTATCCAAAATTAAAAAAAAAAATGTTTTGCCTAAAGTTCTACTTTAAGGCAGTTAGCTAACCGAGAAACTCTGTCATAATTGCATAACAATTTGCCTTTGTCAGATAGGCCACTTGCGGTGTGCCTGATAGAACTAGGATCAGATGCAAAGACCGGTTACAAAACAGGGTCTTGCGCCAATGCAAGAGAAACACTGTCACTCTCAGGGTTTTAAGTGTTTTGAAACACTTTGGCAAACTGAGTGTTTTCCTGAGTTTTTGCTGCAAGTCCTCCTGACAAAAGGGAGAGAGTAAGTGCCTGAGTACCTTATAAAGGCTCTACCACCAGTCAACTTTTAAAGCTATTAGTTCGGCACTTTTGGGGTTCTAACAGATTTCCACTGAATCCATATCATTTCCAGGTTGTAAGACTAAAAAAATGAAGAAAAGTCCCAGGGGGTAAATACCTATTCAAAGCATTGTTTACTTGTTTTTTTAACCACTTGCCATCCAGTGTACATATATAAACGTCCTGGACAGCAAGCGGTTATACCAGGATCATAATTGGTATAACAGTCTTCATCCATTCTTCCCTCTCCTCTGTGATGAATAAAGCCAGAAGTGACGAGGATTTGTCACTTCCAGTTTTGGTTCCTTGTGTACTGGCCATTACAAGGCAGTGGAGCAGCCAATCAAATCAGTTTGATAGGCTGATTTGGAGAGGAAGGATCAGGGGTCTAATAGAGGACCAAGTGCTATATTCTCAATCATATATTTAGAGGAAAAAAGCACCACATAACAATACATATAAAAGGTAGACTCTACCACTTTAAGATACTGCTGTTATGTAAGTTTACCTAAAGTACAACAAAAATATTAACAAAATATATCCCTCTATAGTGTGTGCTTGTCTCAATCCAGAGCACTAAATGTCATTTCAGTCTACTGCTTCATTCCTCTGCCATCTGAATGAGTTACTTTGGACATGTTTTCCTGAAACTTAGAAAAAAAGGTTAAAGTTGAGGGAGCTCCAGCACACAGTCTGCGATTGACAGCCTCAGCTCTTTTCCTGTGTGCCGTGTGTGTGTGTGGGGGGGGGGGGGGTGTCCCTTCCCTCCAATCAGCTTTCAGAGCTCCGCTCAATGAGATCTGCAGAGTATCATTTCAGCTACCTGCCCCTGCTTTCTGAATTCGAAAACAAGCTGTATAAATTCTGCATATTGAATGGCTATAGATAGGAGATGGCTGCAGATAGACAGCTAAAATCTATGTAGGAGTATTTGTTTCATATCTATGTAGTCAATTCATTGAGTATATGGAAGGGTTTACAACCAATTTAATGATTTGGGAACCTTCCAGAATTACTCAAAATAGACATAGGCTCGGATTGAATGACATTTAGTTTGCTAAAGCACTGTGTAAATATACTACCTTGCCAGGATTATACTATCTATGCTACCTGTTTTTTTTGTTTCTTCCTTTGTTGCATCTCACTGCTGGTAATCTAATGTTACCTCCTTGCAGCCTCTTTTTGTCTGAATGCACTCCAGCAATGGGTGCCAGGCATTTCTCAATGCATTTTTCGCATTGGTGATAAAAATGGATCAAACCTAGTAAAGGCCTTGGTTTGCATTGCCAGGGATAGCATGGACCAATATCATCTTGGATAAAGTATTCATACTGCATTAAGTATTACACTTCGGCTCAGCACTTCAGCGAATGC
>BLSH010387032.1:2416645-2433307 GCA_018402905.1 Glandirana rugosa | reverse complement strand
TATCAAACCAAGAATCTCAATGGAAGAATCAGGAAGGGGTGGGAAGAGGTAGTCGTAGTCCCAGGATAATCGACTCATTCCTTCTTCTCTTTGGAACCTTATGATCAATCACGGTCACACGAAACCTTCTTATGTAATGGAGATTACAACCCACACACCTACAACTACCCAATACATTTGATCAATCAAATCAAAAAAATGTAAAATCTTACCCCATGGGGTTCTCACACGTATTAAAATTTTCTACGGAACCAACATTTTGCTAACTCTTTGTGACGATATCTTCCTATACGAGACAATAAAAAATTAAAGTCACTAAATGTAGGTAAGATTCCGTAGGAACATTAAAGTTTTCGGTAAAGGTTGTAAAAATTTAGACGTCGAAAATCATTTTTTTTTGGAAATGGCTTTTGAAATTACAAGGATGCCTTAGAATGGATGTAAATCACTGAAATTAAAAAATAACAGAGCATATCCTTCTATAGCAGTGTTTCTCAATCGTTTTACAACCAAGGCATCTTTTAAAATTATGCACACTCTTGGGGTACCCCATTCTAAAATGTAAAAAAACTAAACTAACTAGTTTACATAACCCATCAACATCCACACACCCAACATTAGAGGTAATGTATTCTTCCAAAGCACACTGGCACTAACTAGTATTCCAAGGTTTCTCTTCTTCCTTACTCAGCTAATAGGACCCTGATGCTGATGGAGAAGGGTGGGGAAGGACTAAGAAGGTAACTCTAAGAACCAAACTATGCTATGCGGTGGTGGTTGGGGGTGGCTGATCTGCTCACATTTAAAATAATAAAAACTGATTGAAACAAAAGTACAGATTTACTAACAGCAATGTTTATAATTTGAATTAAAGCATATCCTGCAAAAAAACAAAACAAAAAAAAAAAAAAAAAGGCATTATCTATGTATAAGAGGTCCGCAGTCTAATGTTTTATATTCTAGACACATTGTTTAGGGTTTCTAACTGCGTGGGTTGATGGCCAAGCTGTGTGGTAAGTAAGCAAATAACTGTTTGAAAATAAATTATATACAGGGCTGGTTTTCATGCTGTGAACCAGTCAGCGTTCTCCAAAATATGTGCAGCTCTACAATCTAAGCTTCACCAACAACGCTGATTTCTACCTCAGTTAAAACCATTCATCTTTCATTGTACTTTTTATCTGCAAGGGTTTATTTCTAAGCAAATTGCAAGAAGAATCATTGCGAGTAAACAAGTATTATAACCGCTGTTCATGGAAACATGCCAGTTTTGAATGCTAAGACACCTCACTCATGACAATAGTATAAAAAATAATAATTGTAATAATATAGTAGCACTACAGTGGAAAGTATGTGAACCCCTTGGAATTAACAGGTTTTCTGCAGTAATTTGCCATATAAAATGTGCTCTAATCCTCATCTAGGTCACAACAATAGACAAACACGATGTGCTTAAGCTGATGACGCACACACACAATTCTAATTTCTTGTGTCTATATTGAACACACCCAATAAACATGCACAGTGCTGGGGAAAAGTATGTGAACCCTTGTTAATGGTTGGTAGATCCTCCTCTGGCAACAAAGACTTCAAGCAAGCGCTTTGGGTAGCTCTGGATCAGACCTGCACAATGATCAGGAGAAATTTTTGGCCATTCCTCTTTACAAAACTGCTTCCGTTCAGACATATTTGCAGGATGAACATCTCTTAAGGTCATCCCACACTATTCTCTAATGGGTTTAGTTCTGGGCTCTGACTGGGCCACTCCAAAAGAAGCATTTCCTTTTTCTAAGGCCAGTTTGTGGTGGATTTGCTTGAATGCTTAAAGTGGTATTAAACCTCAGACATGGAAAACGAACAAATCATATCTCTCTATAGTGTGCACTTGTCTTAATTACCAGCACTAGGTGTCATTTCAGTCTGTTGCTTTGTTCCTCTGCTATCTGCATGAATCACTTCTGATGAGTTTGGAAAAATAGGTACTGAAACAAGAGACCAAAGAAAATTACTGCCTTCCCCTTGGTAATTCGTGAATTATGGCGACATCCCCCCAAAAAAGGGTTTGATGGCAGCAAAAGTATGAGAACTTTAGTGTTATTAAACAAAATAATACAAATACTGAGAAATTCCTTTAAAAAATGTATTGATATTGGCTTGACATAGAGATTTTAAAAAGAGAGATCTAGTTGTATGAAAATGGAACATGTACAATAGCATACACAATATTGTTTATAGCAAAGCAAGGAAATGACATACTATACAGCCAGATGGCTGCAATGAATCTCCGACGCGTTTCAACCATACAAGGGTATACGTTGGTCTTCCTCAGTGGGAGATAGTCCTTTATTTGCTGAAAACACATGGTTGCAACATACCAGTCCCTGGTGACCAGAGCATAATAAAATGTTGATTTATGTAAAAGAGAAGCGGAAGCTCACTACAGGTAATCCCCGTCCACCTCCCAGGGGCGCGCCACCATCAGTCGGAAGCTTACAAGAGGCCACACTCAATCCCCTCAGTGTGAGAGGAGGTTGCGGTCCGTGATGTGAACATGCCTCTGCTAGCCCTGAGGGTAGACCTACTTGGGATGTCCAAGTATGTTATTTCCTTGCTTTGCTATAAACAATATTGCGTATGCTATTGTACATATCCCATGTTCATACAATCAGAGCTCTCTTTTTAAAATCTCTATGTCAAGCCAATATCAATACATTTTTGAAAGGAATTTCTCAGTATTTGTATTATTTTGTTTAATAACACTAAAGTTCTCATACTTTTACTGCCATCAAACCCTTTTTTGGGGGGATGTTGCCATAATTCACTTCTGGTGAGTATTCCTTACACCAGGAGAAAAATGATGATGGGTAGGGAGCTCCAGCTGATTGACAGCCTCACCACTGTTCCTGTGTGTTGTGTGGAGAAGGGGGAGGGGGGCTTCCATCCAATCAGCTCTCAGACTTCTCCTCACTGAGCTCTGCAGAGTGTAACTTCAGCTCTGTGCCCTTTTTTTCAGACAAGCTTATAAATTCAGCACTTTGAATGGATGTAGAGACGAGAAGACTACAGATAGACACATACAATTTATGTGGGTGGATATGTTTCATCTCTGTGTATCACCTGAGGATAGTTCCTTCACTGGGTATATGTAAGGGTTTACAACCACTTTAAGGTCCTTTTCCTGCTGCATCACCAAACTTCTACTAAGCTTTAGCTAGCGGACAGCCACCCTGACATTATTCTGTAGGATATTTTTGTAAACTAGGGAATTCATTTTCCCCTCAATGATGACAAGTGGTCCAGGACCTGAGGCAGCGAAGCAAGCCCAAATCATGTTCTCTCCACCATACCTCACTACTGGGATGATGTTTTGGTGTTTGTAAGCTGCCATACATAGTGCTGAGTATTCTTCCCAAACAATTCATCTTTTGTTTCATTGATCCACAAAACATTTTCCAAGTACCGTTAGGCCCCTTTCACATGGGGCATAGCCTGCCCGCTGATCCCCGCTGAGCAGGTGGATGGCTGGTCTGTGACGGCTCTGCTTATGCAGAGTAGACACAGCCCATTCTCCTCTATGGGCGGTCGGATGTAAATGGACCACCTGTCCGTTTACACCTGACTGCCATCTTATCCGATGCGCTGGATGGAAGAGAAACATCCCTGTCTGTTTTTAACAGATCGGATCTCGTCTGGATGTTGGTGGGTGTAAACGGACACATGTTTGTTTACATCTGCCACTCCATAGTAGATAATGGAGGGTCCGATCTGGTCTGCCTGAAATACTGACAAGCGGACCTGACTGGTCTGCTCGTGTGAAAGGGGCCTTACCGTTTGTCAAGGTGCTCTTTGGAAAACTTCAGGCACGCAGCAATGGTTTTTTTTAGAGCAGCGGCTTACTCTTTGTGGAATTATGTATAGTAGACTCAGGAACCGGGATGTTTTTCAGTTCCAATAAGGTCTTCAAGCCCTTAGCTGTTACTCCTGGGTTCTTTACCTCATTGACAAGTCTGTGTTGTGCCTTGGGAGTCCTGTTGGCTGGACGAACACTTCTAGAAGAGCAGCCACAGTTCTAAACTATCTCCATTTATAGACAATTTATCTGTCGACTGATGAACGCCTAAATACTTTGAGAATGCTTTGTATCCCTTTCCAGCCCTATGCAGATAAACTACTCTTGTTCGTATGTCTTCAGAGAGCTCCTTTTTGCAAGGCATGGTCCACATCAGCAGATGCTTCTTTGAACAGTAATCCTAAAATCTTTGAGTGTCTTTTATCAAAGTAGCGCTAAACCATGCCTTAAAACTAATTTCATTAACTGGACTCCAGGTGTGTAAACAATGGACTTTTCAATTAGCTTTCACTGAAGAAATTTGGCTATGGGTTCACTCATTTTTTCCTTCAATATAGTGATTGTTTAACCTCTTGCCAGCCATCCCACATACATTTACTGCTAGGCGGCGTCTCCTGTGCACAGAATCACGTACAGGTACGTGATTCTGCACTTCTAAGCCTGGGGTGCGCACGCACAGGGCCGGCGACCCGTTCCCGCTGTGATTGGACACAACGGGAGCCAATCAGTGGGTACGGCGGACTCTAGTTCATTGGGACTCGCTGATCGTTCGAGGCACAGGCAGAATGGCGATCTGCCTATGTAAACAAAGCAGATCGCTGTTCTGTGACAAAGGAACGCAGTGGTCTTGTGTTTCTGCTCGTTATCCCCTTCCCTGCCAATGTCATTAGTACAGTGACAGTGCATTTTTTTTAGCACTGATCACTGTATTAGTGTCCCTGGTCCCCAAAAAGGGTCAGTTAGGTGTCCGATTTATCTACAGCAATATCGCAGTCCCGCTATAAGATGCTGCTCGTCGCCATTACTAGTAAAAAATAAATAAAAATTCCGTAAATATATCTCATACTGTAGATGCTATAACTTTTTGCGCAAACCAACCAATATACGCCTATTGGGATTTTTTTTTACCAAAAATATGTAGCAGAATACATATTGGCCTAAATTGATGAAGAAATTAGATTTTTTACATTTTTTATTAGATATGTTTTATAGCAGAAAGTAAAAAATATTGGGTTTTTTCAACATTGTCTTTTTTTTTTTTACAGCACAAAAAATAAAAACTGCAGAGGTGATCAAATACCACCAAAAGAAAGCTCTATCGTCAGTTAAAGTAACACAGTGTCGTATAGCAAAAAATGGGCTGGTCATGAAGGGGGGGGGGTTAACCTTCCGGAGCTGAAGCGGTTAATGCTTAAGAACAATGTGTTTGTCTATTGTTCTGACTTAGATGAGGATAAGATCACATTTTTTAGCAAATTACTGCATTAAACCAGTTAATGCCAAGGGGTTCACGTATTTTTTCTTGCCACTGTACACTGAAAATGAAAACTGTTGGTAAACTTACATGACTGCAAGCTAACTGTGTCCATTTTCTTTTTCCACACTCCACCCTCCTGTACAAACCTCTTCCATTCCTCCTTTAAAACCTCTTTTACTTCAGTCATCTTCCTCATAAATATGCCTCTCTCCTCCCCTTAAACGCTTTTCCCCATCAGTCATGCTCTTTCCACCGACAAGCTTCAGTCACTCTTTTTCCAATGTCAGTTACTCATCAGTAGACATTTTCACTTGTCCTCCTTGTTCCAAATCCAAAGCTAAGTCCCCATTCATCAACGTATTGCCAGGTTCTCCACACTTCTCTTCTAAATTTCACATCTTGGCTTCTTGTTAGTATGAAGGATGAGTGATCCACACTGGGTTCGGCTTGTGGGAGGTTCAGCAAGCCAAGTGGGAAGTTTGCAAAGCCCAAATTTAGCAATGAACATTAAAGTGTATGGTAGTCAAATATTGTATCATTCTGGCCTTTGAGAGCGAATAGGCAATCTATTGCTGAAAAACGGCATGGGGAGCTCAAGACTGCCATGGGGGATACATATACATTTGTAAAACATTATTCATTGGTTTGAAGGTCTTTTCAAGAAGCTTAATGGGCAACACTGAAATTACACAAATTCTTTAAATACAGTGCTCAGGGTCCCCTAAAGCTGCATATGAAGTTACGGAACAGTGCAATGTAGTCCTTCAAAATTGACAGTAAACAAAAAAGGACATGGGGTTCTCCTAAAACTCCAACCGGACCTTTATCCAGGCACACAGCCTGGGTGGGCAGAAAAAGGGGGCAGCATACATGCTATAACCACTTTCTTTACCATAACAAGTACAATTCCTGTCAACACTGGGAGGAGGGGACCATGCAGGGGAGGGTAGCCAGACACCCACACTTACAAGGTACCTTGTCCCAGTTTTGAAGGACAAGGCCCTCTACAATATATCCTGCCCCCAAATAAATGTTGGAGTTATTGAGGTGAGAAGTCCCCGTTAGAATAAGGGGGCATCCAGATATCTACCCCCTTCCAGGGTAACAAATAAAGGGGTACATTAGTACCTATTATTACTCATTCCTGAAAAGTAAAATATAAATAAAGACACTGTAATGGAACCCGTCGCACACTTCCACTTGAGTGCTACCGTCAGAATACCGCTTCCTTCAGTCTGAACATCAGAGAACAGATGTTGTAGCTGCCCATACAAACTATATGACACTAACTTGTAGGAACATAGAATGATTTATTGGTGAGGATACAGGCTTTTTATACACTTGAAAAGTATGTCAGCCCCCTCATACACAATAACCCAAATATTTATCCAAAACATCACACAATGGTTTCGCTAACAAGGTAGGGCTGACTCATTGCTAATCCCACCACAGAGGGTCTTTAATTAACCACCCGCATGACTCAGATGTCACCTTGCAGATCAGCCTTGCCGACTTCAAGCTAACTACAGACAATAGACATTATCATAAACAAACACAGCAAACCTTCACACAATAGCAGGATCCCCCAGCAACAGACAGACCGTCTCCTATATTGAAGTCCATGGAAACCACATTTAAGGAATACATTGATTAATCAGGGCTTGGAGACGGCATGGCAACAGTCTACAAAACTCTTACAATGTGCCATCATTTTCTCGGTCACCCTGTGCCCCTAATAGACACAGGGTAACTTAGGACATGGGGAGCTAAAGCAAGGGTTTCCCAACCTCTTCAAGGGGTTCTAGGTTCCCCAGGGCCCACCACCCAAAGTGACTCCCGTCACACATCTCCCTTTTTGGCAGCAGACTAACACAGGAGGAGCCCCCAGACTGGTTGACTCCGAAGTTTGTCAGTAGTTCCAGTCCCCCAATGCTGGTATCCACACAGTACCCCAAATAAATTGTACCAAACAAAGCATTACTCTCCCACCCAACCTCTGCCTCTCTCACAGAACATACCCGCCACTGGGGAGAAGTGCGGACTGGCCACTATCCCTGGAGTCCTGTCAACCGCTGGAAAGAAGATAGGGTGGATGGGCTTACCTCATCATGCTGTTGGGGATCTGGGCCAACTGCCCAGCATCCCTGGAGTATACAGATGGAGACCAAAGGCCCATCCACCAAGACCAGATCAAGCTGCAGTTGTGAGGTGCCGATTGCATTCTCTCCCTGGATCCTGATCTGCTGCTCAGCAATGAACGCCACCTCCTCATCCTGGGCCTCCAGAACTGCCGCAGTTGTGGGGCAGGGGTCTTGGACCCTCTGTCTGGTTGCCAGCGCTTCAGCTGGGTTGGTGTCATTCTTCTGGGGCGCCGTCTGCTGCTGAGATTCCCTTTCTCTTGTACTGCCTCTCAGGTGCACGAATAATTGTTGGGGAGGGGGAATAACTGCTTCCCCTCCCTGTATCTCTAAAATCCACTGGGGAACAACCACCAGCTTCCAACCTTGGGCCTCCAAAACTGCCACGGGTGTGGAGCAGGGGTCTGCAGTACTCTGTCCTGTTGCCAGCACTTTTGCTGGGGGTTCACTAGGTGGTTCCTCTTCTACAGAAAAGTCTATTAAGTCCATGCATTCTGTAATCTGTGGCTGGAGAGATGAGCCCACTGCTCCATCTCCCATATCCTCATCCAGCTGCTGAACAGTTGCATTCCTCCATCCAAGATCGTCCTGTGCAGAAACAAGATCTTCAAGGTCAGTCAGCACTTGCTGCATCCGCCATGAGACCTCTGCGTCCATAGCTGTGGGTGCAGGTGGGCAAAGCACACTGTTACTGTGCCACCTCGCTGACACGTCAGCCGAGATTTCAGGACTGTCAGCTGGTATTTCTGGATAGTTCCAGGCAAAGGGAGCCCAGCCTGGAGTCTAGCAGCCGTCTGTAGGCGATCTCCAGCTCCCATCCCTGAACAGCCAGAAACTCTATCTTCCAGTGCACTTCTGAGACATTCAGTATCTCTTCTCTGTAATCCATGATATTATCCAACCGCCACTCCAAATCGCTCCCAAAGTTAGGGTCCCCTGACAGCTTCACATACAACAGTCCCAGGCCGCCGTTGCCAAAGCCTTCCGTTGGGCTGTCATTCGCTATCCAAGGGCACACTTGGGATACATGCCACCAGAGGGCTCTGTAGCTCTCATCCAACTGCATCTCTGCCCAGACCAGCCTGCTTAACTCAGCTGTCTGCTCCTTGTGCGTTTTTTCTCCCAAAAACAACACCCGCAATCCCTACTGCGACCAGTACCTTTCCTGGATGGAAGGTAGAATTTTTCCCTGGTGGCGCTGCTCACAGGCTAGTGTTTCCTTCCAGAGTTTGCAGTGGATAGAATCATACCATCCCAGCAGAACCTGGGTTAGCACTGGTTCTCTGTGCTCAATCTGCATCTCTCGCAACCTCCTTCCGAACCCCTCTTTCATGGCGGCTGGCATCTGTATCTTTCCTCTTCTGCTATCCGGACCTTGGATCCCGGGGGAGGTTTGGTTGTCCCAGACTGCAGGAAGCATCCCACCGCTTGCCACCAATATAACGGAACCCGTCGCACTTTCGCTTGAGTGCTTCTGTCAGAATACAGCTTCCTTCAGTCTGAACATCAGAGAACAGTAGTTATAGCCACCCGTACAAACTATACGACACTAGCTTGTAGGAACATGGATTGATTTATTGGTGAGGATACAGCCTTTTTATACACCTGAAAAGTATGTCAGCCCCCACATACACATACCCCAAATATTTACCCTAAACGTCACACAATGGATTAGCTAACGAGGTAGGGCTGACTCACTAACTGACAATAGACATCATAAATATAAAAACAGTAAACCTTCACACAATAGCAGGGTCCCCCAGCAGCAGACAGACCGTCTCCTATATTGATGTCCATGGGATCCACATTTAAGCAATGCTTTGATTAATCAGGGCTTGGAGACGGCATAGCAACAGTCTGCAAAACTCTTACAATGTTCCATCATTTTCTCAGTCACCCTGTACCCCTAATAAACACAGGGTGACTTAGACATAAGAGGGACATTAGGAGCTGAAACAAGGATTTCCCAACCTCTTCAAGGGATTCTGGGTTCCATATGTCCCTTACCCAAAGTGACTCCCATCACAGACACAGACAATGTAAATAAAAATTCCTAATAAAATTAAATTTAGAAAAATTTAAGCAATTGCGCCTAAGTATAAGCCAACATCAATCAAGTCATCCAGCGATGCAGATATAAAAGGTGTATTCGTTGCTAAATGACAGACCCATGGCTGCTGTATGTAAACAAACAGCCAGGGAACCTGGGTGACGTCACTGATGTCGCCTGGGATTCCCAGAAACTTTGTTTACATTCTAGCTACATGCTGCACAAATATGTCGGCGGTCCACTGAACCTCATCCCTAGTTAGTAGCCCTCAGCCATCAATCAAACCTTGGTCATTTGTTTTCCTTGGTCATCACTTAAAGCTTGATCGTTCATGCTTCTCTAAATCTTCATCAATCATCAACCAGCTCTCTCACTTATCTTTCAAGCATCTATCACTCATAATTCATTCTCCTTAAACATCATGCTCCTTACTCTAACACCTGCACTCTCTTCATACAAACTTGCTAGTCATCCTTCTCATTTATCCTCATAGATTAGAAATGAATATGTATCACCAGTATCCATTAGAAACGAATATGTCTTTCTTCCTCATCCTTTTCATATCTTCTGTAAGTGATCCTTCTCACACAACTTTGTTATTTCTCCTACCAGGCCACTTAATTCTTCTATATGCAACCCCAATATACAAATACTGTAAAGTCCTTTCATGATATCCTCCATTTACAGCTCTAATAGCTACCCATCAGAATTGAATTAAGAATGCTCTGACATGAACTACTGCATGGAAAGAAGATCAGTGTAGGGAAGTTAAGGCTCCAGATCTTTACACTGGTATTATAAAGTAAAGTAAAAATAATTAGCAAGGCTTAAAAAACAGCTCCTAACCTAAATGCTAATAATCTGGTATAGGGTATAAGAATGCAGTCTACATACCAACACAGCAGGGGCAAACAATGTGCAACAGGAAGCAGATAAAGCATACAAGTGCAGTATATGGTATATAATTTGAATGTAATACTACCTGTGCTAAGAGGATTATATTGAGCAATACTTTTCACTGCAACAACTCTTGCACTGTGTTCATCAAAGAACAGGGAACAAACAGGAAAAGAAGGGACACAGGACAGAACTAGGTGTTTTGCCAACACCTTTCACTAAAAACCTAGAGATTAAACACATTTCTTATCTATTTTACCAATTTATGACACTGCTGCTTCTGACTTTGTCCATTACCGATCAGGTGACCAAATACTGAAATACTGGACATATGAGCTCAGTGGAAAGGAGAGGATCAGTTTTAAAACCTCTGGCTAAAAGAAAATGTAACGCTAATAGCAGCAGGTATACAAAAGCATAAGCTTGTGAACATATACAGTATCTCACAAAAGTGAGCACACCCCTCACATTTTTGTAAATATTTTATTATATCTTCATGTGACAACACTGAAGAAATTACACTTTGCTACAATGTAAAGTGGTGAGTGTACAGCTTGTATAACAGTGTAAATTTGCCGTTCCTTCAAAATAACTCAACACACAGCCATTCATGTCTTAACCGCTGACAACACAAGTGAGTACATCCCTAAGTGAAAATGTCCAAATTTGGCCCAAAGTGTCAATATTTTGTGTGGCCACCATTATTTTCCAGCACTGCCTTAACCCTCTTGGGCATGGAGTTCACCAGAGCTTCACATGTTGCCACTGGAGTCCTACTCCTCCATGACGGCATCATGGAGCTGGTGGATGTTAGAGACCTTGCACTCCTCCACCTTCCATTTGAGGATGCCCCACAGATGCTCAATAGGGTTTAAGTCTAGAGACATGCTTGGCCAGTCCATCCCCTTTACCCCTAGCTTCTTTAGCAAGGTAGTGGTAAGTCTTGGAGGTGTGTTTGGGGTATTTATCATGTTGGAATATTGCCATGCGGCCCAGTCTCCAAGAGGAGAGGATCATGCTCTGCTTCAGTATGTCACAGTACATGTTGGCATTCATGGTTCCCTCAATGAACTGTAGCTCCCCAGTGCCGGCAGCACTCATGCAGCCCCAGACCATGACACTCCCACCACCATGCTTGACTGTAGGCAAGACCCACTTGTCTTTGTAATCCTCAGCTGGTTGCCGCCACACACGCTTGGCACCATCTGAACCAAATAAGTTTATCTTGGTCTCATCAGACCACAGGACATGGTTCCAGTAATCCATGTCCATAGTCTGCTTGTCATCAGCAAACTGTTTAAGGGCTTTCTTGTGCATCATCTTTAGGAGAGGTTCCCTTCTGGGATGACAGACATGCAGGCCAATTTGATGCAGTGTGCGGCGTATGGTCTCAGCACTGACAGGCTGACCCCTCACCCCTTCAACCTCTGCAGCAATGCTGGCAGCACTCATATGTCTATTTTCCAAAGACAACCTCTGGATATAACACTGAGCACATGCACTCAACTTCTTTGGTCGACCATGGTGCGACCTGTACCGAGTGGGACCTGTCCTGTTAAACGGCTGTATGGTCTTGGCCACTGTGCTGCAACTCAGTTTCAGGGTCTTGGCAATCTTCTTATAGCCTAGGCCATTTTTATGTAGAGCAACAATTCTATTTTTGAGATCCTCAGAGTGTTTTTTGCCATGAGGTGCAATGTTGAACTTCCAGTGACCAGTATGAGAGAGTGAGAGTGATAACACCAAATTTAACACTAAGTATAAGTAAGTAGTGTGTATACCGCGCTAAAATGTAAAATATAAAATTAAATGTGCATGTGTTTGAATTTGGTTGCAGCAATTAATTAGGATACCACCAAAAAATCACTAGAAAAATACAAAAACTGCACAACCATTAATTAGAGGGCTAGTGCAAAAACAAATTGAATACTCAACAAACAAAAATTAATCAAAGAAGGTGCAATGCCTATATCAGACAATGAACACACAATCCTTAAGGTGTTAATATATAAAGTGTACAGTACAAAATACAGTACTAAAGTAAAGTGCACTAAAATCAGGAAATCTTGAATGCATGTAAAGGTGAGTATCAGATAGAAGACAGACTCCTCCAACGGGTGCAGAAAATGACAAGATGGAGCTTCAGTGTCACCCCACACTCAGATAGGTAAAACTCTTACCAGAGCTAGTTGGCTACCCATCTTTAGGTCAGCCTCACCAGTGGGCAGATAGCCTCTGCGGGCATGTGATAGGAGGAGGATGTAAGACAACCCTTGTGTTCAGAATGGATTAATTTGTTCCCAGCCATATAATCGGGATCACTCATATAAGAAAAAAGGCTCCAATAGTGTAATACTGCTAATATATTTATTAAAATCAATATAAAATGGCAATTGGCTACTTACATTTTTTCAGAAATAAAAGCGCATATAGGATAAAAACATCAAGCCGGCTATAACTCTCAGATGGCACGTGCTTCCGGGTCACATGGGGATCGGAGTCGTCAACACGCAAGACCGTCCTGACATGTTTCGTCTCACCTGACGTTTTCAAAGGGCCCTTGTCTTGCCTTACATCCTCCTCCTATCACGTGCCCGCAGAGGCTATCTGCCCGCTGGTGAGGCTGACCTAGAGTAAGGTAGCCAACTAGCTCTGGTAAGAGTATTACCTATCTGAGTGTGGGGTGACACTGAAGCTCCATCTTGTCGTTTTCTGCACCCGGTGGAGGAGTCTGTCTTCTATCTGATACTCACCTTTACATGCATTCAAGATTTCCTGATTTTAGTGGACTCTACTTTAGTACTGTATTTTGCACTGTAAACATTATGTATTAACACCTTAAGGATTGTGTGTTCATTGTCTGATATAGGCGTTGCACCTTCTTTGATTAATTGTTGTTTATTGAGTATTCTATTTGTTTTTGCACTAGCACTTTAATTTCTGGTTGCGCAGAGTTCAGAAAAGGTTCCTGCACTACTTTGATCCGACTTTGTCACAGCTTCACTGCCAGAGTGAGTACAAGTCTTATCAAAGTCACTTTAGAATTGTATCAAAGTCAGACTAGTGTGAAAGGAACCTTAAAGTGGAGTTCCACCCAAAAGAGTAACTTCTGCTTTAAGTGCTGGTGACCCCGACATGCCACAATTGGCATGTCGTTTTTTTGGAGGGGGAGCGGGTACCTAGTTTTCACAGGTATCCAGCTCCCACTTCCTCTCCTGGTGTCGCAGCGCCACAGTCGGGCGCCCACACTTGCAATGCTGGCGCCACGGAGAGAGGGGGAGAGGAGCAAGGCTTTGGGCGGCCGCATCGCTGGACCGTGGGACAGGTGCCTGTTTATTAAAAGTCAGCAGCTAAACTTTTTGTAGCTGCTGACTTTTAAATGGATGGAACTCCGCTTTAAAGTGTTACTAAACCCACAACAGTAAAATCTGTCTGTATGCGCAGAATAGCATGCTTGTTATACTCACTGTGGAACTTAAGAGTTTAATCCTCTGCATTGTGTAAAAAGACTCTTTGATCCTGTATGGACAGATCTTCCCCTCCTGCAGGGTCTCTCTTGGCAAGGCCAGATAATACACAGTAAGGGTAGTAAAGCTGCACATGCTCAGTTTAGTCTCTATTGCTGGAGTGAACATTTAATTGTTCTCAGAGCTAACCAGGTGACATGGTATTGACATCACACATGTGGGCGTGTATACAGGGGTTAGTGGAAATCTCCTCCTACCTGAATACTCAGCAATGGGCAGACCCGGCAGTTTATCACGTGACAGTGGTATACAGATCAGCCAAAAAGGTATATAGTGGCAATATTTTAATGAAAAAAGATGATTTATAAGCTGTGGGCACTGTGGGGGGGGGGGGGGCAAATGAACTATTTTCATATTACTGGGTTTAGTAACACTTTAAAGCTAAACTGCACCCCATATCCTTCTATCCTTTACATCCAAGGAAGCTGCCATCTTCGCCTTTGTTTGATGTGCAGTTGCCATGGTGCTGCACGGGATCAGTTATGACACCAGCCATTGGATGGCTTGCTAGTTCATTTGAGAGCACAAGTAACTGTGAGTCAGTTATTCATGGCATGCCTTCGGTTAATGTGAGTTTTAGGTTGCCTTCACACCTCAGTGTGGCGTTTTTTCGGGTGTTTTTATTTGCATTTTTGTACAGTGTTTTTTAAAAGTTCTTGAGCTTTGGCATTGAGTCATTCATGCTGTTAGCAGCAGGGATGAGACAACGTTTGTTAAAGAGCCAGCACCCACCAGCGTCCTAACAATGAGTCATCCCTGCTGTTAGCAAGGACTCCCCGCTGACAGCAGAATGTATACAAAAGAGCCGGCATAGAAAAAAAAAAAAGCATGGGGGTCTCCCCCAAACCATAACAGGCTTTTTGGATCTGCCATGGATTTTACGGTGGACTGCACACAAAATAAAAAAGGCCCTGCGGTCTGGTGTGGATTATAAGGGGAACTCCACATAAAAAAAATGTTGTGAGAGCAATTCCATAATCCACACCTGACCCTTATCTGAGCATGCAGCCCAGAAGGCCAGGAAGGGGGGTGGTGCTCGTTCATTTGGTGCCAGCTCCAGCAAAAAACACTCCAAAAAACACAAAGAAAGATGTGAAAATGTGCAAAAAATTTTAAAAAATGTGCGAATCACAAGTTTCAATGCATGGATGAAGAAACCCTAAAAAATACACCAATCTGCACGAATCAAGCTACAAAAATAGAACCAAAACTTTTTAGAGTTACAAAGTTTGGTTTCAAGAAACCTGGAATGGAGATGTGAGCTATCTCCATAGAGAATGACTGATTTTTTTTTTCTCCCTGAGTGATTTGGAGCTTTGAGCAACCAAAATGCTCAGGTGTGAATGGGGCCTAAAAGTGTATCAGCATAAAAGTGTAAAAATGTTTTTAAAATTTTGGCTAGCAGAGAAAACCTCAGTTAGGTCTTTACTAGTGTCTTTGTCCCCACTGGGGAAGATCACCCTCTGTATTTGTCCTTGTGATCCATGTCATCGACACAGAAAGTGATAGGAAATCAAACCCATTTAAAAAATAAGTAATTACAAATGAAATCCATGCAAAATGGGTCCAGCAGACCACTATAATTATATTAATATTATATAACCCACTATAAAAGTAGGTAATTTCTGTTAAGGACACTGCATTATTTTAATATGACACTGGTGCCAATTCAAACTGACATTTTACAAGGATAGTTATATACATTCCTTCTGTAGCATTTCCTTAGGAAAATTATTCAACTCTTCACTGTAGCAATAACAAGATTCTTCAGAATTAAAGTATATTGCTAGATTACTTAATAAAACCTTGGATATTGTTTTTTTTTTTTTTTTTGCATATGCAACATATACAAGGAATATGTAAGCAAGTTAACTACAAGAATTTTGAGGTACCAAAACATTTTTCATTAGAATTATGCAGGACTATATGTTTCTTGCCTGTAATAGTCTATTTATTTATTCATTTATTTTTAACTTCCTCGTATCCGCGCTATAGCCGATTGACGGCTACAGCGCGGCTCTAAAATGCCGGGAGGACGTCAATAGACGTCCTCCCGGTCGCGTGCACCCCGCGCGCCCGTGAGGGCGCGCATCGGGTAAAATCTGTGATCGCCGTGTCCCTTGGATACAGCTGATCACAGATCGTGGTAAATGGCCAATCACAGCGGCCATTTACCACCCGTTCGGGATGTCCAATGAGCGATGATCTCAGATGTAAACATCTGAGATCATCTCTCATTGACGGCTCTTTCTCCTCACACAGAGACGGCGTGTGAGGAGGAGAGCTTCTGTGAGTGATATCAACATCCAGACACATAATTCTATTACACAGAATTACACATCTGAAGTGCCCAAAAAGTACCCATCAGGGTTAGTGCCCACCTGTGCTTTTAGTGCCCACCTTTGCCATTTATCAGTGCCCACCTGTGCCAATCAGTGCCCCCACCTGTGCCATTCAACATTGCCCACACCTGTGCCATTCATCAGTGCCCACCTGTACCTTTCATCAGTGCCCACCTGTGCCAATAATCAGTTCTGCCTCAGTGCACATCTGTGCCACCTCATCAGTGCACATCTGTGCCACCTCATCAGTGCACATGAAAAACCCGTGAAGTCTACACATTAAGACACATTATCTTAATACACAGACCTACAACTATAGTGAGTGTCTTCGAGAGGAGGAGTGTGCGGCAGAGACACACTCCTCTTTCTCGGCAGTTACTC
>BLSH010387032.1:2383732-2412831 GCA_018402905.1 Glandirana rugosa | reverse complement strand
AACGAGACTCAACTGGAAGAGGACGACACGACTTACTGGCGTGAGTAGAAGTCGTACGCGGACGACAGTCTCTGTTCACTATAGTCATTTACTATTGATCAATAAGCAGAGGATGTCTCAACGTACCCACCTGTCGCCACGGTAACCACAGTTGGTACGATCGTGACCTAGGCTTGTTTTCTTGTTAGTTTCTTTTTCTGGGTAATTGTAACCACAAGTCACCTCTTTACGAGGAAACCAAACCAATAGTGATCATCTTTTCTGGGTATCAAGTCACTAGTCCCTCTCTTACGGGGGGGGGGGGAATGTAAACACCAGAAACCTTCTTTGTCACGGGAAAAACCGGTCACCTTATTTACGGTGAAATTTAAAGACCACAAATGTAAGGGGGGGGGGGGCATTCTCTCCCTGATCACTGAACTATGGGTCTTTTCTACTAGTGATAACCAAACCAAAGGAGCATTTCTCCACTGAACACCAATGTTAATGGGTCTTTTTCTTTGATTGTTCTTTTGTTCGGATCCAGTGCTAGCATGGTTGACACCAATGGCACCGCTGTCCACCCATGCAACTCTGTAGGAGACGAATAACTAGTTATCATTTACTGATATCACTTGTCTCTGACAGCAGGCGCATGCTGAAGATGAGTGCGGTCATTCAGCACAGCAGGAGAAGGTCAACTCAGAGCAAAACAAAAAGACTTGCAATAGTAAAGAATCAGTCAGCGCTGGTGAGGATGTGTGACCTATCTGCCAGCAGTTTGTAAGCATTCTCCTGCACTCACAATAGTAAAGGATCAGACAGCACTAGTGGTGCTAGCAAGAGTTAAAACAGGACAGACAATGAGTGCAAAGCAAAGCTGGCCATACATTATACAATTTTTGTTTGTTCAATCTCCTTTAGATTTACCTTCAACTATGTAATGCAAGGGCCTGCCTGATTGCCTTCCAATTGAAAGTGTTTAGGTTTAACCTCGTATTATATGGTTTTGGCAACTCTAAATGAAAATTGTACAAGAAAATTGTATAATGTATAGCCAGCTTAAGAAACTGAGAAAGGGGCAGTGGCTTTAGTGCTGTGCTGTAGCTTTCAATGGGAATGCCCATAAATTGGGCTTTAGACGGGGTGAAGCTGACAGCTAGTAAAAGCAGACCTAAAGATGTGCTTTAACCGGTTCAGTCCCAGCGCCGTAAATAGGCGGTGACTGGTTTTGAGCGGCTGTACCGGGACATCCCGGTATCGGTTTTTAGAGCGGACGGTCGGCTATCCAGGGATATCGACCGATCCGGCTCGGGAGCCGCTCGGTCGTTACCCCAGGGGGCGGGAGGGGACATCCCCCCTCCCGCCACCTTCTGCCGCTCTTCTCCGGCCTCCCGCCCCATGGGGAGACAGGAGTGACGATCCGGCGCCTCCGCCGGCTAGGAGACCCGATAGAAGCCGTAATCGGCTCTGATCGGGTCTCCTTCGGCAAATTCCGGAAACTACATCACTTCCGGTTTACTCGCCGTTTTTGGCTATCTGAATACTGTGAAGTGCAAAGGAGGGATGGCGGGTTTTAAAGCGCCACCGTCCCCGCGAGCTTGCGCGGCAAACAAACCGCATACGTAAGTCGCGCCCACATATGAAAACGGTTTTCAAACCACACATGTGAGGTATCGTCGCGATTGCCAGAGTGTGAGCAATAATTATAGCAAAAGACCTCCTCTGCACCTCTAGCCTGGTAACTGATAACAATTTTAAATGCGTTGCCTATGGAACTTTTTAAATACCGGACTTTGTCACCATTCCGCGAGTGCGTGCAATTTTCAACCGTGTCATGTATGGTATCTATTTACTCGGCGTAACATCCTCTTTCACAATATACAAAAAAATTGGGCTAAGTTTACTGTTGTCTTATTTTTAAGTCAAAAAAGTAAAATTTTTCAAAAAAAAAAAAAAATCGTGCTTGAAAGACCGCTGCGCAAATTCCATGTGACAAAAAGTATTGCAACGATCGCCATTTTATTCTCTAGGGTGTTTGAAAAAAATATATAATGTTTGGGGATTCTAAGTAATTTTCTAACAAAAAAAACTGTTTTTAGCTTGAAACCAACAAATGTAAAAATGGGGCCCGGTTGGTAAGTGGTTAACCACAAGATCACAGCATGTGTCAGAACAGAACCAAGTGCTACATGTTAACAATAACAAAAATTGTCTTTTTTTTAAGTGCTACTACATCTTCATCACCTGGGGGATTTAATAAAGATTTTTAAGCTGTGGTTGTTATACTTCTTAAAAAATGACAAAATATATCAATGTAATACCTGTCCTGGTATGAGAATGCTGAAATCAAGACCACATGTAAACTCTGTATGATGCTCTACAGTTTCAAGGAGTGGTGATGATTTGGAGAAATCCCAGAATCTGAAGAAACACAAAAAAATATACAAAACATTTTAATACGAACTAGTAATTGAACACTGCTGTAACAACAACTCATTTTGCCTAATACATTGATTTGTAACTTGCAAAACGAAAAAAAAAAAAAATACAATGTAAAAAAAGAGAAAACAATTCTAAGCTTGATGCTAATGGTGTATCAATAAAATGAAATCTGTAAATTACAAAATATAACAACTCACCAACAAATACAGTCAATAGCTATGAAACACTCACATATGGCCCCTTTCACACTAGTGGTCCAATCGCGTCTGCCTGTCTGTTTTTCAGGCAGATTCGATCGGACCCTCCATTCTCCTCTATGGAGAGGCGGGTGTAAATGGACATGTGTCTGTTTACAACCGCTTACATCCAATCTGATCTGATCCGCTAAAAACAAATGGATGGGGATCAGTTCCCCTTCCATCTAGCGGATCAAAAGACAGGCGGTCCGTGTGAATCCAACCCCCAATAGAGGAGAACGGGTGTACGCTCTGGATAAGTGGAGCAGACACAGACCAGTCATCTACCTCCTGGCGGAGTCCGTCCAGTGTGAAGGGGGCCTAACTATGTTGAAACAAAATAATAAACAAGCAACTAGTGGAAATAACAAATATGCAATGTAAACAGCTCAGAAAAACAATTCACATATGTGAAATATAATAAGAGATCCTTAAGGTTGTATTCTTATTGTATCATTGCCAGCATTAAAAGAAAACTCATTGAAGTAAATTGTACTGTGATTAGAAAAATGAGAAAACACAGATTTCTTTCTCATAAAATAGAAAGCTTGTCATCAAAAACATGGAAGCTGCCATTGCTGACATTTCCTTCTGAAAATACTTACTGTCTGCCAGTTGTACCGAACCAATGACTTTAAACTGTATGCCCCTGGCCTGAAACAAGTATGCAGATAAGGGCTTCTAACTTTTGTTCAATTTATGAGATCTTGATATTGCTCTGAGCCAGTGCCTTAGAAAATATTTCACAGCAATTAAAAAGAACATGATCCTCATCCTTTTCCACATTTTACCATTTTTACCTTTGTCGCTGTATGCTTTTGACTTTGATATCATGTTTGTTCACATAGATTAACAGAAATATACAATGTAAAGTTAGAATCGATCTCTGCAAATTAATTAAAATAAAAAAAGACTGCATTATACATCAACTTTAATATGATGCACCTAATCCATCACTGGTACAATAAATTCATTTCAGAGTCAAAGAATTAGTTAAATAGAATACCCCAGTGTGCAGCCAAGGGGTGTCAAATGATTGTAGTCTAAATACACATATCAGATGATAAAGCTTGAAGTGAGTGAGTTGGTATCATGAAAAAAACCTACACTGTGAAGACAAAAGAACATTTTAAGCAGCACTGAGCATAGATGATTTAAAAGCACAAGTCAGGGGATGAGAACATGGCAAGTCTTCCAATATTTTGTGGAGAACAGTTAGATCTCCAAGTTGTACTAAAGGAAAAGTCAATAATGACATACAGTTGTGCTCATAAGTTTACATACCCTGGCAGAATTTATGATTTCTTGGCCATTTTTCAGAGAATACGAATGATAACACAAAAATATCTCTTTCACTCATGTTAGTGTTTAGCTGAAGCCATTTATTATCAAACTACCCAAATGACTCTGATCAAAAGTTTACATACCCTGGCAATTTTTGCCTGATAACATGCACACAAGTTGACACAAATGGGTTTGAATGGCTATTAAAGGTAACCATCCTCACCTGTGATCTGTTTGCTTGTAATTCGTGTGTGTGTGTGTGTGTGTGTGTGTGTGTGTATAAAAGGTCAATGAGTTTCTGGATTCCTGCCAGACCCTTGCATCTTTCATTCAGTGCTGCACTGATGTTTCTGGATTCTGAGTCATGGGGAAAGCAAAAAAATTGTCAAAGGATCTGCTGGAAAAGGTAGTTGAACTGTATAAAACATTAAAGGGATATAAAAAGATATCCAATGAATTGAGAATGGCAATCAGCAGTGTTCAAACTCTAATCAAGTGGAAAATGAGGGGTTCTGTTGATAATAAACAAACCACGGTCTGGTAGACCAACAAAGGTTTCAGCCACAACTGCCAGGAAAATTGTTTGGGATGCAAAGAAAAAAAAACACAAATAACTTCAGGACTCTCTGAAAACATGTGGTGTGGCTGTTTCAAGATGCACAATAAGGAGGCACTTGAAGAAAGGTGGGCTGCATGGTCGAGTCGCCAGAAGAAAGCCATTACTACACAAATGCCACAAAGTATCCCACTTACAATACGCCAAACAGCACAGAGACAAGCTTCGAACCTTCTGGCACAAAGTCATTTGAAGTGATGAGACCAAAATTGAGCTTTTTGACCACAACCATAAACTCTACATTTGGAGAGGAGTCAACAAGTCCTGTGAAACCCAGTGGTGTATCGCTGATGTTTTGGGGATGTGTGAGCTACAAAGGCACAGGAAATTTGGTAAAAATTGATGGCAAGATGAATGCACGATGCGATCAAAAGATACTGGAGGAACAACTGCATTCATGAGCCAGGAAGCTGCGCATGGGACGTACTTGGACATTCCAACATGACAATGATCCAAAACACAAGGCCAAGTCGACATGTCATTGGCTACAGCAGAATAAAGTGAAGGTTCTGGAGTGGCCATCTCAGTCTCCTGACCTCAATATCATTGAGCCACTCTGGGGAGATCTCAAACATGCAGTTCATGCAAGACAGCCCAAGAATTTCCAGGAACTGGAGGCTTTTTGCCAAGAGGAATAGGCAGCCTCATCCACAAATACCACAAAAGACTGCAAACCATCATTGATGTTAAAGAAGGCAATACATGGTATTAAAGCGGAGGTCCGAGGGCTAAAAAAAAAATTAAAAGTCAGCAGCTACACATACAGTAATAATAGGACACTTACCTGTCCTGGAGTCCAGCGATGTCGGCACCGGCCGCTGATCTTCGGATCGGGGGACGGGTGCAGTCGCCTCCATCGCGGGTAAGGGAACCCGGACGTGTAAGCAGTACAGCTTCACGCCGGGCACCTTACTGCGCATGCGCGAGCTCTGCCGCGCTCTGCTACTGGCCAGGCGGCCAGAAGCAGAGCAAGCAGGGAGGAGGGAGCCGGGCTGCTGACGTCAGTGGCCGCGTCCGCCGGCCAGAGCTCCCGGAAGTGTGGAAAAGGACACCTGTCTAAAGACAGGTGTCCTCTTCCCCCTCCCCCCGAAAGGTGCCAAATGTGACACCTGAGGGGGGGGAGGAATCCAACCAGCGGAAGTTCCACTTTAGGGTGGAACTCCGCTTTAAGAACTGGGGTATGTAAACTTTTGAACAGGGTCATTTGGGTAGTTTCTGTTGTCATTATGATTTAAAAAGAGTAGACACAGTTGATTGATAATAAATGGCTTCAACCAAACACTAACCATGAGTAAAAGAAATGTTTTTGTGCTATGATTTATATTCTCTGAAAAATGGCCAAGAAATTATACATTCTGCCAGGGTGTGTAAACTTTTGAGCACAACTGTATATGACAGAGTCTGTAACTAGTATTTGGGCCTTATCGGAAGTTGACCCAGAAAATTCTAACCAAAGTAAGACATTGACAGTTCCAGTAGAGGAGGTACCAGTTTGTAAAAACCCCATAAATAAAACATTGCAGCCTTCCACTGTGGCAATGGAGGTATGCCAGGGTACTTCAGATATGGGCATAAATCCATCCAATCCTTATTGATTTGATTCTTCTATGAGTCAACGGTTGGAATTTTTCCCACAAGCTCCAAATTTTTGTGTGGATGTTTTGGGGGATTCCATTTGCCAGGGATTGCGAATTGCTCTAATGTCTGTCTGTCTGTGTACTTTGTGGATAAAGTGCTAGTTGGCACCACTTCCCTGTTTAAACAGTTGAGGAAGGTAGGTTGTTTGGCACTGCCTTAGAAACTTTCATTCACGAAATTTTGCCCATAAAGAAAAAAAAGCTAAACCATTGGTAAGTAAGCCTTCTACATAGGGGGCTAAGAAATGTTCTTTTCCATATACCAAAAACTTTCTTTAGCAAATAGGATTCAGGGCAGTGGAGGCTCGTACATAAGGGCTCCTGGGGCAGTGCCCCACCAGTCTTTGTTGCAGGAAAACAATAAATAAATACATGAAAATAAACTATATAATCATTTATTCTGTTGAGTTCCCTCCCCTGATTGTTTACCTCTCTCTATGCTTATTTGTTAGGTAGATTAAAAAAAAAAAGTCTCCTTTTTTTTCTATTCTGCCTAGCAACGGGGAATCTGTCCAAAAATTCATTTAAAACTACATTCATAACACTTAGTAAACAGCTTCTCCACCGTTATTGGTTGTTTTACTTTCTTCAATTGTTCTAATAAGAGCTCAAAAGGATGGGTCAGAAAAACGAGCAGGCCCGCCTATTGAGCTCCCTGATTTGCTCTCTGCACCAGGGGGCGGAGATCTTCCAAGTGGAAGGGAGGAAAGTGTGAGGCTGGGAGGAGGAGCTCACTGTACAGCAGCCAGTGAAGGAGCAGGGAGGGAGGAGATACACAGTTAGCACAGCCCAACATACCAGCTCCACACTCCTGAAGCTTTATGCAAATATAGCAGTAGGATGGTGGCCACAGATTTGTCTCAGTGATGATGTCATCAGAAGGCGCAGGCTGTGAGTGTGTACATGTGATATTACAGCTGCATTGCACTTTCTGCTAAAGATTGTTCACAGGGACCAGATAGTTTGTGTGCTCTGCTGATATCTTATCAGTGTGTAGGAAGGACTGATAGGGAGCAGGCAGAATGCAGCAGGGTAAACATGTCCTGTTTGCTGGATGTTCTGAATGGAAAAATATTGACCTGTGACTAGCAAAACTGGATGGGGAACAGCAGATAGAAGATGTGGCTCTGCCTGTATCTGAGAACCAAACACTAATTACAGTGTGTGTGTCTCCCATCCTGTACTAGAGCTGCCAGTGCATGTTGGAAGTTGTGCTCCTATAGGCTGAAATACGTAATTGTTCCTGTTAGGGATTGTAGTCTATATGACTGCTGAAGGTGGCTTTCCAGGGCACAGCTGCATGCAGAAGCGCATAGGCAACTGATTTACAATTCACCACAATGTAATGCTGCATACTGTGTTACTGTCTTCTGCACACTGTGTTACTGGCTGCACACTTTGTTACTGTCTTCTGCACACTGTGTTACTGGCTGCACACTGTGTTACTGTCTTCTGCACACTGTGTTACTGTCTTCTGCACACTGTGTTACTGGCTGCACACTGTGTTACTGGCTGCACACTGTGTTACTGTCTTCTGCACACTGTTACACTGGCTGCACACTGTGTTACTGTCTTCTGCACACTGTGTTACTGTCTTCTGCACACTGTGTTACTGTCTCCGCACACTGGGTTGCTGGCTGCATACTGTGTTACTGGCTGCAATATACCCCTACCTGTGTTATTGGCTGCATACTGTGTTACTGGCTGCAATATGCCCCAACCTGTGTTACTGGCTGCAATATACCCCACCTGTGATACTGAGCTGTATACTCCTGACACAATATGTGGAATACAGGGGACAGAGTGGGTGGATTCTATAAGGGGTGGGGCTAGTAGAAGTAGGAGGGGTCAAAAAGGAAGGGTGTGGCCTGGCACCCCCCCCCCATCCTAAAACTTCACCAGCCGCCACTGATTCAGGGATTCAATTATCTCCTTTATATGGGCAGGGAGTAATACACTTTACAACTTGCACTTTCTATGGGGGGATTTGACCTCCCTTGTTTCCAGAAATATTATTGGGCTGCAGTACTGGTTACTGTTCAATGGTGGTTTTTTTAAACGGCTACCAATCCAGCAATAACTCTTTAAATTGGGCTCTTATTCTGAGCTGAGTAGCCTAGTATTTTGAGGTCCTAGTCCTAATTCAAACTTTACGGTCCCTGTGAAAACCACTATTATGGTCTGGAAGCAGGTGAGTGCAAGGTGATGAGACAAATTCTCTCTCTTCTTAAACTCCTTTATGGGTAAATCCGTCCCTTCCACATCTCTGCTCTATACCTGATCCAAATTTATAGGCTAGATTTGGCATGAAAATGATGCAACATAAAACGCCTTAGGGACATCTATTTACTTTTCATAAACTGAAAACCTTACTTAACCACTTGCCGACCACGTACTGTATATGTACGGCGGCAGTGTGGTGCTGTCTCGCGAAGCGCAGTATATAAGCGGCAATCCGCGCATGCACAGGTAGTCCGCCGCACTCTGGAGGAGTGTGTCCGCGGCTCGGGCATACCCGATGTCCGCCGGCGAGCCACGATGACCTGCCAGAGAAAAAGAATGGGGAACCGCCGATGTAAACACGGTGGTTCTCTGCTCTGTCAGTGGGCATGTAAGAGATCTACTGATCCCTGTCACGGGGATTAGTTAGATCTCTTATGCCCATGGTAGCCCTGCCCCCTCACAGTTAGAACATGCCTAGGGAACACAGTTAACCCTTTCACTGCCAATGACATTTATACAGTAATCCGTGGATATTTACATTTCTGATCGCTGTATAAATGTCATTGTTCCCAAAAAAGTGTCAAAAATGTCCGACATGTCCTCCCCAATATCAAAGTCCCGATAAAAATTACAGTTCGCTGCCATTACCGGTAAAAAACGCCAGAAATTAATTCTCATGGTTTGTAAATGCGGCAACTTTTGCGCAAATCAAACTCCGATTGCGATTTTTTTTACCAAAAATATGAGGAAGAATATAAATCGGCCAAAACCGATGAATAAATTTGTTTTTTTATATTTTTTTTTGGCATTTGTATTTTAGCAAAAAGTAAGAAACATTGTTTATTTTGCAAAATTGTCACACTTTTTTTTGTTTATAGCGGTGATCAGAAATGACGCAGAGGTGATCAAATTCCACAAAAAAAAAAAGTTCTATTTGTGGGCAAAAAAGGACGCAAATTTTGTTTGGGTACAAAGTTGCAGAACCGCGTCAGTTAAAGCAATGCAGTGCCGAATCGCAAAAAGTGCTCTTGTCCTACAGTGGGAAATCCTTCTGGGGTGAAGTGGTTAACCAGTTCCCTACTCCTACTACCCTTACTCTACACACAATTGAGAAATTGTTAATTTAAAAAAGATTAAATAAAAACCTCTCTTTCCTATAGTTTAGGCTTTCTAATTCTAATACCTCTAAGGTCTCTCAACTCTTCCGATCCTGCCAACCTTAACGGATGCTTATTTGGATGAGGAAATGTAGCAATACCAGGAAAGCTGCCAAACACTGGAGTTGTACTCCTAAGGGGAAGGCATGTGTGGGCCCTTGCAGGGTCTCTCTGGGAGATGAGTGCATAGTTTGACCAGTGGAGGGCACTAGATTTTCATGTGTGAAGAACACAGTACCTGTGGAAGTGTGATATTTGGCTCATGACTGTCACCACTGAGTGTTTTGGCACGTTCACTAATTGAAGGACTTGATATATTTTTTTAGTATTATCTATGCACATTTATGTCATACTAGATTCACTGTAGGTTGGTCACTTTTATTATAATTTACCTTGAATACAGTATGTGTGTTGTTTAATTTCATTGCTCATTATTGTTATGATTATCACTGCTATTTTATTCACTACATACTGCCATTTGGGGATCATCACCACCTATTTCTAGGTTATACATGTATTCACATTCAATTTCCTCGAGTTGTAATTTATCACTATTTTATTGTTTGGGGAGGTAGCACTTCACTTTTTTTCTATTAAGATTTGCTTTAGTCTACGTGGGAACACATATTGGTGTCAAGCAGCAAACTTAGATATATCACCCCACAGATGATTGCTACGTAATTTTAGATTCAAGCATAGTAGCACAGAAGTTCTATCACTCACCTCCGGTTTATCATTTTGGCTAGGCATAGATTCACCCAGCTGAAATTTCTACATTGTGTATATTATGCTCCCCAGAGACTCGCTGTCATATGCTCCAATTATGATGAGATTTGCAATGCTGCTGCGGCTACATTTATACACATGGTCTGGACCTGCTCTCATATACAGACTTTTTAGCATGATGTGATTAGAGACAGTATTAAAGTAGGTGGACCGACAAATACAGTGGACCCCTTTGATTATGCTTTTGTATGTGATAACTTTGCTACAACTCAGTTTGAGAGGCTTTTTCTCTTCTATGCTGCCTTCTATGCTAGGAAAACAATTCAAAGTGGAAACTACCTATCCTTCGGATACGAAGATCAAACATCAATGCAGTTTTGCTATTTTACAAAGTTGCATATAGGGGACATAACTTCCCCCCAAAAAATTGAGACAATCCAGGCAGCATGTGTCGAGGCATGAGGCCTAACAATAAAGCATTAATGGGGCTACTAGATTTGCTCATTGATTAAATATATTATGGTGAAACCCATGCCCAATTTAAGGTACTTGGTTTGGAGGTCTTTCTTTTCCTTGCTGACTATTTGTCTTTTGTATCCCTTTTCTCCCAATCTCTATCGGCTTCCCCCTCCCCACCCCACCCGTTCATTTTTTTCCTCTCATGGATGGGTTTTTAACATATAAGCATTATAAAGCATTTCATGACTGGTTGTAAATATATGAGTCCTGTAATTACTGCTCTATGTTTGCTGATGTATTGGACCTATTATGTGCAACATACTATTTTTATTAACTAGCTCACTTTCATCTTTAAAAACTTTATGCACTTTATATAACCATTATCATGTACCTTCTTTTTATAAGACTGTATGTGCCACATCTGTTCCTTTTATTGTTTATAAAGTTAATAATGTCTGATAAAAAAAAAAATGTTCACCCTGCTCAAATCTCATGTTCAAAGAATAAACTAAAATGTCAGCTTCTTAACCAACTAACTAAAATCACAAAATATTTAAAAATGGGTGGTGACCAATGCTTGGGCTGCATAATAGTGTCTGTAGAATACAGGCTGGAGTTTGCCATGGTACAGTTCAATTTCGACGGAATAATAATCTCTGTGAAAGAGTGCTTCAGTGGTTTTTATTCCAACCTTTTTATCATCCCAAAACTGGATGGCAAGATACATCCTATTCTGGACTTAAAAGAGCTCAATCAGTACTTTTGGGTACAGAAGTTTCGCAACTTTCCAATCGGACAGTAAAAGCTTCCCTATAAGCAGGGAACTTTGTAGCATGAGTGAAAATAAAGCATGCTTATTGTCATGCCCCCATCTACAGATTTCACCAGCAATATTAAAGTTTTGTGATAGCGGTCAACCTTACCAGTTTTTGGCTCTGCTTTTTGGCTTTTGGATATTCACCAAGGTATTAGCCCCAATCCTAACTTTGCTGAGGATGAGGGAAATCCCAATTGTAGGGTACCTAGACGACCTGTTATTAAGGGAACAGTTGAGGATTAAGAATTATTAAGAATTTACAAACATTCAGGAGACAGTGTAGGTACCAAAGAGATTCAGGTGAATATTGAATCTTCAGAAATCAGTGTTGATCCCCACTCAATGCTTGGAGTATCTGGGTGTTTCGATGGACACAGTTCAATCCAAGGTGTTTATTCCACAGGTAAGGTTAGACTGCCTTCGTTCCCAGATGCAGGTATAGCAAAGCAGGCCATTTCCCACCATGTGTTTCAGCATGAAGGTACTGTGTTTTATGGTAGCTGCCTTTGAAACAATGCCATATGCTCGGTTTCAATTCAGGAACTTGCAACGCAGTGTTCTATAAGCATGAGACAAACAGGTACAGTTCATGGATTGCCCAGTGAGGCTGTCACCTCAGCCAAGGAAACATCTGGTTTGGTGAATTTTGAGCTTGAACCTGGAACAAGGGTATTTATTCCTGCCGGTCCCTTAGAAATTCTAAGCCAAAGAAATGACGCTCCAGGTGAGTGACCGACTCTCACATGTTGTGAACTGGAACCCAGGGTGCTGAACAGCTTGTCTGTGAGATTTAGTAACATGCTAAATCCGGAATATTGCTGCACTCCTTGGTATCTTTATTGAAGCATTAAAATCACATCACGGGTATCACAGGATCATAAAAGCTTGAAGCTGGAACAAGGGAATTCATTCCTGTCACTCCCTTAGAAATTCTAACTTTGAATACCAGTCTGATGGGCTGGGGTGCAGTTTGGAGGTCCCTGTCAATTCAGGGTATGTGGTCACCAGGGGAGGCTCGACTTCAGTTCAACATACTGAAACTCGGACACTGCAACTGCCACAGCATACAAGAATCATGAGAGAAGTAAAAGGAGTCATGCAGTAAGGCATTCCACTCTGAAGAGCACACATTCACGAGATGGAGAAATGGAAGGTGGCCTTTTTAAAGCGGTTGTCTACACGGAAAAAAAATAAAAACCTGCAAGACAATAGCATAATAAGCTAGTATGCACTGCATACTAGCTCATTATGAAATACCTTGAAATGAAGATCCGACCGGGCTGCTCAGTCCCCTCTGTGGGAGCGGACATCTTCCCTCGTATCTTGCTTCCGGGTACGCGGCTCCAGCGCTGTGACTGCACGCGGGACCCATCTTTCCGGCAGGGTCCGGAACTATTGCCGGGACATACACGCCACAGCGGATTAGAGAGGGAATATCTTCTAAACCGTACAGGTTTAGAAGATATAAATTTTACCTACAGGTAAGCTTTATTATAGGCTTACCTGTAGGTAAAAGTAAACAAAATGGGTAGACAACCGTTTTAAGTCACCAGCAGCTAGATCCAGGAGAATGGTCTTCACACCCAAAAGTGTTTCACAACATATATGTCACAAGTGGGAGACATCCGGATATGGATCTGGCTGTATCCAGGTTCAACAACAAACTGGACAGATTTGTAGCCAGAGAGATCCAAGGGCTTTCACTCTGGATGCCTTGTAACCACGTGGAGTCAGTCTCCTTTGATATACACCTTTTCTCCCAACAGATTACTGTTGGTTTACTGAGCAGGATGGAGGTACAGTAATCCAGTAATGGAGGTACAGTTGCAGTAATTATGGTTGCAACTGAATCAGCCAAGGGGGATGTGGTACTCAGACATAGTCTGATTAGAGGCAGAAACTCCATGGGCCCTTCTATCATATTTTAGAGGCTAGGAAGCGGTCTTTTATCAGGGTTTACCATCGCAAATGGAAACTATATTTTGTGTCATGTGAAGAGAAAGGATTATTTCCTTAAAAATAGGCAGTGAAGTGTATCTTAGGGTTTCTGCAAGCAGGGTTCTGTCATTCTGTGGCCCGGAGTACAATCAGAGACCAGATTTTGGCTTTAGCTAGACCTTTCCAGAAGCTGTTGGCTTTGCATTCATTGGTAAAGACATTTGTACAGGGGGTGGGGCACATAGCTCCTACTGTGTGAATGTTTTTCACCATGAAAACCTGAGACTAATGCTCTCAGCTCTCCAACATTCTGCTTTCGAACCTGTGAGTATCGTCTCTCCTTTTGGTGGCCATTACTTTGGCCTGAAGAGCATCAGTATTTGCAGCCTTGTCTTGAAAATGCCATTCTTGATTCTACATAAAGACGAGGTTATCCTAAAGCCTAGGTATGATTTTTTGCTTAACCAATTCGTCTTAACCAATTGTTAACCCCTTGTGATAGCAATAAAGTTAATTAACCACTTGCACATGTGCCACAGTAATTATACTGCAGCGGGGTGGCACGTGCAGGCACAATCACGTACATGTATGTAATTGTGCCTGCTCCAGTTTAGGAACGCACTGTGCGCCCCTTGGAATGTGCAACATGCCCCCCCATCCACTGTGTCCACTGGAAACAGCGGATTGCGGGTCCCGGTACCCGAATACCTTTGGCAGTCAGGGGATCATGTGATCAATATGTGATCACAATGTCAACAATTCTGATATGAATCTCATTCATAACAGCTCTGCTTCCTATTCAAATGAGCTGTGATTGGCCCACAGCTATCACACGGTACCTGGGCCAATCACAGCACCTGTACTATGTGATTAGCTGTAACCAATTACAGATCACTAGTAATCACCGATGTCATGAATTCATGACAGTTGGAAAACATCGCTGTTACACTGATCATCATTGTAACACCAGTCTAAGTGTAAAAAAACCCTTGATCACCTCCCCTGCCCTGAGTATGATGAACAGAAGGGTGACAACGCCGCTCTTCCATGAATACGGTATAGTGAGTCACCCTAGACAGGAAGTAAAAACAAAGGAAAAATAAAAAAAAGTCTGACATATATAAAGTAATAATTATTCATTCAATGTCCTGGTTATTATATATCAGTGAGAGTTGGAAAAATAATTGGAACTCAAATGCAAGCCCAATTCACCTCAAAGCATGCAGCATTTCCTCCTCTACCCAAGCCCATATTGAAGTGTTTTATACGGTAAGGTGAAAATAAGGGAGCTAAAATGCCAAACGTGTAACATTTCTAAAATACCACAATTGGTACCAAGTAACGATGACCAGCACTGATAAGAAGTAGAAGAATAATATATTTAGCTATTCCTTCTATAATTGTAATACCTAGTACAAAGAAAGGTTTCCAGGCAATTTAAAGGTATCAGAGTCTAATGATTTACAATCTGTTGACAAAAATTAATTATAAACCAGGCACTATGAATACCATACTTCCTTAAATAAATTCTCTAGTTAGGAGCCTGGTTACCCTGCATTAGATTATAGTATAAAGTGAACTGGCCGAGTGGGTTGATGATTATAATATTCCTTTTTTTTATCTTGTCAATAGTTCACCAGTTATACTACAGATAATATTTAAAATGACTACTGTATACAATGTATGATTACTACTCGCTGTGTTTGGCAATTGCAGAGCTTAGCTTAGATATCAGATGTCTTTTTCTAAAGATCTGTAATTACATGTGTGTAAAGTCTCACAGAATCACCTCAGTAAAACACAATACTCGGCATAGGTTAACTAAACATTATAGACTTGAGAGAAAATTTGCTTTGTGAGTCAGTGTAAACAACAATAATTGGGTTCTGGATGAATGGGAAAAAGCACTCTCATCTTTTCTAAAAAGCTCCAGGTTAATAATATTTAATACAAATATACTATATAAACAAGAATATCTAAGAAAGAATACTTCTGAAGAAAACTAGGAAGAAATGTGAGCTAAACCTAATCCTTCTTTATTTTTCTAACTAAGCAGTCAAATTTAACAACCACCCCATATGTTTAAGTGTTCCCATTCACAAAGCATATCTAAAAATTGGCGCCAGGGCCAAATTTTAAATTTTCATAGCATTTTACTGCTAGAAAATGACTTAGAATCCCCAAACATGATACATTTTTTTAAATCAGGGGCGCTGGGGAATATTATAGTGGTTATTACAATTGTTTTATGTTGCAATGCATGATAGTTGCACAGCCATTTACCAAGTGTATATTTTCAGGAAAGAATACATTTCAAGAGGAAGTAAACCCCTGTTTTTTCCCTTTTTTTAAAAAATATAACGATTACCTAAATGTATGCACATGCCTGGCACCTTTAAACCTAATTAAATTGCGCTTTGACAATTCTTTTTGTTTTACTTTTATAAAAGTTGTCTTCTTCCTGTAATCGGCGGCGCCATCTTTATTGTTGAACCTTGTGTTTTCTGTGGACGTCATTTTTGACCCTTCCTGTGTGCCTCTGCCTAAGTCTTGCGCATGCGCGATCGAGTTATAATCCAAGCCTCTATCTCAATCACCATTACTACGACAACCGAGATAAGGTTTTCATTGCTGGCTTGGTTCACTCCCCGTGTGATGATGTATGCAGTAACAAGAGGAGAACCAGGAAGTGGAGGAGAAGGGCACAGCATACACTATCATGATGCTTCAGTGCTGTGCTGTTTACAGGGGAAATAAATGACCGGGCATGTTGAGGATACAGAAACGGCACACATGGTATGCCGTTACTGAACAGACCGAATGCGCAAGCGCCACTGACGTCAGCAATCTTTGCAGGACGGATTGTGAGCAGACTGTTCATGTAAGTAAACATTCACAAGCACAGATAAGTAGCTTTATCAGTGTAGATTAGGATGAAGTAAAGTGTAACTGGAGGGTTTACAACCACTTTAAATGCATTGTGGTGCAAACAAAACATAATACCCACTTTTTTGGTAAACAGATACCAAACATGTTAAGATTTAGGATAAGGATAAGTTCACCTTTGGGAACATGTTACATGTTCCACCCATTTTTAGAGTGGTAAATGCAACATCTTCCCACCCCTGCAGCTGCTTTGTGATCCGCTGTCTATGTGTGACAGCAGTACAGACAGCTTACACTGACAGTCTGCAGAAGCCCAATGCTTTCCAGGCTCCTAAAAATAAAATAGTAAATGCACATTTTTTTAGCAACAAAAAAAGTGCATTATTTTTATTAAGGGTGAACTTATTCTTTAATCCTAAAAATAGGTGGAACGTGTAACATGTTCCCAAAGCTGAACTTATGCTTTAAAATTTTGCAAATGGTGACAAGCTACGGTACCATAAAACACCCATAGGCAACATTTTAAAAAGCCTTTACATTTTACCATTTTAGAGTTACACATGAGCTCTGGTGTTAGAATTATTGCTCTCACTCTGGCATTTGCAGCGATACCTCACATGTGTGTTGTTTATATGCATGCAGGACCTATGTCCCTACGTCGACCTATTCATGGGGGTGTGCACGCATGTATTTTATTTAATTTTTTTTTTCAGTTTTTTAACATTTTTTTTATTTTTCAATATTTTTGTTGTTATTAAAAGGTATATATCAAACAGGTACATAGATTCATCCATGTCAAACTCGGATCACATACATTTTACACACTTCAGACTTAATATATGAAGTGCAGTCTCATATCGCTTGGTCACTTAAATTAAATGCTAAGGATACATTGCTATCTTCAGTTGCTATTGAACATGCAATCTAAGACAACTAGCTCTTGAGGCCTCTGAGCTTTTTGTTCTTTATCTACCGTAGTAGTCTTGTAATAAGCCCCTTCTAGGTCGGAGGTGGACTGTAGCGTGTTCTATTCAGCTAAATACTCACATTTCTATAAACATCTTATAGTTCAACTCAGTGCTCCGAAATGGGACTGCTCAGAGTGCAGTCGACCCATCTGGGCACGTACAGCCTCCTGCCAAATGGGAGCGGTCCTACCGCCCGCCCAAGGTCGCGGGCCACCACACTCCAGGCTCTAAAACCTCAATATCCAGAGGAATCATATGTAGAAGAGAGCAAAAGAAATAGGAAGAAAGGAATAAGGAAAAGGGGGTGAGGAGGGGAAAGGGAAGGAGGGCTCCTCGCTCTGTGATCTATTGACTAAGGTTAGGCAGGAATAGTTTGCGGATCAGTTGTCAGGTAACGGATCAACGGGTCCCACACCTTTTCAAACATTTTCACTTTGTCTTGTAGTATTGCTGTCAGACGTTCATTTAACATGAGCCAGGAGAGCTTGTGTTTTAAGTGAATAAATGGTATAGTTGGCGACCTCCAGTTTTGAGCTATTGTTATTTTGGCTGCGACAAATATAAATGTTAGGAGGCATCTCTGGGATTTTGAAGCCTGTTCAACCCTTCGCCCCAGTAATGCATGTTCCAGGGATTTAGGTAAGTTGAGTTGGGTAAGGGTGTAGATAAAATTATAGACTCATATCCAAAACCTTCGCACGTTTGCCACCATATATGATATACTGTTCCTTCCTGTCCACAACCCCGGAAGCACAGTGAAGAGGCTCCAGAGACAAATGTAGCCAGTCTGGTCGGCACCAAATACCACCTCATGAGCACTTTATAATTAGCTTCTACAATGGAAGTATTAATGAGGGACCTGGAAGCTGCTAATACTACTGATTGCCATTCATCAACCTCCATCTTAATCTGGATATCCTGTTCCCATCTGGACATATAGCTTTAGTTTTGCTGAGGTGTAAGCTAGAATAGTATATATGCCAAAAATATAACCTCAGATTTTATCATAGCGATGGTACAGGTTTTCCTTTGGTGTCATAGCTACAATATCACTTTTCCGAGACAAAGTACACAAAAAATGTCATATTTGGGCATATCGATACTGCTCAGTGTGTGGCATTTGGTATTTTTCTATCATCGTCTGTTTAGATTTAACATTTTTTTTAAACTTTATTGCCATCACAAGAGATGATCACACCCCCACCTTCCTTGTGTTAGCTAGGGCTTGGGCCCCTGATCCCTTCTCTGCCCTCCTAGGCAGCTGATCAAACTGAGATAAGTTTGATTGGCTGCTTCACTGGCCAGAACTGACCAGGTAAACACTAAACCGAAACTGTAAGTGACAAAGTCCTTGTCGCTTCCAGCTTCATTCTTCACAGAGGAGGGAGAGGAATGGATGTTCCTCTTTCTCCTCTGTGAGCAGCTGGCCCAACAGTCTATAGCGGTCTCCCAGGCTCCCTGATGGAATGGGAGAGCACGGGAACGATGGCAGCATCATTTCTAGTGGACAAATAGCTAAATGGATTCTTTTGTCAGTGTTATAATTTTTATTACCTTTTTTAGCCACTTGCCATGCGCTCAGTAAAATTAATGCAAGCAGACTGCGCAGCCAGGCACCACAACGTACCAGTACGTTGTGGTGTACTTCCTGGTTTATCGAGGCACCCCCTGCTGTGATTGGACGCAACACGAGTTTGGCAGGTAACAGGTTAGAGCCAACGATTATGGCTGTACACCTGCTGATTGGTTGTGGCCAATCACAGCACAGAGTTCTGCATTTACAAAAAAAACAGCCAGATCTGTGAGTAAAAGCAGCACAGATTACACTTGGTAGGCACACAGTTAACCCCTTGATGTTAATCCCTTCCCAGCCAGTGTCATTAGGACAGTGTTAGTGTACAGTATTATCATTGATCACTGTATTAGTGTCACTATCAACGTCAGTGTCAGTTATTGTCCCCCCAGCCAGTGTTTGTTAGTGGCAGATTGCCAGCCACACTATAAGTTGCTGATCACCGCCATTACTAGTATTGTGTCTGTACGGATCAATATCTCGATTACGATCAGAATTATATCAGTGTCCCCATTAGTATAGTGTCCCCAAAAACACAGTTTGATTTTTACCAAAGAGACTTAACAGAATACATTTTGGCCTAAATTTATGAAGAATTTTGATTTTATTGGATATGTTCTATAAATTTCATTTGCGTACAGTGTTGCACGACTGAGCAATTGCAGATTATAGTGACACAGTGCTGAATAGCAATAAATGTCATGAAAAGGGTAAAACCTTTCCAGTTGTCAAGAGGTTAAATAATTGTTACTAAGCACTGAGAGGGCTAAGCTATACTGTATATCATTGCAGCATCATAAGGTAGCAGATTACATCTTACAATACTGTATAGCTCATAGCCTATCACCAGCAAAAAAAAAAAAAAATTCTAGTTCTGAAATAGAATGGGGAAGGGTTAGAACAACTGTCTGTTTTCTTTGGTGTCTTTTAAACTAGGGACAAGAAATGAGGGGAAATTCATCCAGTAGAGACAGAGCAATACAAGCTAACAAAGCAGTGTTTTTCAATTATATTTTTTTGACTGTCCTTTGAACAGAGGATGTAAAAAAAAACATATATACAGTATATGCATGCTGGAAACTAAGACAACTGCACTGTTTGCAAGGACTGCAATCTGGATCTCAGCAGTCCAACATGCCCCATTAACAGGGCTCCGATACAAGCTAAACGTCAGGCAAACGGCTAAAAACACTGTTGAAATATATAAAAGGGAGCTGTATTACATGCCAAAGGATTTACATAAGTCCAGAGGTTTACACAGTTCTGATACAGCAAAACCCTGTTTGGCAGGAAAGAAGGTCAGAATTTTGCTCCTGTCTACAGTTTTTTTCCATCCCCCAGCCGGTGACTTGACAAGTAAGGCCTCAGGCACACTGGACATTTTTTGGACATTTTTACAGCTGCTGTTTTTTTCCTACAATCAAACTCTCCATCATGTTATCCTATGTGTTCATGCACACATAGGCTGTTATCAACTGTTTTTGGCAGTGACTTTTTTGAGCTGTAAAAAAAAAAACCCAAGACCAGTGGGTTCTGAGAGACATTTTTCAGCTGTAAAAACGCTCAAACCCTCAAATACGTGCAAAACCCTCGCTCACCAACGTTTTTGGACGTTTTAGGTCAATTGAGGGGGAAAAAAATGCTACTGCTCAAATACGCGGCTAAACGTGGCTCACCAGCGTTTTTGGTCCATAAAAAAATAAATAAATAAATTGCTACTGCTCAAAAATGCTAGTGCCAAACGCCGAAAAAAGATGAAGAACTCACTGCAAAGCTACTGACGTTTTTAGAACATTTTTTAATGTCCAGTGTGCATGTGACCTAAGCAGCTGTTTTTAGGTTTAGACGTTTTTTTCTACAGTCAATAAACCCTCCATCATGTTATCCTATGTGTCCCTGCACACATAGGCTGTTATCAACTATTTTTAGCTGTGGCGTTTTTGAGCTGTAAAAAAAAAAAAAAAAAAAAAAGACTAGGGGGCTCTGAGAGATGTTTTCCAGCTGTTTCAGCTGCTAAAAAATGCACAGAAACGCTGTTCACCAACATTTTTGGAACTTTTTTTAACGTCATGTGTGCATGAGGCCTAAAAACGGAAGCAGCACATGGATTAGCTCATCTGTCACTCTGTTATTTTCTCTCATCAGCCCACTTGCACAGCTGATTAGCTACTTGTGCTGCTTCTCCCTCTTCCAGCCTGATCTCTGCAGTATGGGGACTCAAAAAGGCTTATACCTAGTCAAATTCAGGTACTTCTACGGCTTAAGAAAAGCAACTTCAAGCGGTAGTAAACCCCCAAAGCTGTTTTTACCTACAGGTAACCCTATAATAAGGCTTACCGGTAGGTAAAATGAATATCTTCTAAACCTGTACGGTTTAGAAGATATTCGCCCTGCATGCAGCCGCCTGACATCACGGCGCACATACTATGATGATCCGGCGGAGGCGGCCAGAAAATCAGAGCTTGCTGCCGGAACTTAGAGCTCCCGCGCGTACATGCGACGTCACGCGGCTCCGGCCACTCACAGCGCCGGAGCAGCGTACCCGGAAGAAAGAAGACCATCATGTTGGCATCCTCAGCACTGACCAACTCGGGCATCGGGTGCCTCGTTCTAAGGTAAGTATTTCATAATGTGTTAGTAAACACATGATATTGTCTTGCAGGTTATTTCTTTTTCCTCTTCTCATGGATTTACTACCGCTTTAAAAGATGCTTTAATGAATACACTAAGAAGAAACTGTCTGTGGCGCTTGTTCCCAGTTCAGGCGGTTTAAGAAAGCGACTGGTGATAGACTTAATGAGCTGAGCTGAAAACCTGTTGTAATAAATAACTGAAGGCTGTATCAAAATGTAGCAAAACGTCACAGTACTTTATAATGTAAAAACACACAGAATCCCACAGGTAGAGTTGTTTATCTAGACATTGATGCTAACATTAAGGCCTCATACACATGGGCGTTTAAAAAAACGGGCTGTAACGTCGGTACTGGTGGTCCCTATAGGAGAGCACATTGATTTGAATAGAAGTCGCACCAGAAGTCATGATGATCTGACTTGCAGTGCAACTTGTGTGCTGAGGATCTTGAAGGTGAACCCTGCAAATTTTTTTTTTAAAAATTGCGTGGGGTTCTCCACCCAAGAGGTACCAGACCCTTTGGTCTGGTATGGGTTTTAAGGGGAACCCCCATGCCGAAAAAATGGCGTAGGCCCCCCCAAAATACATACCAGACCCTTATCCGAGCACGCAGCCTGGCATGCCAGGAAATGGGGTGGGGACGAGCAAGTGCCCCCCCTCCTGGACCATACCAGGCCGCATGCCCTCAACATGGCCACTCCTAAGCACCTTGTCCCCATGTTGATGAGGACAAGGGCCTCTTCCTGACAACGCTGGCCATTGGTTGAAGGGGCCTGCGGGCGGGGGCTTATCAGAATCTGGAAGCCCCCTTTAACTTATTCTACTCATGAGTGGAAGTTCAATTCCTTTATTCTAACAATGTTGGAATTTGTTTTGCGACACAATGTCTTCATGTTTAAGGGTTCCCACTACCTCCAGGTGCAGGGTGTTGCAATGGGGACATCATGTGCCCCCTCATATGCAAACCTGTACCTGGGGGAGTGGGAAAAAGAACTTCTTTCTAGGGAGGACCTTGTCCAATACACAGAGCACGTTGTTGTGTGGCAGAGATACATCGACGATGTTCTCATAGTGTGGGATGGGTCAGTAGATCTTCTAAAATCATTCTTGGGAGAAATGAACAGGAACACATTAAACTTATTTTTTACCATGAACTACCATGAAAGTAGAATTAGCTTTCTGGATATTTATATCCAGAAGGACAATAGTGGCAAACTAAGCAGTACATTGTTTAGAAAGGAGACTGCTGGCAACACTTTGTTGCACGCTAATAGCTTTCACCCAGAACCTTTAAAAAAATCAATACCCTACAGCTGAAACGGAATTGCACTACAGTTAAAGACTTTAAAATAGAGGCAGATTCTCTATACGAAAGGCTATATGATAGAGGATACACTAAAACTACATTAAGGAAAGCTTTCAACAGGGTTAAAGACCTAGATAGACACCAATTGATCTTTAAATCTCAAAACAAAAGAAAAAAAGCACAGAGTCAATCTGATACCATTAGATTAATCACTAGTTTTTCTTGTGAACATGAGGATATTCGCAAAATATTAAATAAACATTGGACAATATTACAGGAGGATCCCATCCTTGGTAGCCTGGTGGGAATCCATCCCCAGATTACCTATAGGAGGGCAGGTTCCCTACGAGACCTCCTAGTTAAAAGTGAGTATAAGGGCAGCAGCAGAAGTGATCCTTGTAGGGATAGGGGGACTTATCCTTGCGGATCATGTTCGTGTTGCCCCTTTATAGGTGGAAGGGGATCCATGGTCTTACCCAATGGCGAGACATTGGCCCCTAGACATTTTGTCAATTGCCATACGAGAGGGTTGGTCTACTTGGCTTATTGCCAATGTGGCTCCTTCTACATTGGCAAAACTAAGCAGGAATTTCACGCACGGGTGAGCAAGCACCTACAGGGTATGCGAATGGGCAACCTATATCTCCCCTTGGGGAGACATGTAGCTAAAGCCCATAATTATCACATGCCCAAAATTGTATTCACAGCATTAGACAGGATACACATTCCTATCAGAGGGGGTGACTGGAATAAGATCCTACTCCAGCGCGAAATGCGCTGGATTAGACAACTTAGGGCCACCACCCCCCCAGGTTTAAATTAAATGGAAAGCTATAGGCCCTTCTTGGAGGGCTATAGCTCGGGTAAAACTGATTGAAATTGATTTAATTATTTTTGCCCATTTACTGATCTTCACCTCTCTCTCCTCTTCCTTTCCTTTATCTTTGTCCCCCTTCTCCTTTCTCCATGTTCCCTTTGGTCTCATGTATGTTCGATTTTGGCATACAACACTGATTCCCAGGCTCCCACACTTGGGATCCTGGATTTCCCTGGCCGGGGCTCCCCATCCCTGGGAGATTCCACCCTAGACGCACTGATGCACAACCTGGAGATCTATAAAATATAATTTGAAAATGTAACGAGATTGTGTTTGTTGTGATGAGATTTTTGTAATGTCATTGTTCTCTCTGACTTACAATTTTTCTTTTTTTTTTCTCTTTTTTTTGAAAAAAATCCAATCACGGACTCAATCAATGTAGATATGGTACTTGAAAATCGTTCCCTGGGAGGTGTTTTCCCCCTCCACCTTTTTGTCCTCCCCTGCATCCAGCACAAGAAGGGCCCCGATGGTCTAGCTCGGTGCTGCCCGGGGCCCATTTTTGAACGGCGCCATGCATGAGGGGGAGATGTGCTTTTTCTCTCCCCCCACTGGATGGTGCTGTCCTGTCTTGTGCTGTCGGTTAAAGTCCTATGGCCCGTCATCTACTTCCCACTGAACGGACGTTCGGAGGTCAGGAAATGACGTGAGCATGCGGTGACGCACTTCCGGAAGTGCGATCGCGCGTGCGGCCTATAAGGATGCCGGGAATGGCAGCCGGCGCCATTTCTTCTTTCCCCTGTGTGGTGGTAACCACACAGGTCTACCAATGGACGCAACTCAGATACAGTGAGCGAACTATGGAGGAGGATTTTCTTCTCTTTGAACCACAGAACCATCTTCGGTTCACAAGCTCATAGTGGGGCTGCGCTGCATTCCAGTTACAATTCCTCTTTTGAGGGGTAAGTTAAAGATAATCTCATGAACTTGTCCATTTGGAGTTTATACTTGCCTCTCCAGGTAATAAATCCGTATTTTTTGGATTTTTCCTCTTTATATAGAGATTTTTGGAAGATATTTGTACACCGGCTGTTGGCCTAACGGTCTGCCATTCTGATACAGGGGAAATAGGACCTATGGTGGTGGGGGATCTGCCCAGGTCTGTGATCTCTAAAAGGGTTGAGTCCGTGTTGCTATGTGAGTACTAATTTATGCATGTATAGAGATGATTTAGGCACATATATGTAAGGTACTAGTTTATCGATTATCTATTTCATAGATGGTGATATCTTTCCCTGAAGAAGGAAGTAATAAAGTCAATCCGTAACGCGTTGGAATGTACCATGCCTTGGGGTCACCCCAACTCTAAGGGACCACCAGGTCCGGGTGATATCACTTTTTGTTAAAATGCACACCATTGTACAATCGACTGTATCTATGCCGTTTGTGAAAATGTTTTAAAATTTATGAAAATGTTTAATGATGTCCATGTTTTTCAATAAATTTGTATAATTTTTATAAAAAAGAAAAGTTTTTTTGAATTGCCTTAAAAATCCCACTAGTCTATAAGGGGTATTTCAAATAAGTTATCAACTATTTTTAGCTGTGGCGTTTTTGAGCTGTAAAAAAAAAAAAAAAAAAAAAAAAAAAAAAAAAGACTAGGGGGCTCTGAGAGATGTTTTCCAGCTGTTTCAGCTGCTAAAAACGCACAGAAACGCTGTTCACCAACATTTTTGGAACTTTTTTTTAACGTCATGTGTGCATGAGGCCTAAAAACGGAAGCAGCACATGGATTAGCTCATCTGTCACTCTGTTATTTTCTCTCATCAGCCCACTTGCACAGCTGATTAGCTACTTGTGCTGCTTCTCCCTCTTCCAGCCTGATCTCTGCAGTATGGGGACTCAAAAAGGCTTATACCTAGTCAAATTCAGGTACTTCTACAGCTTAAGAAAAGCAACTTCAAGCGGTAGTAAACCCCCAAAGCTGTTTTTACCTACAGGTAACCCTATAATAAGGCTTACCGGTAGGTAAAATGAATATCTTCTAAACCTGTACGGTTAAGAAGATATTCGCCCTGCATGCAGCCGCCTGACATCACGGCGCACGTACTATGATGATCCGGCGGAGGCGGCCAGAAAATCAGAGCTGGCTGCCGGAACTTAGAGCTCCCGCGCGTACATGCGACGTCACGCGGCTCCGGCCACTCACAGCGCCGGAGCAGCGTACCCGGAAGAAAGAAGACCATCATGTTAGCATCCTCAGCACTGACCAACTCGGGCATCGGGTGCCTCGTTCTAAGGTAAGTATTTCATAATGTGTTAGTAAACACATGATATTGTCTTGCAGGTTATTTTTTTTTTCCTCTTCTCATGGGTTTACTACCGCTTTAAAAGATGCTTTAATGAATACACTAAGAAGAAACTGTCTGTGGCGCTTGTTCCCAGTTCAGGCGGTTTAAGAAAGCGACTGGTGATAGACTTAATGAGCTGAGCTGAAAACCTGCTGTAATAAATAACTGAAGGCTGTATCAAAATGTAGCAAAACGTCACAGTACTTTATAATGTAAAAACACACAGAATCCCACAGGTAGAGTTGTTTATCTAGACATTGATGCTAACATTAAGGCCTCATACACATGGGCGTTTAAAAAAACGGGCTGTAACGTCGGTACTGGTGGTCCCTATAGGAGAGCACATTGATTTGAATAGAAGTCGCACCAGAAGTCATGATGATCTGACTTGCAGTGCAACTTGTGTGCTGAGGATCTTGAAGGTGAACCCTGCAAATTTTTTTTTTTAAATTGCGTGGGGTTCCCCACCCAAAAGGTACCAGACCCTTTGGTCTGGTATGGGTTTTAAGGGGAACCCCCATGCCGAAAAAATGGCGTAGGCCCCCCCCCAAAATACATACCAGACCCTTATCCGAGCACGCAGCCTGGCATGCCAGGAAATGGGGTGGGGACGAGCAAGTGCCCCCCCTCCTGGACCATACCAGGCCGCATGCCCTCAACATGGCCACTCCAAAGCACCTTGTCCCCATGTTGATGAGGACAAGGGCCTCTTCCTGACAACGCTGGCCATTGGTTGAAGGGGCCTGCGGGCGGGGGCTTATTGGAATCTGGAAGCCCCCTTTAACAAGGGGCCCCCAGATGCCGGTCTCCCACCCTATGTGAATGAGTATAGGGTACATCATACCCCTACCCATCCACCAAAAAAAAATGTGTCATAAAAACACACTACACAGCTTTTTAAAATAGTTTATTAAATCAGCTGCGGCATCTTCTCCCCTCTCCGGCTCTTCTTTCTTCTGCGGGGGCCTTCTATCTTCTGCTCGGTCTTCTGTCTTCTGCAGCTGTCTTCTCCCTCTTCTCTTCTTCCCATGTTGACTCGTCGCTCTCTCCCACTCGAATGCCGGGTTCGTGCTGAGGAATGGCTTATATTGGCATGGGGCGGTGCCACCCGCTGATGTCATCCGGAAGCCCCACCCTTATGACATCACAGCCCCACCATGTGATGTCATAAGGGGGAGGGGCTTCCGGATGACGTCAGCCATTCTGAAACGCATTCCAGAGTACACACATACACTTCAATGGTGGTGCTTTCAGACTGTGCCACCCTCCCTGCACAACAGATTCCACCAACGAAGATTCAGCCTTCTCGATCTGACTATGGACTCCAGAAGCTGCAGCTTCTCCTACAGCTTTGCTTCCCACTCCCAGAAGTGGCTCTCCTCCCCGCACCTCCAGAGGCTCTAATTCCCACTAGTGTTTCGAGCCATCCACCTGTCTGAAATTAAAGACTAATCCCACTGAGACATGCCTTTCATTTCTTCACCCATGTTGGCACATAATTATAAAGGTTTTATAAACCTATATATTTTTCCAATAAATTGACTATATTGTGCTCCTTGGTGCCTCTCTCCTTTATCGATTTTTAACGAATACAGAGCTGCATTAATTTTACTTACATGAAGGTCAGCTTTAAAAAAAAGGGATTTTATTAAAACTTACCGTAAAATCCTTTTCTCCGAGTTCACTGACAGACACAGCTCTTCATTGACTTTATGGGGTTTTATGTTCGTCCAACTAGGAGTTAACTAGGCAGGGAAAAGAATCAGCTGGCCCCTCCCCTGGGGGCCATCCTCTCTTCCTACATCAAACCCCCTCACAGTATAGCTCTTCAGTTCGTACACAAGCCGTACCAAAACAGAGCCCAGAGGGGTGAGTGCTGCGTCTGTCAGTGAGCTCGGAGAAAAGGATTTTACGGTAAGTTTTAATGAAATCCCTTTTTCTCCTTATGTTCACTGACAGACGCAGCTCTTCATTGACTTTATGGGGACGTCCCCAAGCTGTATCAAAAAAGAGGGGTGGGTAAACGCAAACAACAGTACCCAACTGAACCTCTGAGGAGGCGCCAGTCGCGCCTACACTGCCGCCTGCAGAACTTTGCGGCCAAAGGCAGCATCCGAAGATGCAAACACATCAACTTTGTAAAACTTAGTGAAAGTGTGAACCGAGGCCCAAGTGGCCGCCTTGCACACCTGTGACACCGAGGCCTGATATCTGAAGGCCCAGGAAGTACTAACCGCCCGGGTAGAATGAGCCGTGACCGGAAAAGGGGGAACCTTGCCCCGAACAGAATACGCATGGGTCACGGTTTTTCTTATCCACTGAGAAATCGTAGCCGAAGAGGCCGCCAATCCTTTGCGCGAGCCCTCTGGTAGAACAAACAAGGTGTCAGCTTTACGAAAAGGAGCCGTAGCAGCCAAGTACACCCGTAAGGCCCTAACTACGTCCAAGGCATGCAACTCAAATTCCTTCGGGTGCGATGGACGAGGGCACAATGAAGGCAGAACAATATCTTCATTGATATGAAAAGAAGAGACTAGCTTCGGAAGAAAAGAAGGAAGGGGTCGCAAGACCGCCTTACCCTTATGCATCACTAAATAAGGAGACTTGCACGATAGGGCAGCCAATTCCGACACACGTCTGGCAGAAGTGATGGCAACTAAGAAAGCCACCTTCTGCGACAGAAGCTGTAAGGGAATCTCCCTGATCTTCTCATAAGGTGGTTTTTGAAGAACAGAAAGCACCAGATTCAGATCCCACGGAGCCATCGGGGGTCTCACCCGAGGCGCCACATGTCGCACACCTTGTACAAAGGTACGAATCAGAGAGTGCGAAGCCAAAGGTCTCTGAAAGAGTATGGCCAAGGCCGAGATCTGGCCCTTGAGAGTACTCAAGGCCAAATGCTTATTCAGGCCCTGCTGTAAAAAGGTCAGGACCCTGGAAACGACAAACGAGCGAGGGTTATAGCCCTCCGCCTCGCACCAAGCAATGTAAGCCTTCCAGGTGCGGTGATAAATCTTGCGAGAAGTGCACTTGCGAGCTTTCAACGT
>BLSH010387032.1:2360348-2377290 GCA_018402905.1 Glandirana rugosa | reverse complement strand
CGTTAGGGTCGTGCAGAAGGTCAGGGAGGAGGCGAGGACTGGTTAGTCAGTGACAGACTCCCTGTCACTGACTCCGGTCTCAGTTAGTCACACATCTACACGCGGAGCGACCACGTGTAGATACGTGAAGATACCGATCGGTTACCCGAAACCCTTAACGACAGTCGACTGTCGTTTAGAGGGTTTTTTCGGCCCTGTCGGTATATGACCGCGTGGTATATATATATATATATAAAAAAAAAAAAAAATCTTCCTAGTCGCCCCCTCCCGCCGTGTGATCGCGGGAGCATGAACATTGTTGATTAGAGCACAGTAGTTACGATATGGTGAACCCAGCGGCAGCTCCTCCATAGAGGGCGCTAGTGTGCCGCCCTCCCCCGCTGATCCTTCTAAAAAAAAAAAAAAATATATATATATATATATGGTGCGCCAGTATATGGCTGTCCCGGCTTTTTTGGGAGATTTGCTGTCAGCTGACAGCAATTCCCAAAGCCCATTGGCTAGCCATAGAAGTGCATAGATGTGCACCAGCGAGGCGCACATCTACACACTGATTGACTCTGGCCTCAGTCACTGTCCCTCAGACAGTGACTGATTGGTCAGGAGCGGAGGAGGGACTGGAAGACGTGCTGGGATTGCACGCACGCATGCCTGTGATCCCGCCGACCAAGGGAGAGAGAGCGGACTGACGAGTCCCTCTGAGGTAAGTACTACTGTGCTGCTGGGCTCTGTAATACCTGTGCACTGGCAATACCTGTGTACTGACAATAACTGTGTACTAGCTGGCGGCAATACCTGTGTACTGGCTGTGTAATACCTGTGTACTGGCAATGCCTGTGTACTGGCTGGCTGCAATACCTGTGTACTGGCTGGCTGCAATACCTGTGTACTGGCTGGTGGCAATACCTATGTACTGGCAATACCTGTGTACTAGCTGTGTAATAGCAATACCTGTGTACTGGCTGGTGGCAATACCTGTGTACTGGCTGGCAGCAATACCTGTGTACTGGCTAATACCTGTGGTACTGGCAATACGTGTGTACTGGCTGTGTAATACCTGTGTATTGGCAATGCCTGTGTACTGGCTGGCTGCAATACCTGTGTACTGGCAATACCTGTGTACTGGATGGCTGCAATACCTGTGTACTGGCAATACCTGTGTACTTAGCACCATAGTCCATGCTAGACTATCTGCATATTAATTCCTCCCAATACAGGGATACTCAATCTCCGGATAATTTAATCTCCCCTCACCTTAAATTCACCATATATGATCAGATATCCGCAGATTGAGATCCACAGTGCCTTCCCTATACTAGAGAGGAGCCATGGAAACAATGTTTTAGAACAACGATCCTCTATAGCTACAATTGTGTTGCATAAATTATAAGATTTGGCTACTGAGTAAGGTTAATTAAAGCCAATAAAGCAACAATTGATGAGCTGCACCTATGGAGACTGTGCATGGGAAACCCAGCGGACGATCAAAGGGTTAATCTGATTGGAGACGATATGTTAATGGTAATGAGCATTTAAGGAAATTGAGAATCCGTTTGGATGTGCCTATTGTCAAAGACAATTTGACGAAACGCGTCTAGGCAACATCCAAACGGTACATGTATGGTCTCTAGTCCCTCCTATCTCGAACCCGGGCACCAGTGATCCTGACAAGATTGCAATTGGTGGAAAGAGATTGGTGCCGAGGAGAAACTGTATATGTTTCTTTTAATCACTGCTTTTATGTATGGGATGTCTTGTAAGTGTAACCTGTAAGGAGCAATTTGGGAATAAAAGGCTTTTTTTATCTGGTACACTATGAGTCTTTTTCCCTTTTGTATCCCATCTAATGGAGCTGTGAAGGACCGCTGAGGAATCTAGATCACAGGTAGGAAGTCGGGAACCACCAGATCCGATTAGTCCGGATGGTTCCAGCTGTGGGAATCCCTCTAAGGCACTGCTGACAAGCAAAGACCGACCAAAGGCGCATTATTCATAGAGGTCCGGTGAGTGCAATGGGATGGGGGGACTGGATTGTACAAGTTGACAGCCACCTTCACCACTGAGTGTGGAATATCTACTTTGTTTTATGCAAATACAATCAGAGGAACTTTATAGATAAAAGCTGGACTAAGTATCCCTGTATCGGGAGGAATTAATATGCAGATAGTCTAGCATGGACTATGGTGCTAATTTCAGCTGTGGAACTTTTTCAATTAGAGCTGCTTCACATCAAATAGAACTTGAACATATTGTTTTATTGTGGTGTCCTTTGAATATTTGTATTTTAAAGTAGCTGCTTTTTATTGTGAATTTAGAGGAAACATAACACTTGATACCCATAAGTGCCGGTTCTGTGGCAAATTAGCAGACAACGTCTGTCTGGTGGGTCACCTAGCGAAATACCTGTGTACTGGCTGGCTGCAATACCTGTGTACTGGCTGCATACTGTGTTATATACTGTATACTTCTGACACAATATGTGGAATACAGGGGACTGAGTGGGTGGAATCTATAAGGGGTGGGGCTTATGATAAGAAGGAGGGGTCAAAAGGAAGGGCGAGGCCTGGCGCCCCTCCATCCTAAAACTTCACCAGACGCCACTAGTGGAACCGCTAAAATCCACTGCTCTCATAACCAAAGCAAGCTTACCCATCCATCCATGATTCATTGCTTTGTTTTGTTCAGAAATCACTTTGAGAAACAGTCCCCTAGCATTCTAGTCATTGCCATTTTGAGTAAGGGCAAAAGATTCATGTAGCATTTAATTCCTGGAAACCATCTGCCCTTAGCTCAAGTATGCAGGCAGGAGGATGTGCTTAGTTGAGAAAGCCCCTCCTTCCCTCCTCCAGATGAAAGAAAAACAATGCCCACCAAGACTCGTCAGATGAATGACGTCATTTTGGCCTAGGCCAGAAATCAAGAAGCAACTGAAGTAAAAAAAAATACATTTAAAACAAATATAATATACCTTCCTATGTATCTACTCAGGTTAGTAGCATAATGGTTAAAAATAGTTACTGTTGATTGAGTTTAGTTCTGCTTAAAAAAAAAAAACCTACAACTATAGCTTACCATAAAACGCTTACTTAATTCTCATCAATACTGTTGCTAAATTCTAAAATTGCTAATGCATCATGGTAAAGGGCTGTGATGCCACATGCAGTTCAAAAATTAATATAAATCATGACATGGAAGAGTGACACAAATCAAATTATTTACGCAGGCTACATTGCGCTATTATAGCATAAAACCCATTATAAAGGAACAAAGCTAGAAGAACGTGACGATGGACATGCTGCAACAGTGTGACACAGAGGACAGAGCATGCCATCTTGATTTCTGGTTTTAAAAATGACACCAAGGAAGAGAGGGTTAGGTAACATTGACAAGACAAGGTTACATCCAGAGTTATTTCAGGACATAAACTGGTTTATAACAGTATATCCAGGGAGAGAAAACCAAACATTGACAGGCGGGTGGAAGATCTGTGTTGACTGGGGTATAACAGAAAGGGGACAGATAGATCTACAGGCATTGATTACAGTACGCCCGGTCAGAGTAGAACAAGCAACTGATAGAATCAAGAGCTTTCAAATCATTAAAGAATCTATATGGAAAGAGGGACGCATATAGGCTTCGATGCATGGAGTCCAGATTTTATGAAATATAGCCATGGTATTGATTTGTAGTGCTGTAGGTTTGTCTTCGGTAATGACTTGGCAAACTAGGACCTTGACCTCTTCCAAAGGGATGGTGGTAGACCTGCACATCCAAGCCAACATCTGCCAAGCGGCCATAAGAGTGTGTGTAACTAGTTTGAGTTGAATAGATGTGCTGCCAATTAGTGCCCATCAGTACTGTCAATCAGTGCCTCCTCATCAGTACCACCTATCAGTGCCGCCTATCAGTGCAGCCCCATGAGTGCCGTCTCATCAGTGCAGCCTATCCTTCAGTGAAGCCTACCAGTACAGCCTTATCAGCGCACATCAGTGAAGGAGAAGAATTACCTATTTGCAAAATTTTATAACAAACTATTAACCACTTCACCTCCGGAAGGATTTCCCAGTTTAGGACCAGAGCACTTTTTGCGATTCGGCACTGCGTCGCTTTAACTGACAATTGTGCGGCCGTGCGACGATAAGAGTATCGAGGATGACCACGGGTGTAGTGACATAGCTCTTTCCCGTATGCATGCGCCCCATAAGGAGGGCGGGACTTTTACAGTGGGTGTGGAGGCAAGTACAACACCCGTCTATTATACACCTTCTGGAGCTGAAGTGAGAGCGGAACGCCTGTTCACATCATGGCTTGCTAAGGCAACCATGAAGCTGTCTTAGCTAAGCTGGAAGTGACTACAAAATTCAAGACAACGTGGAAAGAGGGAACATCCTCAACATATAGGTTCCCGAAGGAACATCATACAAAACAGGCACCGCCACCAAGTGACAGTGACCAATGGTGGCAAAATCACATTTAAAATATTTTCAGATACATGATCAAATTAAAGGGAACCTAAAACGAATGCCATAATGTAAAATTCATAAAAATTAATGAATGGATACAACTATACACAAGTTAAGAAACACCCACGGTCATCCTTTACATAACAAAAAGTAAACCTGAAAAACAAATAAAATAACAATAGATAAAAATGAAATTAATATATATATATATATATATATATATATAAAATCATTAACGACCCTGATAGGGTTTACTTCCTCTATATTCCCCTGCAAAGTAGAAGCATAATGGGTTAATATGCATCGCATAGTAGCCCATTATGTGTCACTTACCTGAAAACAAAGCCTGTGATGTCCAGCGCTGTCCCCTGTGCAGGCAGCATCCATCTTCTGCCCCTCTTCCTTCCAGGGCCGCGACTCTGGCTCTGTGACTGGCAGGAGTCGCGTGACGTCATTCCTGTGCATGCGAGTGGGAGCCGTCAGTCACGGCACGATCTCAGTGAAGAAACGGCACGGAGGCCGTTTCTTCACTGCGCATGTGTCGAAATAACGTTGCCACATCTAGTACACTGTATATCTCCTAAACCGTGCAGGTTTCGTTGATATTCAGGGCACCTACATGTAAGCCTTATTACAGGTTGACAACCACTTTAAGACCTAATGGTACTGCAACTTTGGTCTCATAAATCCAGTGTGATTCCCAGCTGCTAAGCTGTCTAATAAAGTTACCCCCTCTCCAATGTTTCAATACTCACGCTATACTCCACTTTAACCTCATCCTTTGGCCTTACAAGATGGACACAGTCCCCCACTCATTCTGACGGTAATACCCTCAACCTTGTTTTCTCCCATCTTTGCACCCCCTACAACATCACCAACACCCCCTTTCTGCTCTATTACCCGCAGAAACCTTCGCCACTTTATTCCTTCTTTTTTCTACTGTGCAACTGACCACCATGACAAAATCTCACCCCTGTCCTGCCCCGACCTGGCCACCTCTATCTACAACAGTTCACTTTCATCTTCACTGGACTCTCTTGCTCTTCTCACTACACAAAATGTCAGGTCCCGACTATTACAACCTTGGCAGACCAACAGCACCAGAAATCTTAAGAGACATAGCCAAGCACTGGAGCGAGTATGGGGTAAAACCAACAATATAAATCTGCCCTCTTTAAATACAATTCCTCCCTCCATGCTGTCAAACAAACCTACTTTGTCACCCTCATTAATACACTGTTTTCCAGTCCTCCTCTCTACTTTTAACTCTCTACTTTCTCACCACCATCTCCACCCAGTAACTCGCTCACTGCTCACGAGATTGCCAATCACTTCGAAAACAAGACTGATGCAATTCATGGGGAGATCTCCACTGTGCAGACATCTAACCCACTTAACATATCCTGTACAAATTCTCAACATTCTCCTCTTTTGACCTTGCTACTACCGAAGAGGTCTCAGAATCCCGCCTTACCACCTGTTCCCTGTATCCTGTTCCCTTACATCTACTACTCATCCTCTTCTTCTATCTTATGCCTCCTCACTCACATTTTCAACCTCTCCCTCTCTACTGACACCTTCCCCTCCCCTCTAAAACATGCCCTGAACACCCCCATAATTAAAAACTCCTCACTGGATCCTACCAGCCTGAACAACTTAAGACCTGTCTCCTTGCTCTCGTTGGCATCAAAACTTTTAGAATGCTTAGTCTACAACCGTCTTCTACCTCACTGACAACAACCTTCTTGACCCCTTACAGTCTGGCTTTCGCTTGCTACACTCTAATGAAACTGCCCTACTGAAACTCACTAATGACCTACTAACTGCAAAAACCAATGGCCACTACTCAACCTCTCTGCAGCCTTTGATACTGTTGACCATCCCCTCCTCCTCAAAAAACTCCACTCTCTTGGCCTTCAAGACTCTGCTCTCTCCTGGCTCTCCTCCTACCTATCACAGCGTTCCTTCATTGTGACCTATAACTCTTTTTTCTCTTCTCCACTTCCTCTTACTGTTAGGGGTACCTCAAGGTTCTGTCCTCGGACCCCTTCTCTTCTCCATTTACACCTCCTCCCTTGGTCTGTTAATACATTCCCATGGCTTCAATACCACATCTATGCTGACCACACACAAATCTATCTCTCTACTCCTCACCTCACTCCTTCAGTCTCCTCTCGCATTACTAACTTACTGACATATTAACATGGATGTCACACCACTTTCTCAAACTCAATCTTTCTAAAACCGAGCTCATAATTTTTCCTCCAGCCTGTACCCCCCCCCCCCCTCCGACTTCTCCATCAAGATCAATAATACAACCATCGGTCCCTCCCCTCATGCTAGACTCTGACCTGTCCTTCCAGCCCCAAATCCAATCACTGTCCAAATCATGCAGACTTCACCTCCGAAACATCTCCAAAATACGCCCTTTCCTAGCTGTTGACACCACTAAGCAACCTATCCACTCCCTTGTTATCTCTCGCCTTGACTATTGTAACTCCCTCCTCATTGGCCTACCTCTCCGCAAGCTATCCCCTCTTCAGTCTATCATGAATGCCGTTGCCAGACTCATACATCTTACCAACCATTCAGTGTCCGCCGCTCCTCTCTGCCAATCCCTCCACTGGCTTCCCATTTCCCAACGAATAAAATTCAAAACACTAACCATAACATGCAAAGCCATTCACAATTCTGCCCCGAGCTACATCACCAATTTTATCTCCAAATATCACCCAAACTGTGCTCTCTGCTCCTCCCAAGACCTTCTGCTCTCAAGCTCCCTTGTCTCCTCCTCTCATGCTTGTCTCCAGGACTTCTCCAGAGCCTTTCCCATCCTCTGGAACTCACTACCCCAACCTGTCCGGTTATCTCCTACTCTGTCCACTTTCAGGCGATCTCTTCAGGGAGGACTACCCTGCCTCCAGTTTACAACCTACTTCAACTTTCCTAATCAGTTCATATCTTACAGTCCCTACCCTTTGTTTCACCAGGCCCACCCCCTTAGAATTTAAGCTCACAGGAGCAGGGCTCCTGTAACCCTCTGGTTTTGAATTGTACTGTTGGTGTATTGTCTCGCCTTACATTGTAAAGTGATGCGCAAACTGTTGGCGCTATATAAATCCTGTATATTAATAATAACACTGAAGAAATTACACTTTGCTACAATCTAAAGTAGTGAGTGCACAGCTTGTATAACAGTGTAAGTTTGCTGTGCCCTCAAAATAACTCAACACACAGCCATTAATGTCTAAACCACTGGCAACAAAAGTGAGTACACCCCTAAGTGAAAATGTCCAAATTGGCCCCAAAGTGTCAATGTTTTTTGTGGTCACCATTATTTTCCAGCACTGCCTTAACCCACTTGGGCATGGAGTTCATCAGAGCTTTACAGGTTGCTTCTTCCACTTCTCCATGAGGACATCACGGAGCTGGTGGATGTTAGAGCCCTTGTGCTCCTCCACCTTCCATTTGAGGATGCCCCACAGATGTTCAATAGGGTTTAGGTCTGGAGACATGCTTGGCCACTCCATCACCTTTACCCTCAGCTTCTTTAGCAAGGCAGTGGTCATCAGTGGCAGAGGTGTGTTTGGGGTCATTATGTTGGAATACTACCCTGTGGCCCAGTCTCCAAAGGGAGGGGATCATGCTCTACTTCAGTATGTCACAGTACATGTTGACATTCATGGTTCCCTCAATGAACTGCAGCTCCCCAGTGCCGGCAGCACTCATGCAGCCCCAGACCATGACACTCCCACCACCGTGATTGACTGCAGGCAAGACATACTTGTCTTTGTACTCCTCACCTGGTTGCTGCCACGCACGCTTGACACCATCTGAACCAAATACATTTATCTTGGTCTCATCAGACCACAGGACATGGATTTCTTGTGTATCATCTTTAGAAGAGGCTTCCTTCTGATATGACAGCCATGCAGACGAAATTGATGCAGTGTGTGGGGTATGGTCTGAGCACTGACAGGCTGACCCCCCCCCCCCCACGCCTTCAACCTCCTTAGCAATGCTGGCAGCACTCATACGTCTATTTCCCAAAGACATCCTCTGGATATGACGCTGAGCATGTGCACTCAACTTCTTTGGTTGACCTTGGCGAGGCCTGTTCGGAGTGGAACCTGTCCTGTTAAATTTAAACTAAAATTTTAAACTAATTCGGCCCAATTTGGACATTTTCACTTAGGGGTGTACTCACTTTTCTTGACAGCGGTTTAGACATTAATGGCTGTGTGTTGAGTCGTTTTGAGCGGACAGCAAATTTACACTGTTATACAAGCTGTACAATCACTACTTTACATTGTAACAAAGTGTCATTTCTTCAGTGTTGTCACATGAAAAGATATAATAAAATATTTACAAAAATGTGAGGGGTGTACTCACTTTTGTGAGATACTGTATGAGATTATTCCATTCAGCTGTTCCTAGTTAATGCCTGGTACACATGATGAGATTATCGGACGAATGACCGTCCATTTTCTTTTGCATGCTAATCTCAGAATAAAAATTCGGAAGTTATGTAATGTGTTGTAGTGTATTTGTATTGCATTTTCGAATAACAACTGTGCTGATTAAACTAAAAACGAACGATCTGACATCGTACAAAAATTTTTTTGTGCATGTCCGATCGTATAATATCAGATGAACTATCATGATCGGCTCTCGAAAGCTCTGTACTAACGATCCGATTATTGTACGATCCCTTCTAAAGTGGTATTTTTTGTACGATTTTCTGACCGTGTCTACAGGGCTTAACAGTCTCTTGGAGATCTATTTCTGGCATCATTGGTCTTTAGGATTACCTTGTAGGAAAATGTGTGTTTGACCTGTCTGTTAATTCAGGGGTCCACACAGTGAGGTGAGCGGCCAGTATTCTCTGTGGCAGAGGCACTCACAGCATAATCTTAGAGACACATCTCGTCACTATCTGGCATCTCTATTGTCTTGCTTCCTATGAACTATTATCGTTATATATATATATATATATATATATATATTCCAATGCTGCACTATTAATGTTTATGTTTTATTACTAGGCTGTGGTTGCGCCGATTGTTGTTTATTTTATAATTTTGGTTAGTTGGCTTATTACAGGGTTTCATATGAAGGGTCAAATGAGTTCTCAAACATGGCAAATAATCCTGGATCCAGGTGAACATGAAATAAGTGTAAAGGGATTCTAAAACAGAAGAAGACAGTGATACGTTCAAGGCCTTGGATTTGGTCCCGTGACCCTGGATCCCTGATAGGGCACCAAACTGGGTGAGAAGCGACATTAAGTTTGACAAATAGATCAGTGGCTTAGTCAGAGCACCATCCACAAAAAAGCAACCCGTATTGTGATAACCTGCCACTTCAATTCTCGTAATATTGCAAAAAAACCGAATGTGCCAGAAGTTCAATAGACAGGGCAACCAAGATCAGACACAAAGGGCATCCTTGTCTTGTGCCCCTGGCTATTAAAAAAAAAAGTTAGCTTGAGAACCAGAATACTGGATGTAAGCCATGAGAGAGGCATAAAGGGCCTTTATTCATTGTTAAAATCGGGGGTGAAAACCCATCATTGTAAAAAGTAGTACCAGCTGAGGGAGTCAAATGCTTTTCATAGATCTTAGTACAAAAGCATGAGCAGGTATGTCTTTGGTGCGCCAAATACAGTAGGGAGATCATTTGAATACTGTCCCATGCCTGCCTGACTGGAATGAAATCAGTTTGATCTTTTGACGTCATATTATTCAACATTCTATTAATTCTAGCTACCAAGATTTTGGCTAATAATTTCTTGTTGGTATTGATCAATGATATTGGACTGAAGTTTTTCCAGGAAGCGTGGTCAGTATGGGGCTTCACAACTATACCAATAGCCAACCTGAAGGGTCACATGTAAGTGAGGAACCCCCTTCTCAACTGGTTAAAAAGTTTGATTAAGTGGGGGGAGAGAATATCCAAAAAAATCTTAAAATAAACAGCAGTGAAGCCACTAAGTCCCAGCTTTTTCTTATATTTTTACACTTTGATCGTCTGCTGAACTACCAGTTCAAATATCAATAGAAGTTTGAGCAGTTAGGGCAATTGCAGGGGATTACAGGTTTCAAAAAAGGTGTCAGTCTGAATACAGCTCATGTACCTACTCTTTGGTAGAGTTGGGCTAAGCAAAAATATTTTAATATCTTAATCAGATCTGTAATGAGGTGCCCATGTTCTATACTCAACTTTGGTGGTATACGGGTAGTTTTGCTTTTTTTTCTACAAACGGAGCCTCAAAAACAGTCCTATGAACAGTGTGGTAATTGGAGCTATTGTAGCTGTGAAGGCGCTTAATGGCACAGCTCATACATTGTGGTTTCAGAATGATGACAATAACAAGATTAGTCACGTCAGGCCACTGCTGCAATATGCTAACTGAAGATGATGATAAAGACTTAGATTAAAAAAAGGAGTAAAAATTACCCCAACAGAGCAATAGAGGCTCTAAACAGCACTCTACAGTCCTGTATAGTGCCCAGGAACAGTGAAACCCAGGTCACTCTATACGTGTTGCTGCTGGTTAGGGGGCCACCAGTCACAGTGGTGGGTCAACAGTAGCAACAATGAGATGGGGTCAGATGAGAAAACATGCACTACAAAGTAGTCTGGGTTTTGGGGTGCCTAAATGCTCTATAGAGTAGAAGCTGGTGGAGCCATCTATGCAGAGTAAGTAAGGCTTTGTGATTTTTTTTTTTTTTTGCTATAGGTATGCTTTAGAGAGCAAATAATATGCATGCCAGTGAATATATGACATACATAACATTTGAATAGTATCTGTCTGTGTTGGGAGACCTTTAACTTAAAAAAAAGACTAGCATATCCCAATCAAAAAAATACCCAATATATATATTCAGCAATTTAACCCACCTCTCCAAATACAGCATTAAACAATGAGGTAAAGTGTATTTAAACTCAATTACTAAAATCTCATACAAGATACAAATTGCTAATATAATTTCAAAATTCATGTTCAATACTAGCCGCTCAGTGTTGCAGCAGGAATTAGAAGATTCCAGCAGCTACAATTCGCACCGGCCTTAATCACGAGTGTGAATGCAGCCTTATGAAATGCTAGCAGCTGCTGCTAGCTCAGCAAAAGACTGATTTACCCATCCTTTGCACCTATTTCTATTAATTTGCTTGTATGTTACAGAAATTTTCTAAGTTAAATGTCGATTTGCACTTTGCAAATTTAGAAGGTCGTACTTGGCATATTTGCTAAGCATTAATGCTGCCATTCAGAATTCAATACTAAATCTGTAAGCAATTACAGAACGTTATTGAATTTGAACCTTCACAAAATCCAAGAATTTTAATTCAGATTTGTAACTTTTTACAGAACCATAAAGTTTGTATTTGTAAGATGTAAATATTACTATAAGAAAAGAAAATAGTTGAAGATGCTAATAGTCTTCACTGCACTTTCATTTCTCTCTCAATTTCTTTATCTCCTTATAGAACTCTTCTTATAGGCAAAAGCTAGGGGGTTTAATATTACCCATCATCAGATTAATTTTAAACTCAAAATATATATATAAAAAAAAATATTAGCTCTAGGGGAGAGAAATAAAATGTAATGCTTACCTTTTTCTTTGCTCCAGCAGGCTTCCAGCTCTCACCTCTCCTCCCCAGTGCTTTGGGTTGTTGGTGGGCCTACGTTTTTCTCACGTACAGATTATTGATCCTGCATTATACTTGATAATGTCAGCGTGTGACCGCCTGCTGGGGTTTCAAAGAGAAAGGGGCTTCTGTGGACTGGTCGCACAGTGTGAAGGAAGCCTACTGGATTAAGGAATAAGGTATTACACCCTATTCGTCTGCTCTAAAGCCTCGTACACACAGTGTGACGGTCGTATGAAAATGGTCGTAGAACAGCTTGTTGTAAGATCATCCGACCATTAGTACGCGCGATTAGAACAGCCGACTTGCGACGGTCGTACAACAGAAGTTGGATGAGCAGACTAGATATCTTTTGTTGTACAACAAGCGGTCGTACGACTATTGTACTGTGTGTATAGAGAAGTTGGTCCAACAAGTTGTACGTGCAAAACACGCATGCTCAGAAGTCATGAACGCCCAGAAGTGTCCACCTACATTCCTAATTCACAAATCACATTCACCTAACCTTCCTCTTTATATGCTCGTAGCACATCACTACGTTATGCTTGGTCGTACGATCGCTTCGTGCACGTCAGTATGCGAGACACAACAGCCAACATACAATTTGGGACGTCCGGTCGTACCATCGTCGCATAGTGTGTACGAAGCTTTAGACTTAACAAGCACATAACTCTTGCACTGTGGGGAGGTCCCACTGCAAAAGGTATTATTTTTTCTGGTGTCTGGAGCAGGGCTTTAACCCCTTCCCGCCCTATAGCCGAATGACGGCTACAGCATGGGCTTAATTTGCCGGGAGGCCGTACATGGACCCACACACCACCTGCAGCGCGGACAGCATGCTCTGTGATCACGGAGTCCTTTGGACTCAGCTGATCACAGATCGGGGTAAAGGGCCAACCACAGCGGCAGTGATTTTTTTTATTGTGAATGTTTTATAGCAGAAAGTAAAAAATATATTATTTTTGTATTTGTATTTATTTTTTTTATATATATAGCATAGAAAATAAAAAAGGATCAACTACCACCAAAATAAAGCTATATTTGTGGGGGAAAAAAGTACACATTGCACGTCCGCGCAATTGTCAGTTAAAGTAACGCAGTACTGTAATGCAAAAAATGGACTGGTCATGAAGGGGGGTAAACCTTCCAGAGCTGAAGTGGTTAAAGGGACATCAACACTAATAATCAGTGTCCTGATTATCAGTGCAGTCCCAACAGTGCCCACCAGTGCTACCAATCAGTGCCCACCAGTGCTGCCCATCAGTGCCTCCTCATCATTGTCACCTATCAGTGCTGCCAATAAGTGCCGCCTACCAGTGCCTATCAGCGCCACCTATCAGAGCCCATTAGTGCCACCTATCAGTATAACCTCATCAGTGCCGCCTCATCAGTGCACATCATTGAAGGAGAAAAATAACCTGTTTGCAAAATTTTATAACAAACTATGAAAAATGTTTTTTTTTCAAAATTTTCTGTCTTTTTTTTCGTTTGCTTAGCACAAAAATAAAGAAAACCAGTGGTGATTAACCACTTCAGCCCTGGAAGGATTTCCCAGGTTAGGACCAGAGCACTTTTTGCGATTCGGCACTGCGTCGCTTTAACTGACAATTGCGTGGTTCTGCAACGTTGTACCCAAACGAAATTTGTGTCAATTTTTTTCCCACAAATAGAGCTTTCTTTTGGTGGTATTTGATCACCTCTGCGTCATTTCTGATCGCCGCTATAAACAAAAGAAGAGCGACAATTTTGCAAAAAACCCCAAATTTCTTACTTTTTGCTAAAATACAAATCCAAAAAAAAAAGCTTTGGCCGATTTATATTCTTCCTCATATTTTTGGTAAACAAAAAAATAGCAATCAGCATTTGATTGGTTTGCGCAAAAGTGGCCGTGTTTATAGATGATGAGAATTAATTTCTCAGATTTTTTTTTTTAATTATTTACTACTATTATTGGCGGCGATCTGCGATTTTTAGCGGTACTGCGATATTGCAGCGGACATGTCGGACATTTTTGACACTTTTTTGGGACCAATGACATTTATACAGCAATCAGAAATTTAAATGTCCACTGATTACTGTATAAATGTCATTGGCAGTGAAGGGGTTAACCTGCAGGGGGAGATCTAGGGGTTAACTGTGTTCCCCTGGGCGTGTTCTAACTGTGGGGGGACTGGGCTACCATGGGCATAAGAGATCTAACTGATCCCAGTGACAGGGATCAGTAGATCTCCCTTGCCCCCACTAACAGAGAGGTGAACCGCCATGTTTACCGCCATGTTATTTGGCTGTGGCTGCTCATCGCGACTCGCCGGCGGACATCGGGTCCGCCCGAGCCGCGGGCACACTCCTCAGGAGTACAGCGGGCGTGCCGCCGCCGGCGCGCGCCCCCCTAGCGGCCACTCGCAGATCGCCGCTTTTTTACGGCGATTCGCGCTCAGCGTCCACACTGCCTCCGTAAATACACGGTAGACGGTGTGGAAGTGGTTAAATACCACCAAAAGAAAGTGATTTGTGTGAAAAGAATGATTAAAATTTCATTTGGGTACAGTGTTGCACGACTATGCAATTGTCATTCAAATTGCGACAGTGCTGAAAGCTGAAAATTGGCTCTATATATATTTTAACATTCTTCTAGTCAGATGAACAGGATATACAGTGGATATAAAAAGGCTACACACCCGTTAAAATGTCAGGTTTCTGTGATGTAAAAAAATGAGACAATTATAAATTATTTCAGAACTTATTCCACCTTTAATGCGCTCTATAAAAACTGTACAACTCAGTTGAACAATAAACTGAAATTGTTTGGTTGGAGGGAAGTAAAAAAAAAAAACTAAAATATGGTTGCATTTTGATTTTATTACAGCACTCAGTCTTTTTGGGTATGAGTCTATCAGCGTGGCACATCTTGACTTGGCAATATTTGCCCACTCTTTGCAAAAACACTCCAAATCTGTCAGATTGTGAGGGCGTCTCCTGTGCACAGCCCACTTCATATCACCCCACAGATTTTCAATTCCTTTGTTGATTTGGATGCATGAATTGGGTCGTTGTCATGCTGAAAGATGAAGTTCCTCTTCATGTTCAGCTTTCTAGCAGAAGCCTGAAGATTTTGTGCCAATATGACTGGTATTTGGAACTGTTCATAATTCCCTCTGTCTTGACTAAGGCTGAAGGAAAACAGGCCCAAAGCATGATGCTGCCATCATCATGCTTCACTGTGGGTATGATGTTTTTTGGTGATATGCAGTGTTGTTTTTGCGCCAAACATATTATTTGGAATTATGCCCAAAAAGTTCAACCTTGATTTGGTCAGACCATAACACATTTTCCCACATTGCTTTTGGGAGACTTCAGATGTGTTTTTGCAAAATTTAGCAGGGCTTGGGTGTTTTTCTTCGCAAGAAAAGGCTTCCATCTTGCCACTCTACCCCATAGCCCAGACATATGAAGAATATGGGAGATTGTTGTCACATATACCACACAGCCAGTAATAGCTAGATATGCCTCTGTAACTCCTTTAACCACTTGCCGACCACCGATCGGCATTTGACGGCGACAAGGTGGCTGCTTAGCGCCAATCGCCGTCATATGACGGCGGCCGCGATCACGAGCCGTGTGCGCGCGCGCGCCCCCTAGACGCGGGCGCTGCAACGCCATTCGACACAGGGCCTTTCAATCTACAGGGCCAGGCCAATGATTTTTGGCCTGGCTCTGTAGATCGCGCCTGCCAATGAAATGTTCCTCTGCCTCTGTAAATGTAAACAGAGGCAGGGGAAGTTCACTCATCTTCCTCCCTGAAGCCCTTTTCGGTTTCAGAGAGGAAGAAAAAGCATCAGGAACATGAGTTTGCACAATCACCACACTGACACCAGGTCACATAGGCACATTTAACCCCTTGATCGCCCCCTGATCGCCCCCCAGTTAACCCTTTCACTCCCTGTCACCCCCTGTCACAGTATCACATAGTGCAGCGATCTGATTTTTAGCGATCGCTGTACTTGTGACCCTTGTGACGCTAAATCAGTGTTAGGTTAGTCTAGTACTAGGCCTAGTTAGGTGAAAATACCCCCCCTGCCCCCCCCCCATAAAGTTTTTAACCCCTTGATTGCCCCCTGTCACCTGTGATCACCGTATAAGTGTCACGGGTGACGCTAGCTAGATAGGTCGTTTTTTTTTTTCAATCAGATTACCCGCCGTATATACCTTTTATAGGTTTTAACCCCTGATCGCCCGGCGGTGACCCCAGTTAGCTTTTAGTGTGCGTTAGGGTCAGTGTAAACGCCAGGCAGGGTCAGTTAGCGAGGTACTCTGACACGCACGCACATTAGGTAGGAGCTAGATATTATTGTAATATCTGATCAGATCAATATCTGCGATCTGATAAGATATATATTAGCGCCCCCACTAGATTAGGGTTCTAAAAAATGCAGTGTTAGTGGGATCAGCCCAGATAACTGCTAACACCTGCGTTTAGCCCCTCCGCCCATCCCAGCCCACCCAAGTGCAGGATCAATAGATCGCTGTCACTTACAAAACACAACACACATATCTGCAGCCTTCGCAGAGATCACGCCCGATCCCTGCGAATTCTGACAGTGAATTTGGTAGCGTTTGAAGCAGGCTCTGACAACCAGGTGCGCTTTTTTGCCTGTGAGTCACGCTAGTGTACGTTTCAAATTTAGAAAGCCCAAAATGTCTGGCCGCAAGTACACTAGCGAAGAGGCCTACAATATGCTGAGTTTGACAGATGAGAGCGATGGGGAAGACTCACTGTCAGAATCAGGCTCAGCATATGAACCTGTAGACAGCAGCGGCACCCT
>BLSH010387032.1:2337812-2357793 GCA_018402905.1 Glandirana rugosa | reverse complement strand
GCAAAAAAAAAAAAGTTTTTCATAAACACGTCGTTAAAAAGTTTGCGTAAAAAACCCCTTTTTTTTGTGAAAAAACTTAAAATTACGTTTTTTTGTGACGCAAGCGTCAGTCTCGTGTCGTATGTAAACAACAATTTCACCATGCATGTGAGGTATCAACGCGAACGTCAGATTGAGGGCAGTAATTCTAGCAGTAGACCTCCTCTGAAGATCTGAAGTGGTAACCTGTAAAGGCTTTTTAAGGGTTTTAAAAATGTATATAGTTTGTCGCCGCTTCGCGGGTGTGCATTCTTTTTAATGCATATCATGTTTGGTGTCTATGCACTCGGCATGAGATCAACTTTTATATTTTGCCAAACATTTGGGAAAAATAGTGTGTTTTTTTGCATTAAAATTCAAAAAAGTGTTTTTTTTCCCCAAAAAATGCGTTTGAAAAATTGCTGCACAAATACTTTTTGAAAAAAAAAAAACGCACTATTTTAATCTGTAGGGCCTCTGATTTAAAAAAATATATAATGTTTGGGGGTTCAAAGTAATTTTCTAGCAAAAAAAAGTATTTTTTCATGTAAACAAAAAGTGTCAGAAAAGACTTGGTGGATCAAGTGGTTAGAAGAGTGGGTGATGTTGGGCATAAAATGGCAGGACAGTTCAACCCCCTCCCCAAATGACACCATTTTGGAAAGTAGACACCCCAAGCTATTTTCTGAGAGGCATGTTGAGTCCATGGAATATTCAATATTTTTGTCATTAGTGATTGAAAAATTACAAAAAAATAAAAAATAAAAAAAATACACAAAGTTGTCACTGAAATGATATATTGCTCACCCATGCCATGGGTATGTGTGGAATTACACCCCAAAATACATTCTGCTGCTTCCCCTGAGTACGGGAATACCCCATGTGTGAGACTTTTTGTGAGTCTATCCGTGTACGGGACCCCGAAAACCAATCACCGCCTTCAGGATTTCTAAGGGCGAAAATTTATGCCTTCACCCCACACTAGGTTTCCAGGTTTCGGGGGTCATTTGGGGGGGGTTTGTGCTATCTGGGCATTCCATGGACTCCGAATCTGTGATAGGGAGTGAGGAGTAAAATCACCTTTTTACGCACTTAGAAAGCCTGAAGGCGGTGATTGGTTTTCGGGGTCCCGTACACGGATAGACTCACAAAAAGTTTCATGTATTGTATTTTGGGGTGTAATACCACATATACCCATGGCATATGTGAGCAATATATAATTTCAGTAACAACTTTGTGTAATTTTCTTTTTTTTTGGTCATCTTTCAATCACTTATGATAAAAAAATAAAATATTCAATGGGCTCAACATGCCTCTCAGCAAATTCCTTGGGGTGTCTACTTTCCAAAATGGGGTCATTTGGGGGGGTTTTGTACTGCCCCTCCATTTTAGCACCTCAAGAAATGAGATAGGCAGTCATAAAATGAAAGCTGCGGAAATTCCAGAAAGTTTGTAGACGCTATAACTTTTGCGCAAAGCAATAAATATACGCTAATTGGCATTTTTTTTACCCGAGACATGTGGCTGAATGCATTTTGGCAAAAATGTATGACTAAAATTTAGTTTATTGTATTTCTGTAATAACATAAAGTTGAAAATATCATTTTTTTTCAAAATTTCCGTTCCGATTTTGTTTATATCGCAAAAATTAAAAAGCGCAGTGGTGAACAAATACCACCAAAAGAAAGCTCTATTTGTGGGGAAAAAAGAACGCAAATTTTGTTTGGGTACTGCATTGCATGACCGCGCAATTACCATTTGAAGCGGCGCAGTGCCAAATTGAAAAAAGGGCTCCGGTCCTAAAGCTGGAAATCCTTCCGGGGCTGAAGTGGTTAATGTTGCTGTATACCTATTGGCAGCCTCCCTGACCAGTTTTCTTCTCATCTTTTCATCAATTTTGGAGGGACATCCAATCCAGTTCTTGGTAATGTGCTGTGCCATATTTTCTCCAGAGGCACTTTAAATGATGCCAAGTGTGACTGACTTCTATTTAACATGAGTTTGAATGTGATTGCTTAACCGCTTGCCGACCACTGATCGGCATTTGACGGCGACAGAGTGGCTGCTTAGCGCAAATCGCCGTCATATGACGCCGGCTGCGAGATCGCGCCTAGTGAGCGCCTGTGTTCGGGGAGGGCCAGGGAGCGGGTGTGGCAGAGTCGATCTCCGCCGGCCACCCGCGATGCCCCCCCCCCCCGGAGTGAAAGAACGGAGGTCCGTGTAAGTAAACACGGACCTCCGTTCTGTGAGGGGGGAAGGGCTGTGATCACAGCCTTCCTGTACATGGAGACTGTGACCACTTCCCTTCCCCAGCTAGGGCAGTCCCCATACAGTTAGAACACGCCCAGGGAACATAGTTAACCCTTAGAGCGCCCCCTGCAGGTTAACCCCTTCACTGCCAATGGCATTTACACAGTAATCAGTGCATTTTTATAGCACTGATCCCTTTATAAATGCCAATGGTCCCAAAAAAGTGTCAAAATAGTCCGACATGTCCGCTAAAATATCGCAGTACCGCTAAAAATCGCAGATCACCGCCATTACTAGTAAAAAATAAAAAAAAATAAAAACCCCAGGAATGAATTCTCATCATCCGTAAACGCGACCACTTTTGCGCAAACCAATCAATAAACGCCGATTGCGATTTTTTTAATCACAAATATGAGGAAGAATATAAATCGGCCAAAACCGATGAAAAAAATGTTTTTTTATATTTTTTTTTTGGATTTGTATTTTAGCAAAAAGTAAGAAATTTGTTTTTTTTTGCAAAATTGTCGCTCTTCTTTTGTTCATAGCGGCGATCAGAAATGACGCAGCGGTGATCAAATACCACCAAAAGAAAGCTCTATTTGTGGGAAAAAAAGGATGCAAATTTCATTTGGATACAACGTCGCATGACCGCGCAATTTTCAGTTAAAGCGACGCAGTGCCGAATCGCAAAAAGGGCTCCGGTCCTAAAGCTGGAAATCCTTCCGGGACTGAAGTGGTTAATTCTTTACACAGCTACATCCCCAGTTATAGGAGGGTGTGCACACTTATGCAACCGCATTATTTTAGTTTTTTATTTTTACTCCCCCCCTAAAAAAATTCAGTTTGTTTTTCAATTGAGCTGCACAGTTTACGGGTCACATTAAAGGTGAAAAAAATTTCTGAAATGATTTATCTTTGTCTCATTTTTTTACATCACAGAAACCTGACATTTTAACAGGGGTGTATAGACTTTTTATATCCACCACACTTACAGAAAATGTTGGTTTCTCCTACAGAAAGCATTTTTTCCCAGTATTTGTCTGGTACAAATATTAAAAAGTGGCTAACAGTTTCTTTTATTGGTTTTAACAAGGAGCTGATCTCTGGAAACTGTGTCCAGAAAAGGCAGGCAGTGGGCAAAGAACTACTCTGCAGTTTTGGCTGTGGTCTCCCTGCAGCTGCTCCTTCCCCACTACGCCTTGTTTTTCAATGCTTCGGCGTATGGAGGCAGCCATGCTGGTTGAGGCTGAACTTTGCTTCCTCATTTCAGAGACTCCAGCAAGGAGAACAGAGAGCAACACAGCAGTGACATTGCAAAATCTCACTTCAGATCTGATGAGACTCAGAGGCAGCAGTACCTTAGCTCTCACACTAAAACGTACAACAAAGAGGCTGCAGACACAGAAGTGCCTAGGCACCCTCACATACCAGGAAGTGTAGAGCTATTTTTCAGGGGGAATTTCAGATTAAAAAAGGTATATTTCCCAGTGTACTACATAGGCAGAAAAAAAACAACTCTAGATGTTTCCTACAACATAGCTAATCTTCACTTTTTGAGTTCAGTCCCACTTTAAAAGCATCAGAGAACTTATCCTGTGAAATAGCATTCTTTTAATCACTTTGGAAAAACTTCTTGTATGTCTGCCAGGAGATTTTATTATTTATGCGGCCAAGTTATATCACTCAAACAGTAGTGACATGGTAGAACTATGGGCAAAACTTTTTTTTTCATTTTGGATAGAGTAAGGGAGGGTTATAACTCCTGTCGGGTGTTTTTCGCCATCTCTGTCCAATTGCGGAGATTTCCCTTCACTTCCTGTCCCATAGCCAAACAGCAAGTGAGAGGATATCTCTGCAAATGAAAGACATTTTTTGGGGACCCCCAGCTCACCAGAACTAGTGTCCCCATTGGAAGATTTCCCGCCCTGTTACTTTTCTGGGGACAACCCAAAAATTGGGATTTTCTTTTTACTTTCACTTTCAATAATAATGGTAAACAGAACAAATAGAGCGGGTGAATCACAGCACAGACAGCAATAAAAACTGACAGGGGATCTAATCTCTCTCCACTCTGTCCAAAACTAAAAAAAAAAGTTTTGCCTTTAGTTATACCTTAAGTAGGGGACTGGGATAACTTTATATTTGATAATGTCATTCCAAATAAGCTAAAACCTGGCACGTACATTGGTATGCAAAAAATAGGATTTTGTAACTTACCATAAAATCCTTTTCTCTGAGTTCACTGACAGACGCAGCCTCCATACTTGACAAGTGGGTTTATGCACATCCTACTAGGAGTAGACTAGGCAGAACGAAGTTCAGAAAAAAAGCAAGCTGACCCCTCCCAGGGGCTGTCCTCACTCAGCATATAACCGCCCAGCTCTGCACAGCATATCAGTTCGTAGCAAGCCGTACAAACGCAACACAGAGGGGCGGGTGCTGCGTCTGTCAATGAACTCCGAGGAAAGGATTTTACGGTAAGTTAAAAAATCCTATTTTCTCTTACGTTCATTGACAGATGCAGCCTCCATACTTGACAAGTGGGGATGTCCCAAAGCAGTGTCATTCAAGAGGGGTGGGTCAAACAATAACAACTGTACCCAACAGAATCCTCTCAGGAGGCGCCAGCCGCGCCTACACCGCCGCCTGCAAAACTTTGCGGCCAAAAGCAGCATCCGTGGATGCTGACACATCAACTTTGTAAAATTTAACAAAAGTATGCACCGAAGCCCATGTAGACGACTTGCACACCTGAGACACCGAGGCTTGGTGTCTGAAGGCCCAGGAAGTGCTAATCGCCCTGGTGGAATGAGCGGTGACCGGGAAAGGGGGTTCTTGGCCCGAATCGTATACGCATGGGTCACCGTCTGTCTAATCCAACGGGAAACAGTAGCCGATGAGGCCGCCAAACCCTTTTGCAGCCCTTCCGTCAGCATAAACAAAGCATCAGACTTCCGAAAAGAAGCTGTAGCCGTCAAATACACCCGCAAAGCCCTCACGACATCCAACGAATGTAAAGCAATCTCCTTGGGATGTGACGGGTGCGGACACAATGAAGGGAGAACAATGTCCTCATTAATGTGAAAAGAGGAAACCACCTTCGGTAGGAACGAAGGAGAAGTGCGCAGCACCGCCTTATCCTTATGAAGGACCAAGTAGGGAGACCTACATGACAAAGCCGCCAACTGAGACACCCGCCTAGCGGATGTAATGGCCACCAAAAAAGCCACCTTTTGTGACAGCAATTGTAAGGGAATATCCCTGATCTTCTCATATGGCGGTTTTTGCAGTACAGAAAGTACTAAATTTAAATCCCACGGTGCCAAAGGCGACCGTACCTGAGGAGCCACATGACGTACACCTTGTACAAATGTACGGATCAAAGAATGCGTCGCTAAAGGATGTTGAAAAAAAATCGCCAGAGCAGAAATCTGACCTTTAAATGTACTCAAAGCCAATTTGTTATCCAGGCCTTGCTGCAAGAAAGCCAGCACCCAAGATATAGAGAAAGAGCGGGGGTTCCAAATCCCCCGCCTCACAGCAGGCAATATAAGCCTTCCAGGTGCGATGATATATCTTGCGCGAAGTACACTTACACGCCTTAAGCATGGTAGGGATCACGGAGTCAGAGACGCCCCTATCCCTCAGCACCCGAGACTCAATAGCCAAGCCGTCAAAGCCAGCGAGGGTAAAGCAGGGTGCAGGATGGGTCCCTGTGACAGCAGATCTTCGCGAAGCGGGAGCCGCCAGGGAACGTCTGTTACCATCCGCACCACGTCGGTGTACCAAGGGCGCCGAGGCCAATCCGGAGCCACCAGGATTGTCGGGATTCCCTCCGCTTCTATCCTGCGCAGGAGCCACGGTAGAAGCTTGAGAGCGGGGGAGGCGTAAAGAAGCCGGTACCGAAACCAAGGTGCTACTAGTGCGTCCGTGGCGGCCGCCAACGGATCCCTTGTCCTGCACCTTGTGATTAAACCTGGACGCCGTTAGGTCCACGTCTGGCGTGCCCCACCGTTTGCAAATCTGGTGGAACACTTCTGGATGCAGAGACCATTCCCCCTGATCCAGTGTCCGGCGACTGAGAAAGTCCGCCTGACAGTTTTCTACGCCTGGGATGTAGATGGCGGAGATTGCCGGCACGTGAAGTTCTGCCCACCTCAGAATGTGGGCCGCTTCCGCAGCTGCTGCCGAGCTCCTTGTTCTGCCCTGATGGTTTACGTACGCCACAGCTGTGGCGTTGTCCGACTGAACCCGAACCAGGAGGTCGCGCAGCCTTGACGACCAGTGGGAGAGACAGAGCCTGATCGCCCTCAACTCCAGCACATTTATCGGAAGGTGTGATTCCTGCGCCGACCAACGGCCCTGAGCAGACAACTGCCCCAGGACTCCTCCCCAGCCCAATAGGCTGGCGTCCATCATGATTATCGACCAATTTAGGGGAAGAAACGACTTTCGCAAAGTCAATGCTGGAGCCCAAAGCCACCAGGTCAACGACCCCCTGGTCTGATGATCCAATTTGATCAGCTGATCCAGGGACAACGGAGACTTGTCCCATCGTATCAGGATCGCTCGCTGTAGGAGCCACGTGTGACTCTGGAAGTAGGGTATCGCCTCGAAGGCCGAGACCATGAGCCTCAACACCCGCATACAGAACCGTAAGGAGGACCACCGACGTGACAGCAGGGTTTGCACTGCTGCTTGTAGCGTCAGCAACGTGGACGGAGGTAGGAACACCTTTGCCTGCTCCGTGTCCAATATTAGGCCCAGATATCGACTTCTGCGGGTTGATCAGCCAGCCGAAGCCTCTCATCGAGGTCATGGTGATAGCAAGATTGTCCTCCAGAGCCGAAGCTGACTCCGCTTGCAGGAGCAGATCATCAAGGTATGCTACCACAGCAATGCCTCTCTGCCTCAATAGAGCCAGCACCGGAGCCAACAGCTTGGTGAAGACCCGAGGAGCAGAGGCCAGACCGAAGGGAAGTGCCACAAATTGGTGATGTAGGTCTCCTACCGCAAAGCGCAGGAAGCACTGATGCCTGAGACAAATGGGAACATGAAGATAAGCGTCCCTGATGTCCAGAGACGCCATGAAGTCCCCTTGGTGAAGGGCGGCCATGACCGAGCAGGCTGATTCCACCCTGAATTTTCATACTCTCACAAAGTGATTGAGCGCTTTTAGGTCCAGAACCGGCCTGACCCCACCTTTTTTGGGCACCGCTAATATGTTTGAATATAGGCCGCGGAACCTTTTCCAACGGAGGGACCATCACAATCACCCCCTGTTCGGATAGCGTCTGAACAGCCCCTCGTAGAGCTTCCCAATGCCCCGGAGGGAGCCTCAATTTTGTTGGAAAGAACCTGTCTGGGGGAAGAGTACTGAACTCTATCCTGTACCCGGAGGACACCACTTCCCGTACCCACCGGTCGGAGATACAGGCGGTCCACCGGTCTGTGAACCCCAGAAGCCGGCCCCCCATCATGCGGAGGACGACTTTTCCTCCGTTTTTTCGGGCTTACGCTGCCAGGGCCGCTTACCGGACCCCGTGGCAGACTTACTGGGCCGTGAGCCCTTGCTCGCTGAACCGGTCGCATGACAAAAACGCTTCTGGCCCGATGGATTAAGATCCCTGCTTATGGCCGTAATCCCGCCGCTTGGGTTCTGGAAGAAAGGTACTCTTCCCCCCGGTGAAATCCTTAATGATTTCATCCAGTTGCGCCCTGAAAAGACGACCATCCTGAAAAGGGAGGTTCGTGAGGCCCTTTTTGGATGCGTGGTCAAACGACCAACACCGCAACCACAGCAACCGTCTGATAATGACTGCAAAAACAGACCTCTTCGACAGCATGGGAAGCAGGTCCAAAGCTGCGTCACACAGATAACGAAGACCCTGCACCAGACAGTCTGCCCGCTGCAACGCTTCAGGGGAGCACCTGCAGTCCAGATCATTGTGCAACTCCGTTGCACATTCTGTGAGTGACTGCGCCACCATGGCCGACGCCAGAGCCGGCCTCATGGCCACCCCCGCCACCAAGAACAATGCCTTGGACACCGCCTCCGTCCATCTATTGGCCGGATCCTTAAAGTGGTTGTCTACCCATTTGAAAAAAAAAAAAAATGACAGCCTGCAAGACAATAACATACCGCATACTAGCTCATTATGAAATACTTACCTTGTGGGAGCGGACATCTTCCCCCGGATCTTGCTTGCATGCGTGCGGGACCCGTCTACCAGGCACTGTCCCCCCTATTGCAGAGACATACACGGCGCATGCGCCGTAACTCCAAAGCATTTTGGAGAGGGAATATCTCCTAAACCGTACAGGTGTAGGGGATATTCATTTTACCTACAGGTAGCCTTATTATAGGCTTACCTGTAGGTAAAAGTAGTAAAATTGGGTAGACAACCACTTTAAAAGATGGTGACCCTTCCATAGGGATGGTCGTCGCCTTATTCAGGCGAGCCACCGGAGGGTCCGCCACGGGGGATGCTCATTTCTGCAAAAGGCTGTCCTCAAAGGGATAGCGCACAGAGTAACGTTTGGGCAGTGAAAAGGAATTCTGTGGACGCTGCCATTCCTTATACATAAACTGGTAAAAAAAATTGGACATAAGGGAACACCTTAGGGGTCCGAGTCAGCTTAAAAGACCCACAAATGTAGGCAGTCTCTTGCGACTCCCCAGCCTGGTCCAGACGCAGCAATTCACGGATGGCGGTGACCAGGGAGCCCACCAATGCCCTTTCGCACGCCACTGAGGCCCCCTGGTCCTCCTCACCGTCCAAGAGCTCCAGTTCACCATCTGAGAGCTCCACGGGGGTCCCTGTGACCACAGAGCCCCCTTCCGGTTCAGATTCCTCCCCTGAAGGAGGGGGGATTGAATGCTTTTTCATCACCCCCCTTGGCACGGCTCGGTACCGCCCGAACGAAAAACCCTCCCAAAATGGATGTTAATTGATCCAAAGGAACCAGAGGCCCCAGCGCAGCTTCCGGATAAGAACCCGCAGGTTCAGCCACCATTCCGCCGATGCTGAAACATTAACTTTGTAAAACTTAGTAAACGTGTGTACTGAGGCCCAAGTAGCCACTTTGCACACCCGAGACACCGAGGCCTGGTGTCTAAAAGCCCAGGAAGTACTAACTGCCCTGGTGGAATGAGCCGTGACTGGAAAATGGGGAACCTTGCCCCGAACCTCATATGCATGAGTCACGGGCTTCCTAATCCAATGAGAAATGGTAGCTGACGAGGCTGCCATGCCTTTGCGCGAACCTTCCGTCAGCACAAATAAAGAATCTGACTTCCGAAAAGAAGCTGTAGAAAACAAATACACCCACAAGGCCCTCACCACATCCAAAGAATGTAGTTCAAATTCCTTGGGATGCAACGGGTGCGGGCACAATGAGGGAAGAACATTCAAATGAAAAGAAGAAACCACCTTCGGAAGAAAAGAAGGGGAAGGTCGCAAAACCGCCTTGTCCTTATGAAGGACCAAGTAAGGTGACTTGCAGGATAACGCTGCCAACTCAGGCACCCGCCTAGCGGACGTAACAGCCACCAAGAAAGCCACTTTCTGCGACAACAACTGTAAGGGAATGTCCCTAATATTCTCATATGGTGGCTTCTGAAGCACAGAAAGCACCAGATTTAAATCCCACGGCGCCAGAGGCGACTGTATCCGAGGAGCCACATGACCCACACCCTGTACAAAAGTACGGATCAACGAATGTGATGCCAAGGGTCATTGAAAAAGAACCGTCAGAGCCGAAATCTGACCCTTAAGCGTACTTAACGCCAGGTTCTAGTCTAGTCCCTGCTGCAAAAAAGTCAGCACCCTGGACACTGCCTAAGAGCGGGGATTCCAAACACCCGCCTCACACCAGGCAATATAGGCCTTCCAGGCCCTATGATAAATCTTACGTGAAGTACAGTTGCGCGCTTCAATCATAGTAGAGATCACGGAGTCAGAGACACCCCTATCCCTAAACACCTGGGACTCAATAGCCAAGCCGTCAAAGCCAGCAAGGGTAAAGCAGGGTGCAAGATGGGTCCCTGAGACAGTAGGTCTTCGCGAAGTGGAAGATGCCACGGGACATCTGCCACCATCCGTACCACATCGGCGTACCAAGGACGCCGAGGCCAATCCGGAGCTACCAGGATTGTCGGGATTCCCTCTGCTTCTATCCTGCGCAGAACCCGCGGCAGAAGCTTCAGAGGAGGAAAGACGTACAGCAGCCAATACCGACCCCAGGGTGCTACCAGTGCGTCCGTGGCGACCACCAACGGATCTTTTGATCTGCACACAAAGGTCCATACCTTGTGATTGAATCTGGAGGCCATGAGATCTACCTCTGGCGTGCCCCACTTGAGGCAAATCTGGCGGAACACTTCTGGATGTAGGGACCATTCCCCCTGATCCAGAGTCCGGTGGCTGAGAAAGCATGCCTGTCAGTTTTCCACGCCTGGAATGTAGATTGCGGAGAGTGCTGGCACGTGAAGTTCTGCCCATCGCAGGATCAGAGCTGCTTCGGCAGCTGCTGCCGAGCTTCTTGTTCCGCCCTGATGGTTCATATATGCCACAGCCGTGGCATTGTCCGACTGAACCCGGACAGGGAGGCCTCGCCGACCAACGGGACAGACAAAATCTGATCGCTCTCAATTCCAGTACATTTATCGGAAGGCAAGCTTCCTGAGCTGACCAATGACCCTGGGCAGAGAACTGACCCAGGACCCCTCCCGAGCCCGATAGGCTGGCATCCGTTGTTACTATCGACCAATTGAGGGGGAGGAAAAATTTTCCAAATTTTAGGGCTGGAGCCCGAATCCACCAAACCAAGGATCCCCGGGACTGATGATCCAACCTGATCAGTCTGTCTAGGGATAGGGGAGATTTTTCCCAAAATCGCCTTCTGCAGGAGCCGAGTGTGACTCTGGACGTAAGGTATCGCTTCGAAAGCCGACACCATGAGCCCCAACACTCGCATGCAGAACCGTAAGGAGGACCACTGGCGTGATAACAGGGTTTGCACTGCTGCCTGAAGTGTCAGGAGCTTGTTTGGTGGTAAAAACACCCTTGCCTGCACCGTGTCCAGGATCAGACCCAGGTATTCCAGACGGCAGGATGGAGTCAACGAGGACTTCTGCAGGTTGATCAGCCAACCAAAATCTTTTAACGTGGACACCGTGATTATCACGTTCTCCTCCAGAGCTGCGGTCAACTCTGCTCTCAGTAGAGTAAATCGTGGAGGTATGCTACCACCGGGATACCTCTCTGTCTCAACAGCGCCAGCATCGGGGCCACCACCCTGGTGAACACTCGGGGATCCGAAGCCAGACCGAAGGGGAGAGCCACAAACTGGTAATGCAGATCCCCCACTGCGAAACGCAGGAAACGCTGGTGCCTGTGACAAACTGGAACGTGGAGATACGTGTTCTTGATATCCAGGGACGCCATGAATTCCCCTTGGTGCAGGGCGGCCATGACCGAGCGGATGGACTCCATCCTGAATCTTTTTGTCTTTACAAAGCAGTTTAGTGCCTTCAGGTCCAGAACTGGCCTGACACCGCCCTTTTTAGGCACCACAAAGAGGTTTGAGTAAAGCCCGTGAAATCTTTCCACCGTGGGTACCGGTACAATCACCCCCTGTTCGGCAAGCACCCGAACGGCGCCTAAAAGCGCCTCCTGACGCCCCTGAGGGAGTCTTAAGTTCGAAGGGAAGAACCTTTCTGGGGGTAGAGAGATGAATTCTATCCTGTTCCCGGAGGACACCACCTCCAGCACCCACCGATAGGTGATGAGGGCAGTCCATCTGTCTGCAAACCCCAGTAACCGGACCCCCACCTGAGAGTCGGGCGGGGGCAAACCATCATGCGGAGGTTGACTTATCCTTCGTTTTTTTTCAGACTTACGTTGCCAGGGCCTTTTACTGGGCCCAGCGGAAGCCTTACCGGACTTGAAGCCCTTACCCGCTGAGCCAGGCGCACGAAAAAACTTCTTCTGGCCTGAAGAAACAGGGCCCTGCCTACGGCGAAAATCCCGCCGTTTTGGCTCTGGAAGGAAAGTACTCTTCACTCCCGTGAAATCCTTAATGATTTCATCCAACTGTGGGCCAAACAGACGCCCTCCCTGAAAGGGAAGATCCGTAAGAGCTTTCTTCGACGCCTGGTCGCCTGACTAAGAGCGGAGCCACAGCACCCGCCTGATAACAATTGCAAAAACAAACATTTTTGACAGTATGGGAAGTAGGTCCAATGCAGTATCGCATAGGTAGTGGAGACCCTCTTCCAAGTGTTGTGCCCATTGCACCTCAGCCTGCGCACACTCACAAAGTCAAACCGGAGTGTAATGTGGTAGCGCACTCGAAAAGAGATTGCGCCACCATAGCAGCCGCCAGAGCTGGCCGCATGGCTGACCCAGCCAACAAGAACAGTGCCTTAGACACTGCCTCTGTGCGGTCGATCGGCCGCCTCTTTAAAAGACGGAGACCCCTCCAAGGGAATGGTCGTTGCCTTATTCAGACGGGCCACCGGTGGGTCCACTGCTGGGGAAGCCCATCTCTTAGTAAAACTATCCTCAAAGGGGTAGCGAACAGCAAACCTTTTGGGTAAAGCAAAGGAATTTTGCGGCCACAGCCATTCCTTGAACACCGCCTGTTCAAAAACCTGATCATAAGGGTAGGCCCTGGGGGACCTAGGGACCTTAAGCGACCCACAAATATATGCAGACTCATGCGACTCCCCTGCTTGGTCAAGCCGCACGGACTCGCGAATTTCAGTGATCAGGGCAGCCACTATCGCTTGGTCAAGCGAAGATGAAGCCCCCTGATCATCTTCACCGCCTGAGGGTATCAGTTCACCCTCTGATAGCTCCACGGGGGTTCCCGTGACCACCGAGGCTCTCTCAGGTTCCAAATCCTCCCCCGAAGAATGACGGGGGGGCGGGCGTTTTTTGGGGCCCCCCCGGAGTTGGGTCCCCCGCCCGGGGAAATAATTCACCAAATACTGCCCTCAGCTATTCCAAGGACACCAGGGACCCCGGCGTGGATTGTTCCTCCGCAGGTACCCCTGCCATAGCACTGCCGGCCTCTGACATCCCAGACTTCCGGCACCCCCACTGTGTGACCACCACCTTTACCCCACCAATCAGCCAGGGAGACCTGGAAGGATTGCACCCACCGCTACCAGCACCCAGGGAGAGCCAGCTATACGTGCTTTTTTTTGATGCCTCAGCGATGTGACCAGAATGAGCAATGAAAAGACACTCCACTTAAAGAGCCTGCAGCGCCGCGTCTGTCAGCCACGCTGTCCAAGCGAAAAACGGAAGTGCCTCTGCCGTTTTTATCACTTCCCCGTAATACCGAGAAAAGCCACAGGGGGCCGCCAGGGGACAGGCTGAAAACTGCATGGGCTACAGAAAAATGGCCTCTGCCATCAAAACATGCCGAGCTACGTCAAAATGGCGGTGAACAAACGGTGATCCACCATGAAATGGCGGTGAATCGCCTGAACACAGTGCTCAAAACGGTCATTGCGGGGTGTGGTATTGCGGGGGGGGAGGGGGAGTTGGGGGGGGGGATGGGAGATTACAACCCCAGATGCGTCCCCACTAATAAGCCCCCACCGGCCGGCTACCTCAGAAGCTGCCCAGGTGCCCCTCTCCGCGCCCCTAGGACGGAAGAGGGGTCCACTCACCGATCCGACGGGCGCAGCGGGTAGCCACCCGGAGCAGACTTTCCTCCCTGCGGAGAGGGATGCTGCTGGCCAGGCCACTGGACAGGAATAAACCAGTCACTGGGCACAAGTGGGATCAGCCACTGGCAGCCCGCATGGAACGGGCCCTATGCGGCGTGTCCCCGCCAAGGCTAAGGGTAGCTCGCACAGACGTTGGCCGGACTGGGGCAAGTTTTTGGATTCTAGATATCCTCTATACCACCAGCCGGCTTCTTGATAGCAGTCTTCATCAGAAAAAACCTCAGAAGAACGCAGATCCCATAGGGAACCAGGTCTAACTCCTTGTACTAGGCAATAAAAACTGATATGCTATTGTCTAGCAGGGGGTTATATACTAAGGTGAGGATGGCCCCCTGGGAGGGGCCAACCTATGCTTTTGTTTTATTTTGCCTAGTCTACTGCTAGTGATATGAGCATAAACCCCACTTGTCTAATGAAGGGCTGCGTCTGTCAGTGAACGTAAGAGTAATGGCGGCAATACACCGCAAAATGGCGGCGAAACGCCGCATGGCGGTGTTAACAGCGGGGGGGGGGGCTGGGAGTGAGGACCGGAAAATGGACCCCTGTACCCTCCACCAGAAGTTGGCACCGCTAGTCGCCCCCCCTCCGCACCCCGGGGGGGAGGGGGGTGTCACTCACCAATCCCGACGGGCGTAGCGGGTAGCCACCCAGTAGCAGACCTTCCTCCCCCCAGGTGGGGAGGGATGCTGCAGGCCAAGCACCCCTGGACGCGAGCACAGCCCGGTCACTCAGACACAAGTGGGGTTCACCCACCAGGCCCCCGCTCGGAATGGGTACGATGCGGCGGACCCCACTAAAGCTAAGGGTGGCTCGCATCCGTCGGCGGTGCTGGGGAAATTGCAGGATTCGAGATATCCTCTATGCCCCAGCCGGCTGCTTGATAGCAGTCTTCATCAGATAGTTTGAGAAAAGCAAAAAAGAAGAAAATGGGGAACCGCAGATCCCATAAGGGAACCAGGTCTAACTCCTTGCACTAGGCATAAAAAAACTGATATGCTATGCAGAGCTGGGGGGTTATATGCTGAGTGAGGACGGCCCCTGAGAGGGGTCAGCTTGCTTTTTTTCTGAACTTCGTTCTGCCTAGTCTACTCCTAGTAGGATGTGCATAAACCCCAGTTGTCAAGTATGGAGGCTGCGTCTGTCAATGAACGTAAGAGAAAAGTTTCATGTAGCTGGGGAGTCAGGGAAGGTTTACCCTGAAAGTTCCATGTGTCAATCCACAGGCCTCCTCGGTCTGCAGCAGGGCCAAAAGGGATCCTAAACAAGAGCTGATGCGGAGGAGAACGCAGGTGTTGGGGAAAAATGTGTTGGCAGCAGCTGTAGGCTCACCATGTCCACAATGTATTCAGGTGCTTCTACAAAATAATTAATCTGGGAGACAGGGTTACTATGGTCACCAGGCAATGTGTTTTGGATTCAGTTTGTCCCCAATGCCTGCATTCTCCTCCACAGGAGCTCTTATCAGTGACCCCCCTGGGCTCTTCTGGCTCTACTACAGGCAATGGGGCCTGTTAATGGACACATGGAACTTTCGGATTGAACCTTACCCAAATTTCCTTCTAATTGTAAGTGGCCTTTTGATATCAACAGTAACGTTTTTTGCATACTAATCTACCACACCAGGTTTTAGCTTCTTTGGAATGACTGTAGCCATCTTAACAATATCTAAATAATATTACAAAAGTTCACAAAGGAAATCTCTTTTTTGCATACCTAATGCATGTACAGACGGCAATTAAAGTGGTTGTAAACCTAAATTTCAGACATTATTATACAGGATTTATATAGCGCCGACGGTTTGCGCAGCGCTTAACAATATTAGTGCAGACAGTACAATTACAATACAATTCAATACAGGAGGAATCAGAGGGCCCTGCTCATTAGAGATTTCAATCTAGAAGGGAGGGCAATAACTGTGGGGGGTGAGCAGATGAAGAAAAAAAAAAGTGCAGTTGTTAGGTGGAGGCAGGATAGTCTTCCCTGAAGAGAAAAGTTTTCAAGGATCGCCTGAAGGTGGATAGAATTGGGAACAGTCTGACAGATTGGGGTAGGGAATTCCAGAGGATGGGAGAGGCTCGGGAGAAGTCCTGGAGGCGAATATGGGAGGAGTTGATGAGGGAGCTGGAGAGCAGGTGGTCTTGGGAGGAATGAAGAGGACGCTTAGGTTGGTATTTTGAGACTAGGCTAGTAATGTAGCTGGGAGCAGAGTTGTGGATGGCTTTGTAACTTATTGTTAGTATTTTGAATTTAATTCGTTGGGCGAGTGGTAGCCAATGGAGGGATTGGCAGAGAGGGGTGGCAGACTCTGAGTGGTTTGTAAGGTGGATGAGTCTGGCAGCAGCATTTATGATGGACTGAAGGGGGGATAGTCTATTTAAAGGTAGGCCAATGAGGAGGGAGTTGTAGTAGTCGAGGCGAGAGATGACTAGGGAGTGAATCAGGAGCTTTGTTGCTTTAATGGTTAGGAAAGGACGTATTTTAGAGACGTTGCGGAGGTTGAGGCGGCAAGCCTTGGAAAGTGATTGGATGACATGAAATATAACCATAGTGTATCCCTTTATATATTCTGTACGTGTCTCAATCCAGCGCACTGTGTCATTTTTGAAAACCAAGACCCTCTGGTGGGACTATAAAGGGCATAGACTCCACTCAAAAGTAGGTACAAGGTAGTGTAAAAAAATTCCATAGTTTATTACAAAAATTACAATTAAAATCAAAGAGGAAAAAGGAGGGGAGGAAAATAGGGTAAGGTACACAAGACCCAAAGTATAAAAATATGATAAAATGCAACAAGTACATATAGCAGAACCACTTATTTACTATACTACTGTATAATTGAAACAAAGTGCAACCAAACGCGTTTCAAGATCGTGCTTTGTTCCTCTTCATCAGGGGAAAGAGGTGGTATTACTCATAAATGTCGTTCAAACATGCATATCCATGTATAAATGTAGGTTCTCATATAGGACTGGTGCAGATTAAAAGCAGGAAGGAAGGATGCTGCTGCCACTGGTATTGGAAAATCCATATAGGTGGGTATCAAGGACCGGTCCCAATGCTCCCACCCAGGACATGAGGGCAGGGGGGCGCACCCCGCCCAGGACGTGATCGGCCCCCAAAAAGGAAAGCCTACTGCGGATGGGCTGCCCGGCTATATGGGTCAGCCCATGCCGTCTATAGTATGAATGGATGCAGTGAGGTCAATTAGTGGGTCAAGAAGGTAGGTGGTGGAGCCGCGTGGAGTCGGAGCGAGTGCCAGTGTGTATGGCGCATTTGGTTAGTAGGTGCACTGGTTAACCAGGACCTAGTGTGTAGAGATTGTATATTACCACCGTTCACTGAATGACGGAGGGAGATGTGGGTGAATGCCACAGATGCACATGCAGGATCTATACATGTGCAGCTCGCTCCTTCCGACAGCCCTCATGCAGCAGACCCTGGGTCCTGAGAGATCGCCGGTTCCTAGTGATCAGGAATAGCGATCTCTCTCCTCCTCCAGTCAGTACACTCCCCACACGGTTAGAAACACCTCCCAGGGAACACATTTAACCCCTTGATCACCACTAGTGTTAACCCCTTGCCAGTGTCATTTATACAGTAATCAGTGCATTTTTATAGCACTGATCACTGTATAAATCTCATTAGTCCCACAAAGTGTCGCAGTCCCTCTAAAAATCGCTGATCACCGCCATTGCTAGTAAAATAAATAATTAAATATGCCGTAAATCTATCCCCCATTTTGTAGATGGTATAACTTTTGCGCAAACCAATCAAAAAACGTTTATTGCGATTTTTTTTACCAAAAATATGTATTAGAATGCATACTGGCTTCAACTGATGAAGAAATTTGTTTTTTTTTTTTTTTACTTTTTTGGATATTTATTATAGCAAAAATAAAAAATGTTGATTTTTTTTCAAAATTGACGCTCTTTTTTTGTTTGTAGCGCAAAAAATAAAAACCGCAGAGGTGATCAAAGACAACCAAAAGAAAGCTCTATTTGTGGGAAAAAAAGGACATTAATTATGCTTGGGTACAGAGTCGCATGACCGCGCAATTGTCAGTTAAAGTGATGCAGTGCTATATCGCAAAAAACCGCCTGGCCATTAAAGGGGTAAATCCTTCCAGGGCTGAAGTGGTTAATGGCATCCCAGTTTTAGTCCTTCAGGTTCAATATTGAGTTGGCCCAGCCTTTGCAGCTATAACAGCTTCAACTTTTCTGGGAAGGCTGTCCACAAGGTTTAGAAGTGTGTCTATGGGAATGTTTGACCATTCTTCCAGAAGCGCATTTGTGAAGTCAGGCACTGATGTGGACGAGAAGGCCTGGCTGGCAGTTTCCGCACTAATTCATCCCAAAGGTGTTCTATCGGGTTGAGGTCAGGACTCTGTGTAGACCAGTCAAGTTCCTTCACCCTAAATGCACTCATCCATGTCTTTATGGACCTTGCTTTGTGCACTGGTCCAAACCATTTGGTGGAGGGGGGGATTATGGTGTCGGATTATTTTTCAAGGGTTGGGCTTGGCCCATTAGTTCCAGTGAAGGGAACTCTTAAGGTGTCAGCATACCAAGAGACTTTTGACAATTTCATAATCTCAACTTTGTGGTAACAGTTTGGGGATGGTCCCTTCCTGTTCCAACATGACTGCACACCAGTGCACAAAGCAAGGTCCATAAAGACAAGGATGAGCAAGTCTGGAATGGAGGAACTTGACTGGCTTGCACAGAGTCCTGACCTGAACCCGATAGTACATCTTTGGGATGAATTAGAGCAGAGACTGCGAGCCAGGCCTTCTCCTCCACATTAGTGCCTGACCTCACAAATGTGGAAGGATGGTCAAACATTCCCATAGACACCCTCCTAAACCTTGTGGACAGCTTTCCCAGAAGAGTTGAAGCTGTTATAGATGCAAAGGGTGGGCTAACTCAATATTGGACCCTACGGACTAAGACTGGAATGCCATTAAAGTTCATGTGCATAAAAAGGCAGGCATCCCAATACTTTCATATAGTATAAGTCCTCACAAAGTCTCCAAAGGGATATTATACAGTAATAATCTGGTAATATTCCATTAATTTATGCACATACTGCGCCTTTATCTACTGTATGCCTAACATAATCAAATAAAATAATAGAAATTACTGTGCCCTAAACAGCAAGTGATGCATTATTTTAAGAAACATAAAACATTGAATATGTATTAGCTGAATAATGTGTTTTTTAACAATAGACAGCATTTCTCTTTGGCCAGTAAAACTATATTACATGTTACAGATTTTGCATGTACTGCTATGATTCAAACCCGTAACAATTCCTGAAAACATGAAATTTATAAATATTACTCTTGTTTGAATTATCCTTATAATATATGTCAGCAGTTAGCACTACAATTGCAATGCCCAAGAAACCATATTAACCACCACAAGAATTGACTGCAATAAATTCATCACAAGGTTTCAAAAATGTAGACCGAAAATAATAAATGTAAGCAATAATAAACTGAAACTAAGCATGGAGAACAGAGCATACAACATTGGCAAAATAAATTACCTAATAAATCAAAAAGTAAATGATAAATGAATCTGAGAACAAATGGTAAAATTGTGCATTTTGGAATAGTTTAAAGGTTATACATACATGAGCATAGGCAACTGACAATGGATCATCTTTATATGCTGGATGACTTTGCCACAAAGCTTCAGCTCAATTCCCTCTATCACATTTAATAAAATCATTGAATTAAACCTCAGGATCTATAACCATGTTACTGTATAACAAACATACAGAACCCTCCGGTATAATATATATAGATTATAATATTGTATATGTCAAATCCAGTTCCAGGAACAACACAAACCTCATTGAGTTACTAGTGGACGACCTGCTGACAGCCTCAAAATTTACTGCTTGTGAAAAAGGGGGGGGGGGGGGGAGCAACAAAATTTAAACAGATTTCGAAGAGCAAGGACA
>BLSH010387032.1:2300703-2337802 GCA_018402905.1 Glandirana rugosa | reverse complement strand
CCCCCCCCCCCCCCCCCCCCCCCCCCCCCCCCCCCCCCCCCCCCCCCCCCCCCCCCCCCCCCCCCCCCCCCCCCCCCCCCCCCCCCCCCCCCCCCCCCCCCCCCAGCAGAAGAGGTGACAAGACAAATTCTGATGCCTGGGCAGAAAAGAGTTAAGCTTCATGCACACAGGACGTTTTTTGACTGTTTTACAGCAGCTGTTTTTAGCCGCAGATGTTTTTTTCTACAGTCAATAAACTCTCCTTCATGTTATCCTATGTGTTCATGCACACATAGGCTGTTATCAACTGTTTTTAGCAGGGACGTTTTTGAGCTGTAAAAAAAACCCAAGACCAGTGGGTTCAGAGAGACGTTTTTCAGCTGTAAAAACGTTTAAACGCTTAAAAACGTGGCTAAACGCAGATCCCCGACGTTTTTGGGCATTTTAGATCAATTGAGAAAAAAAAAACAAAATAACACTAGCCATTTAAAAATGCGGAAACTGTGCAAAAACGCCGGTAACATAACGCTAATAACAGCTGAAAAAAAATCACTGATAAGCTACTGACGTTTTTAGGATGGTTTATTAATGTCCTGTGTGCATGTCTTATATTAACTCCTTTGATATTCTCTCTTTTCTCCCTCAGCAGGTAGCCTGTGAACTTCAGCACTGTGACACTTCTGCCAGCCTTACTCTCTAGCTGAGCCAAGACATACAATCAAGGCCAGAAATGGACATTTTAATAACAGAAAGTGACTATAAGTTTTTGAATCCAAGGGCTTCAACAAAATGGCGGCCTTCAGCAAGAATAAATAGGAGCAATGCTGGAGGCAATTTACAGCACACACTAATTTCGGTAGCATAATTATTAATGTGAAATGTATTTTCTTTTGTTAACCCCTTTGCGTCGAAGGGTAAGAGAAATGTGATGCCTAAGCACAATTCTGCAACTTTGACATGTGTTTGTAAAACCAAACATATCATCACAACTACTTTGTGCTTTCATTTGGTGGTAAATGGATATCTCCTGATTTTCTTTGTTTTATTATCAAAGAAAAACTGTCCGAAAATAGTAAAAAATCATTTTTTTTTCAATTCAGGTGTATATTTCTTGTTACTACCATAATCTATCACCAAAGAACGACTCCAAGATAAATTCTCCTGCTCCAGACGATCACAGCTTTATCACATATGTATATGTTAGTTGTTGTTTCTACCCGTAGTACAGCCCAGAAATAAAATACTGTGCATTTTGCTTTTTTTTTATGTGTAGAGTTCAGGGGTGCGCTATGAACAGAGTGTAGAGTCCAGGGGTGCACTATTTACAGAGTGCAGAGTTAAGGGGTGCGCTATGTACAGAGTGCAGAGCTCAGGGGTGCGCTATGTACAGAGTGCAGAGCTCAGGGGTGCGCTATGTACAGAGTGCAGAGCTCAGGGGTGCGCTATGTACAGAGTGCAGAGCTCAGGGGTGTACAGTGTTGAGGAGTGGACTACAGAGTGCAGGGTTTAGGGGCGTGCTATGCACAGTGTGCAGGGTTCAGCTCTCTTTCACAGGCTGTCCACATCTCACCTCCACCCCTTTTTCTGGGTGCGAAGGCCACATAAAACAGCCTGGCGGGTTGGATTCGGCCTGCGGGCCTTATGTTTGACACATGTCCTCTAGAGGGCTGGCCCTATGCTTACAATAAGGAAGGACAATGGAGATCTCTCCATTCTGGTAACCTCTTGTGCATACAAGAATACATAAAGCCAGCTTTAAATATGTCTCAGTGCCTACATGTAAATTTTTATTGGTTAACCTAAAACAACACCTTGGAAGCATTGTCAAAGCTTGCAAAACTGAATTTGATTCAAATACAAGCCTAACTCTAGCTTCACGTTTCAGTTAAATTACAGCTGTTGCGGTCTATGACCTGATCTTGCTGAGGAGATTTCCCTTGACGGCCTTATCCTAGAGACACAACAGAAAGTGAGAGGATATTTGTTTGGTTTCCATAGCCTGGCCACAGTTTGACTTCAAAGAATATTTGAAGCCAAAACTTTTTTACTTCTGGATAGAGTAGGGGAGGGTTACATCCTGCCAGGTTCTTATAGTTGTGTCAATGCTGGGGAGATTTATCCTTTCCTTTCTCTTAGTGACCACTGTCAAAAGGATGCAAAGTGATGAGGAATCTAAAATTTTACAGCTGTCACCGTAGCAGGAAGAAGAAATGGAAAGAGCGATCCATGCCAACAAGTTGGTACATTCCCCTGCGGTGGATGCTCTTATTGCACACATACATTCTAGGCAAAAGTTACTTAATTTTCCCCAATGGGGAATCTTTTAATTGAAAACATTTTGCAAATTGCCGTACACAAGGGGTGGTGTATATGATCACCTGTGATTGCGGATCGTTCTATATTGGTAAAACCAAACAAGAACTATGGCAAGGTCTATACAGACACATCCACTGCATGCAAACGTGTGATCCATATTTACCACTGGGGAGACGTGACTAAAGCCCATGGGGGCAAATTTCCTAGAATTAAAGTTACAACATTGGATAGTATTCACATACCTCAAAGACAGGGGGATTGAAATAAAATACTTTTGTAAACAGAACAGAGATGGAAATACAAACTAAGGGCTACCTCCCCTCCAGGCTTGAATGACGCAATCACCTTCAAACCATTTTTGAGGGGGGGGGGGTTGCGTCCGGCAAAACTGATTGAAAAATATATTTCTGATTTTTCTAGGGTTTTTTTTTTCCTTATTATTATTGTCTGGATTCTTATAAAACACTTGCCAACCGGCTCTAGTACAAAAACGACAACAAAGTGGCTCCGCTGCGCAGATCGCCGCCTATAAACGGTGGTCCACGCAACCGCAGTTGCGGGAGTGACTCGATGTCCGCCGGCAACCCGCGATCGCCTGTTAGAGAGCAAGAGCGGGGAACCGCCGATGTAAACACGGCGATTCCCCGTTCTGACAGGCGCCATTACAGTGATCTACTAATTCCTGTATTCGCAGCATTGAAAAATTTTTTTAAAAAAAAAGTCGTTTAACTTTTGTCAGTAAATTTTGTAAATAAGTAATTTTTCTCCTTCACTGATGGGTGCTGATGAGGCGGCACTGATAGACTGCACTGATGGGCACTGATGACGTAGCACATATGGGCACTGATGAGGAGGCTCTAATATGTCGCACTTATGGGCACTGATAGGTGGTAAAGATGGACACTGATAGGTGGCACTGGTGGGCACTGATAGGTGGTACTGATGGGCACTGATAGGCAGCACTGGTGGGCACAGATAGGCGGCACTGGTGGACATTGATGGGTGGCACTGGTGGGCATTGATGTGCAGCAGTGATGGGCAGCACTGATAGACGCACTAATAGCCAGCACTGGCTGGCATCACTAATGGGCACTGATTGCTGTCACTGGTGGGCACTGGTTGCTGGCACTGGTTGGGCTAATGGTAATCAGGGCACTGATAATCAGTGCCCCGATTACATCCCTAGATGTCCCCTGTGAGGAGATGCCGCTGATCGGCTCTCCTCGCCACACACTCTGTCAGTGTGAGGCGAGGAACGCAGATTACCGGCACTTCCTTGCATACATGTGACCGGCTGTGATTGGTCACAGCCGTTCACATGGTTAAAGAGCTGTGGCTCTTTACACAGATCGGGGTCGCGCCGTGTCCTGGCAACACAGCGCGGCCGCGCTCGGCACGCTGCGCAACCCGTAGGGCACGCGGGAGCACGCGTTCTGGGTTGACATCATATGACGTCGTCCCAGAACGAGAGCCGCACCGCCCCTCTGTCATTTGACAGTGGGTGGGTGGCAAGTGGTTAATTGAACAAGCTGAATTTAGAAGCTGATAGTTTACTATGCACAGCTGCACCACATTCTGTGTGCATCAGTTTTAGTAAATTATCCCTTACCTATCACCACTTTCTCCCTCTAATTCTTATATTTTATGTTTCTTGTGTTTGCTATTTATAGGTCATATTAAGCTTATATGTGCACAAGATGACATAGACAAGAGTCTAAGGGTCCCTGAGTACCCATGGGAATTTGCTGTGAACTTAAAAAAGGCTTAGGGGCAGAAGATGTAATGCTGCATACCCACCTGTCACTTTAAAGCAGAACTGTACAGCATCTGATCTCCACAAACCAAAAACGCTCTTTAATTCCTTTTTAATATTCAGAGAAACTCTACTTAGAAATCACTGAAAAAAACACCCCCAAGCATTTTTGGCTGCGTCCACCTTAAATAAGGACAGATGACTCATTAAGCATTTATTTGCTGTAATCCATCTGCCCTTAGCTCAGGCATGCAGGCAGGAGTGTGTGTTTAGCCCAGAAGCCTCCTCCACTCCTGAAGACTCGTGGGATGTATGACATCATTTTGGCCTAGGACTGCAAACCAAGAACTAACTGAAGAAATGTAAAAAAAAGTTTAAAACAAGTAAATATGATATACAGTATCTCAGTAAAGTGAGTACACCCCTCACATTTTTGTAAATATTTTATTATAGCTTTTCATGTGACAACACTGAAGAAATGACTTTGCTACAATGTAAAGTATTAAGTGTACAGCTTGTATAACAGTGTAAATTTGCTGTCCCCTCAAAATAACTCAACACATAGCCATTAATGTCTAAACCGCTGGCAACAAAATTGAGGACACCCCTAAGTGAAAATGTCCAAATTGGGCCCAAAGTGTCAATATTTTGTGTGGCCACCATTATTTTCCAGCACTGCCTTAACCCGCTTGGGCATGAAGCTCACCAGAGCTCCACAGGTTGCCAATTAAGTTCTCTTCCACTCCTCCATGACGACATCATGGAGCTGGTGGATGTTAGAGACCTTGCGCTCCTTCAACCACCTGTTTGAGGATGCCCCACAGATGCTCAATAGGGTTTAGGTCTGGAGACATGTTTGGCCAGTCCATCACCTTTACCCTCAGCTTCTTTAGCAAGGCAGTGGTCATCTTGGAGGTGTGTTTGGGGTTGTTATGTTGGAATACTGCCCTGCGGCCCAGTCTCCGAAGGGAGGGGATCATGTTCTGCTTCAGTATGTCACAGTACATGTTGGCATTCATGGTTCCCTCAATGAACTGTAGCTCCCCAGTGCCAAAACCACTCATGCAGCCCCAGACCATGACACTCCCACCACCATGCTTGACTGTAGGCAAGACACACTTGTCTTTGTACTCCTTACCTGGTTGCCGCCACACATGCTTGACACCATCTGAACCAAATAAGTTTATCTTGGTCTCATCAGACCACAGGACATGGTTCCAAGTAATCCATGCCCTTAATCTGCTTGTCTTCGGCAAACTGTTTGCGGGCTTTCTTGTACATCATGTTTAGAAGAGACTTCCTTCTAGGACAACAGCCATGCAGACCAATTTGATGAAGTGTGCGGCGTATGGTCTGAGCACTGACAGGCTGACCCCCCACCCCTTCAACCTCTGCAGCAATGCTGGCAGAACTCATATGTCTATCTCCCAAAGACAACCTGTGGATATGATGCTGAGCATGTGCACTCAACTTCTTTGGTAGACCATGGCGAGGCCTGAGTGGAACCTGTCCTGTTAAGCCACTGTGCTGTAATTCAGTTTCAAGGCCTTGGCAATCTTCTTATAGCCTACGCCATCTTTATGTTGAGCAACAATTCTTTTTTTCAGATCCTCAGAGAGTTCTTTGCCATGAGGTGCCATGTTGAACTTTCAGTGACCAATATGAGAAAGTGAGAGCGATAACACCAAATCTAACACACCTACTCCCCATTCACACCTGAAACCTTGTTACACTGAGTCACATGACACCGGGGAGGGAAAATGGCTAATTGGGCTTAATTTGGACATTTTCACTTAGGAGTGTACTCACTTTTGTTGCCAGCAGTTTAGACATTAATGGCTGTGTTGCATTATTTTGAGGGGCAGCAAATTTACACTGTTATAAACGCTGTACACTCACTACTTTACATTGTAGCAAAGTGTGATTTCTTCAGTGTTGTCACATGAAAAGATATAATAAAATATTTACAAAAATGTGAGGGGTGTACTTCACTTTTCAGAGATCCTGTACTTTCCTATTTACTAATGCTTCCAGCTTAGGGATTAAAAATAGTGAACGTTGATTGAGAGAGTGAAGTTCCGCTTTAAGCAGTAGATGATATCTACAAGGCGAGTGAAAGTACCTAGTGCATGGTGATGACTAAGTCACAGCTGTGTCCACTCGCTCTACCAGGGCAGCAGCACAACCTGCAATGCCTTGTAACAGCCAGGCTGACCAGAAGAACCAGGGTTGTATGACAAGACTGGCCCCTCTGCGAACAATAAGGGTGCAGAAAATGGAAGAATTTGTGATGTCACAATGTTACTTACATCAGTACATCTCCATCACTGTTCAGATGAGAATTATAAAGAAAGATAGAAAGTTTACAAGTTACCAATGCATATGGGCATAATACAAAAGGTAATAATATTCTAGTACCAAAGAGTGACATAGGAGTTTTCTTTTTTGCCCTGCTTAAACGCCTTCCCATTCAACCCGAATCACTTAAAGTTCTATGCTAATTTACCTTTTTAAAAGACATATGAGAAGATCAAAAATATTCTATGAAACATATCCTCAACAAGTAGCAGCTGTAGGAAGACTATAACAAGTCTCAATAAATTTCAAATATAATTATGGAACAAACTACACACAGGTACATGTAAGACTTGCACAGTTACTGATTATTTTATGCTTGGCAAGTTTTAGCCATATTTTTAAGATGTTCTGGTTGGTAAGGCCGTGATAACAAGCTTCCACTGTAGAGAAAACGACGCAACAGAAATCCTCCAGAGCCCATTCCAACGCTGTTGTCAACAGTGTGCAATAGATTCTGCATAATTGCCTTTATCACAGGTTTGCAGGGCTTTACACAATCTTCAACCTGTATTCCCATTCTTCATTTTGCATACGTACATTCATTCACAGCAGTCTTGTGGTAAGAACACAAACAAGCAATGACAAATTGCATTAAGCTATTAGGCTGGTACAGGGCCAGTTCACAAATCTTTTTTATAGGCAAAAGGGAGCTTGGACACACAAAAAAAATGAACAACGCCTTGTACCAAGCGGGAAGTCACCAGATCAGAACATATAAATAATAACAATTACACAGCAGAATTACAGACTACTTTATCTTCTGCGTGGATGAAATATACTTAGGAGAAGTACATTCTGACAAAAGGTTTAACTTAATTTTTAACATCCTTCCATCCTATTTTAATTTACTGTAACTGCTAAAAAACATACACATTTTGACCATATACAAGCCTACCTTTCTCTAATGTCAAACATACATTTGTGCAAATATTGGTACATTTACTAAGCTTTCCATGAGATCTACTCAAGTGTAAAATGTTTAAACAGAGCTTATTTTACAGCTACAGTGGATATAAAAAGGCTACACACCCCTGTTAAAATGTGAGGTTAAAATAAACTGAAATCTTTTAGGAGGGGGAGTAAAAATAAAAAAATAAAATGACATGGCTGCATAAGTGTGCACACCTTCTTATAACTGGTGATGTAGCTGTGTTCAGAATTAAGCAATCACATTCAAAGTTATGTTAAATAGGAGTCAGTAGACACCTGTCATCATTTAAAGTACTTCTGATTAACTCTAAATAAAGTTTAGCTGTTCTAGTATGGTAGGTCTTTCCTGACATTTTATTAGTTGCATGCTACAGCAAAAGCCATGGTACGCAGAGAGCTTCCAGAGCATCAGAGGGATATCATTGTTAAAAGATATCAGTCAGGAGAAGAGTACAAAAGAATTTCCAAGGCATTAGATATACCATGGAACACAGTGAAGACAGTCATCTTCAAGTGGAGAAAATATGGCACAACAGTGACATTACCAAGAACCGGACGTCCCTCCAAAATTGATGAAAAGACGAGAGGCAAATTGGTCAGGGAGCTGCAGGAATATCTGGCAAGTACTGGCTGTGCTGTACATGTGACAACAATCTCCCGTATTCTTCATATGTTTGGGCTGTTGGGTAGAGTGGCATGATGGAAGCCTTTTTTTATGAGGAAAAACATCCAAGCCAGGCTAAATTTTGCAAAAACTCATCTGAAGTCTCCCAAAAGCATGTGGGAAAATGTGTTCTGGTCTGGTGAAACCAAGGTTGAACTTTTTGGCCATAACACCAAGATATGTTTGGCGCAAAAACAACACTGCACATCAACAAAAGCACACCATACCCACAGTGAATCATGGTGGTGGCAGCATCATGCTTTGGAGCTGTTTTTCTTCAGCTGGAACAGGGGCCTTAGTCAAGATAGAGGTAATTATGAACAGTTCTAAACACCAGTCACTATTAGTACAAAACCTTCAGGCTTCTAATAGAAAGCTGAATATGAAAAGGAACGTCATCTTTCAGCATGACAATGACCCAACGCATAAATCCAAATCAACAAAGGAAGGGCTTCACCAGTAGAAGGTTAAAGTTTAGGATTGGCCCAGCCAACGCTCAGACCTGAATCCGATTGAAAATCTGTGGGGTCATCTGAAGAGGGCTGTGCACAGGAGATGCCCTTGCAATCTGACTTGCCAATGACCTTCTTCTGAAGTTCAATTGAACTGCTTCTAGGGGAATTTGCATTTCCATTGTATGAGGATGTAAATCCTGCTTGAAGTGAACAAAAGCCCATTAACACAGGCTCTAAATTTGACTGTAGGTCCAATTTCCGTGCAGACCGATGTGAAGAAGTCACAGTAAAATGCCTTCATCTGACTTTTTTTCTTGAAAGCCACCTTACTTTTTGTTCAAGTGTCATTTGGGGTTAGTGTCTACTTCCTACTCCTAATGCCTAATACACATGGGTTGAATGCCTGAGCCATTGGTTCAGTAAAAACAGGCCAATATTCAGCCTGTGTGTATGTTAGCTGGTCCGACAGAAGCCGGACGTTTGGCTGGCTTCTGTCAGACGAGCATGCTGGAAAACCAGCACTAGCAGCTCCTATATCTACAGACAATCGTGTATGGCAGGGGTCCCAAGCCCCCGGGGCTGCAGACTGGTACTGGTTCATGGCCTGCCAGGCACCAAGCCTCACAGGCTGCGCTCCAGCCGGGAGTAGAGAGGCTGATTGCTTATATAACAGCGCTTGCATGTCAGATGCCTCCTGTGAGATCAAAGGCATATTAGACTCTCATAGGAGGGGAACCCTACTGTCAACTGTGCATGTGCTGGTTGTAGGTTTCCCGCTCCTTGAAAATCTAATGCTGGAAGCCTGCTGATCTGGCTGAGGCAATAGCACTGGGGAGAGGCTACATAGCCATACAGTAAGGGAAAAAAGTATTTGATTCCCTGCTGATTTTGTATGTTTTCCCACTGACAAAGAAATGATCAGTCTATAGTTATAATGGTAGGTTTATTTTAACAGTGAGAGACAGAATAACAAAAAAATCCAGAAAAACACATTTCAAAAATGTTATAAATTGATTTGCATTTTAATGTGTGAAATAAGTATTTGATACCCTATTAATCAGAAAGATTTCTGGCTCCCAGGTGTCTTCTATACAGGTAACAAGCTGAAATTAGGAGCACTCTCTTATAGGGAGTAATCCTATCAGCACCTTACCTGTATAAAAGACACAGACGCAATCAATCAGATGCCAATCTCTTCACCATGTTCAAGACCAAAGAGCTGTCTAAGGATGTCAAGGACAAGATTGTAGACCTACACAAGGCTGGAATAGGCTACAAGACCATCACCAAGGAGCTTGGTGAGAGGGTGACAACAGTTGGTGCGATCATTCGCAAATGGAAGAAACACAAAATAACTGTCAATCTCCCTCGGTCTGGGGCTCCATGCAAGATCTCACCTTGTGGAATTTCAATGATCATGAGAATGGTGAGGAATCAGCCCAGAACTACACGGGAGAATCTTGTCAATGATCTCAAGGCAGCTGGGACCATAGTCACCAATAAAAACAATTGGTAACACACTATGCCATGAAGGACTGAAATCCTGTAGCGCCCGTAAGCCCCCCCTGCTCAAGAAAGCACATGTACAGGCCCATCTGAAATTTGCTAATGAACATCTGAATGACTCAGAGGAGAACTGGGTGAAAGTGTTGTGGTCAGATGTGACCAAAATCAAGCTCTTTGGCATCAACTCAACTTACCGTGTTTGGAGGAGGAGGAGGAATGCTCTCTATGACCCCAAGAACACCATCCCCACCGTCAATCATGGAGGTTGAAACATTATGCTTTGGGGGTGTTTTTCTGGCTAAGGGGACAGGACAAATTCACCGCATCAAAGGGACGACGGACAGGGCCATGTGCCATCAAATCTTGGGTGAGAACCTCCTTCCCCCAGCCAGGGCATTGAATATGGGTCATGGATGGGCATTCCAGCATCACAATAACCAAAACACACGGCCAAGGCAACAAAGGAGCGGCTTAAGAAGAAGCACATTAAGGTCCTGGAGTGGCCTAGCCAGTCTCCAGACCTTAATCCCATAGAAAAATTGGATTTTTTGACTTACTGTAAAACCCTTTCTCTGAGTTCATCGATAGGCACAGCATCTTCATGGACTAAGTGTGTTATACTGCCCTCTTCAGGAGTTTACTATGCAGAACAGCAGTTCTAACAGCAAAAAGAACAACAGGCAGGCACCGCCCCTCCCAGGGGGCAGTCCCCACTGGAAGATAACCCTCCACCCAGCTCTGCTAGCTCAGTTTGTAACAAACAGTGCAACAACAACAAGAGGGGTGGGTGCTGTGCTCGTCAATGAACTCAGAGAAAGGGATTTTAAGGTAAGTCAAAAAATCCCGTTTTGTCTTTTGTTCATTGACGGGCACAGCATCTTCATGGACTAAGTGGGACGTCCAAAAGCAGTGCCAAAATGAGGGGTGGATAACAAAAGCAACAACGGAACTACACCCACCGAACCCTCAGTGAGGAACCAGACGTGTCTCACACGACCGCCTGCAAAACTTTGCGGCCAAACGCAGCATCCGAGGATGCTAAAACATCAACTTTGTAGAATTTTGAAAAGGTGTGCACAGAGGACCAGGTGGCCACCTTGCACACTTGAGATATAGACGCCTGATGTCAGAAAGCCCAGGAAGTGCTAATCGCCCTGGTAGAGTGAGCCGTGATTGGAAATGGAGGCTCCAGACCCCGAACAGCATAAGCTCAGATCACCGTCTGTCTAATCCAACCTGAAATAGTGGCTGATGAGGCCGCCAACCCCTTGCGTGGGCCATCCACAACCACAAAGAGAGCATCTGACCTCCAAAAGGAGGCCGTGGACGCCAGATACACCTGCAGGGCCCGAACCATATCCAGGGAGTGCAAAGCAACCTCCTTAGGGTGGGAGGGGCGCGGGCAAAGCGAAGGAAGGACAATGTCTTCATTGATATGGAAGGATGGCAGCACCTTCGGCAAAAAAGATGGTGATGGGCGCAGAGCCGCCTTATCCTTGTGTAGGACCAGATATGGAGACCTACAAGATAGAGCCGCCAACTCAGACACCCGCTGAGTGGACGTGATAGCTACCAGGAAAGCCACCTTTTGGGAAAGCAACTGCAGTGAAATCTCCCTGATATTCTCAAAGGGCGGCTTCTGAAGGACCGAGAGGACTAAATTGAGGTCCCAGGGCGCCAGAGGTGCCCATACTTGGGGGGCGACATGCTGAACCCCCTGCATGAAAGTACGAATCAAAGAATGCGTCGCCAAAGGCTACTGAAAAAAGATTGCCAGGGAAGAGACCTGCCCCTTGATCGTACTCAACACCAGCTTCTGGTCAAGACCCCCCTGCAGAAAAGCCAGAACCAGAGATACCGAAAAAGAACGAGGGTCCCCCCCCCCCCCCATTCTCACACCAGGCGATATAAGTCCTCCAGGTGCGGTGTTAAATCTTTCGAGAAGTGGCCTTATGTGAGTAAGCATGGTGGGGATCACCAAGTCCGAGACACCTCAATCTCTCAACACCTGGGATTCAATAGCCAGGCCATTAAAGCCAGAGAGGGTAAAGCAGGATGCAAGATGGGCCCCTGGGACAGTAGATCCTCATAAAGCGGTTGTCACCAGGGGACGTCCACCACCATTCGCACTACGTCAGCGTACCAGGGGAGCCTTGGCCAATCTGGCGCGAACAGAATGGTCGGTAGGCCCTCCGCCTCTATCCTGCGCAGAAGGAGTGGAAGCAGCTTGAGAGGAGGAAAGGCATAGATGAGTCAATTCCGAGCCCACGGAGCTAACAGAGCATTCGCTGCGTCCGCCAGGGGATCCGTTGTCCTGTACATGAAGGCCAATACCTTCCGATTGCGACGGGACGCTAACAGGTCCACGTCCAGAGTACCCCACCTCAGACAAATCTGATGGAACACGTCCGGGTGCAGGGACCACTCTCCCTGGTCCAGGCGCTGACGACTGAGGTAGTCCGCCTGCCAATTTTCTACGCTACGGTATGTGGACGGCGGAGATTGCCGGAACGTGGCATTCTGCCCACCGCAGAATGAGGGCTACTTCCGTGGCCGCAGCCAAGCTTCTTGTCCCGCCCTGGTGATTCACGTATGCCACAGCCGTGGCATTGTCCGACTGAATCCGGACAGGGTACCCATGCAGCCTCGTCGTCCAATGGGAGAGGCAGCACCTGATTGCCCGCAATTCCAGAAAATTGATCGGGAGACGAGACTCCACTGGAGACCATTGGCCCTGGGCTGAGAGCAGCACCAGGACTCCACCCCAGCCGGTCAGGCTGGCGTCCATCGTGACCACCGTCCAATGGAGGGGGAGGAAAGATTTCCCTGACTGCAGGGCCGGAGCCCGCAGCCACCAGAGCAGCAAAGCCCTTACCTGGTGGTCCACCCTGATCAACTGACACTTCAGAAGGATCTCCCGCTGCAGAGCACGGGTGTGGTACTGAGTGTAAGGGACCGCCTTGAAGGTGGCCACCATGAGGCCCAGGACCCGCATGCAAAAACATAGGAAGGACCATTTCTGGGAAAACAGAGACCGAACCACCGACTGCACCGTCTGTCGCTTGGCTGGCAGGAGGAAAACCTTCGCCTGGGCTGTATCCAGGATCAGACCCAGATACTCCAAGCGGTGAGACAGAGTCAGTACCGACTTCGGGCGGTTGATCACCCAGCCGAACTCCTCCAGAGTGTGCAAGGTGATCGTCACATTGTCCCTGAGAGCTGGAGCAGACTCTGCACCCAAGAGTAGGTCGTCCAGATATGCCACCACCGCGATGCCCCTCTGCCTTAGCAGAGCCAGAACCGGGGCCAGCAGCTTGGTGAAGACCTGAGGCGCAGAAGCCAGGCCAAACGGGAGAGCCACGAACTGGTAGTGATGCTCCCCGACCACAAAGCGCAGGAACCGCTGGTGTTGGGTGCATATGGGGACATGCAGGTACGCATCTTTGATGTCGAGGGAAGCCAGGAAATCACCCTGGTGCAGGGCCGCCACTACCGAGTGGACAGTCTCCATCCGGAACCTTCGAATCCGCACGAAGCGGTTGAGGGACTTCAGGTCCAGGAAGGGGTGGACCCCATCCTTCTTCGGGACCACGAACAGGTTGGAATAAAAGCCTTGGAAAAGCTCCGCATGTGGAACGGGAACCACTACCCCTTGACCGAGCAGGTCCTGCACCGACCCAAACAGGGCCTGTAGCCTGCCCGCGGGCAACTGTAAGTTGGAGGCGAAGAATCTGTCTGGAGTACGGGAGCAAAATTCTATTCTGTACCCTGACGAGATCACCTCATGCACCCAGCGGTCCAAAATGTGGGAAGACCACCTGTCTGCGAACCCCAGGATACGTCCCCCCACCCGAGCAGCAGGTGGGGGCAACCCTTCATGTGGAGGAAGACTTGTCCTCTGGCTTGGCACACTTACGCTGCCAGGACGCTTCTCTCCACCCGTGGGGGTCCTTGGCGGGCTGCAAACCATTGCCCAAGGGTCGGGGGGGAGGAAAAGCCGCCTATGGGCCGTAAAAGAGGGACCCAGCCTGCGACGGGGCTCTGTACCCCTCCTCGTCTCCAGGAGAAAGGTGCTCTTCCCTCCTGTGAGAGTCTTGATAATCTCATCCAAGGAAACTCCAAAGAGCCGCCTACCCTGAAAAGGCAAATCCGCCAGTACCTTCTTGGATACTTGGTCTGCCGACCAGCATTTTAGCCAAAGCCAACGCCTGGCCACTACAGAAAACACGGATGCCTTGGAGATCAGGGGAGCTGCGTCCAGGGCTGCATCACACAGATACTGAAGCCCCTGGACAAGCTGTTCAGCGACCCCCATGTAAGTAGGGGGAACCTGAGCAGTGCTCATCTCGCGGTGTAACAGTTTCGCCCATTCAGTGAGCATTTGCGATACCAGCGCAGAGGCCACAACATGGACCTGATGAGAGCTTTGGCCTTCCTGTCAGCCGGGTCCTTGAAGGAAGGCATGCCTTCCACTGGGATCGTGGTCGCCCTGTTCAGGCGAGACACCGGGGGATCAACCACGGGGGTGATGCCCACTTCTTCAATAAGCTGTCCTCGAAGGGATAGCGCACAGAAAAATGTTTAGGAATGGGAAGGGAGCTCTGAGGCCGAGCCCGGTCTCTATAAGTAACTTATCCAGGTAAGACACATAAGGGAAAACCTTAGCTGTCTATGTGACCCAAAGGGGACGGGCACCTCCTGTGAGGGTCCCGCCGTATCCTCCAATCTCAGGGTTACATGCACTGAAGTGATCAGAGCGTTCACTAGTGCCCTCTCGTGCGCAGCAGTGGATGCCGCAGACTCATCCTCACTATCATGAGCGTCCAGGACCTCACCATCCGACAGCTCAAGGGGGGTCCCCGCCACGGTGGAGCCCCCATCGGGGTCCGAGTCCTCCCCCGATGAAGGGGGGGCAGGGGCCGCTTTCTCGCTTCCCTGCGATCCAACAGCGACTCTACTCAGGAGACAAACGTCTCCAGGGCCGCGGACATCGCGTGTATAGGGAACGGGGTCCCTGAAGCGCTGGCTACGATCACCGAGAGGTCTGGTGGGGAAGCACCCACATCGGCTGCCATTGTATCACCCACCCTGGTAGCGCGCCTGCTAAGGCCCAAGCACCAGGAGACCAGACACCCCCCAACCCAAAAGCTGCGCAGGGCTTGTTGCAGAGAGGCACCCCGGAGGGACTCACCACCTGCCCACTCAATTGACCAGGAGAGGATCTGCGCCTGCTGCTGCTGCCCACCGCTGTCGCTGCTTTCGCCCGACTCCACGCCTGCTGCCACTGCTGTAGCTGCTGTCCCCAGAGAGATGTCTCCATTGTGCAGGGGGGTAAAACAGCGAAAAGAAGTGACCATGACAGCCTCCCAGCACACACAGGTCGCTCCACGTGCATAGGCCACAAGAACATGGCCGCCATGTACACTAGAGGCCAAAAACCCCACGGCAGAGCACCGCGCCTACAACAAAATGGACTACGGCAATATGGCCGCCGAATGATCCGACCGCACCGAGCAGCACGAGGCAAGGAGGGTGGATGGGGATCAGCTAGGGCCCTGGAGACACTCCCTGGGAGCCCCAGAGGGGGGGGGTTTAGTCCAGCGACAGCGCAGCCCCGGAGGGGGGTTGGAGAAGGGGGGACCACCTGCCAGCCTGACACCCCAGGGGGGAACCCGCCAGCTCCCTCCCGGGCCCCGGAGGGGAGCGTACTTACTCCATCTAGTCGGGCGGATCGGGTATCCCACCTAAGACAGATCTGCCCGCCTGGCAGACCCGGGAGCCCGGTCATTCGTGCGGCGGCAGGATGTTTTTTAACCTGCGGGCCACCCCTTCCGGTTCGGGGCCTGTCGCGGCCGACCCAGCGCGGCGCTAACAGGTCTGCACACGCTCGATGGCCGGCTGGGGAGACTACCAGGATCTGAAACCCAGCCTGTCACCTAGCACAGCTGCTTAATTGCAGTCTTCATCTGTTAGGCTGTCCTCCAGGACAGCCGGAGTGGACCAAGAGAGGTACCACAGATCCCAACCTAGGCTAGGTCTACTCCTTGCACTTGGCAGAAAAAAACTGAGCTAGCAGAGCTGGGTGAAGGGTTATCTGCCAGTGGGGACTGCCCCCTGGGAGGGGCTGTGTCTGCCTGTTGTTCTTTTTGCTGTTAGAACTGCTGTTCTACCTAGTAAACTCCTGAAGAGGGCAGTATAACCCACTTAGTCCATGAAGATGCTGTGCCCGTCAACGAACGGAAGAGAAATATGTGGAGGGAGCTGAAGGTTCGAGTTACCAAATGTCAGCCTCAAAACCTTAAATGACTTGGAGAGGATCCACAAAGAGGAGTGGGACAAAATCCCTCCTGAGACGTGTGCAAACTTGGTGGCCAACTACAAGAAATGTCTGACCTCTGTGATTGCCAACAAGAGTTTTGCCACCAAGTAGTAAGTCATGTTTTGTGAAGGGGTCTTATTTTACTCTATTTTATTAAAATGCAAATCCATTTATAACTTTTTTGAAAAGCGTTTTTTCTGGATATTTATGGTGTTATTCTTCACTATTAAAATAAACCTACCATTAAAATTATAGACTGCTAATTTCTTTGTCAGTGGGCAAACGTACAAAATTAGCAGGGGATCAATTACTTTTTTCCCTCACTGTGTAAATCAATCTATCTATCTATATCCAGTTCCCGACCGCGCCATGTTTTCACGGCGGCAGACGGGATGCTGAGCGCGAATCGCCGTAAAAAGCCACCACTAGGGAGCGCGCGCGCACCCGCCGCACCTCTGAGGAGTGTGCCCGCGGCTCGGGCGGACCCGATGTCAGCTGGCGAGCCGCGATGAGCGGCCACAGGGAAAGAACGGGGAACCACCGATGTAAACACGGCGGTTCCCCCGCTCTGTTTGTAGGGGCATGAGAGATCTACTGATCCCTGTCACTGGGATCAGTTAGATCTCTCATGCCCATGTTAGCCCAACCCCCCACAGTAAGAACACACCCAGGGAACACAGTTAACCCCTAGCTCACCCCCCCCCCCAGGTTAACCCCTTCATTGCCAATGACATTTATACAGTAATCAGTGGACATTTAAATTTCTGATCGCTGAATAAATGTCATTGGTCCCAAAAAAGTGTCAAAAATGTCCAACATGTCCGCTGAAATATCGCATTACCGCTAAAAATCGCAGATCGCTGCCATTACTAGTAAAAAATAAAAAAAAATAAAAACCCTAGAAATGAATTCTCACCATCCGTAAACGCGGCCACTTTTGCGCAAACCAATCAATAAACGCAGATTGCGATTTTTTTTATCACAAATATGAGGAATTATATAAATCAGCCAAAAACGGTGAAAAAAATGTTTTTTTATATTTTTTTTGGATTTGAATTTTAGCAAAAAGTAAGAAATTTGTTTTTTTTTGCAAAATGGTCGCGCTTCTTTTGTTTATAGCGGCGATCAGAAATGACGCAGAGGCGATCAAATACCACCAAAAGAAAGCTCTATTTGTGGGGAAAAAAAGGACGCAAATTTTGTTTGGGTGCAACGTCGCACGACCGCGCCATTGTCAGTTGCCGAATCGCAAAAAGTGCTCTGGTCCTAAAGCTGGAAAACCTTCCGGTTGGTAAGTGGATATACACACATACTGTGTGTCTGTATGTGTATATTACATATGCCTGAAACTGGCATCTGAGGAGACTTAAACATCCACCCAGTAGAACAAGTGATCAGAAGGCCAAGTAGCAGTCTGAGAAATTTAAGAAAGAGATGCCTGATTAAAAGTCCATGAAGTACTTACAGATTTGATAGCTTGAAACGCCAGTTTATGGGCAGAGTCTTTGAGTTATCATATACAGTACAGGGACATTGACCAGTACAGTATATTTAGGAGGTTGCAACTGGAGCTGATAGCAGCTCACACAGCAGCTGTGGGAGAGAGGTCATAACGCTGGAAGGAGCATGTGTATTTTTTTTTTTTGAGAATCTACTTGTTCCGCTAATATAATTACTTAACTCCTACCTAAGCCTGACAGTACTCCTCTGTGATTCACACACCCTTTTAAGCAAACACTTTTCCAATGAGTGCAGTGCTAATGTTAACTGTATATACTGTATACACACCTAACACACTAATATATATCCTAGTGAAATACTATAAAGTGCTAATATACTAATAAAATACACTGTAGTGCAACACAATAAAGTGCCATAATACTTGAAATGTAAGTAATCACTCCATCCAAAAAGCACTGTCGCTTTTGGGTTGATCTCTTAAAATAAGATGGTCTTATTGCGCTTTTTTTTTTTTTTTTTTTTAAATGCACCATCTAATGTTCCACAGTGGAATAATGTTATTCTCAACAGCATTGTACTCAAAGTAAAACATAATCCAGGTACATACTGCTTTCCGTAACAAATACTTTATTAAAAATAATGGTTAAAGTGGTTCTACAGGCAGAAGGTTTTTGTTTTTTTTAGGTTAATGCATTCTATGTATTAAGGTAAAAAAAACCTTCTAGGTGCAGCCCCCCCTTATACTTACCTAAGCCTCATCTCGATCCAGCGATGTGCATGAGAGCAGCAGCTCTTCTGGGTCCCTCTCCTCATTGGTTCACACAGCAGCAGGAGCCATTGTGGGAGACTCAAAAAGAAGAGTATTGGGGCTGTTCTGTGCAAAACCATTGCACAGGGGAGGTAAGTATAACATGTTTATTAGAATCACTTTAAAACACCATTAACAATGTGTAGTTGAAGGTTTAAAGGGCTTCTGCCCTGCACTTATACTGGCATTTCTCTCCACAATGAGCATACCCCCCCAGAGTCTGACCACAGACCTAGACTTGTAAAGCACTCTGCAATTCACACCATGCATTGCACTTTGTGCCAATGGAAGTGCCTAGGCAGAAACCAGTGCCTCTGCAACATTTCAGGCCAACCCAGCTTCTTCAATATGGTGGGGATTCAGGTACAGACCCCAAAGAGATAGCTGAGGAGTCAGGTGCAGCCACAAAACTTGACTGAGGAATCATAATTGTCAGTGAGAAAAACCTGCATAGGAAAGCGGCAAGCTTCTCTAAGTAGAGAGAAGAGGTTGATCATTTAACCACTTCAATACCAGGCACTTATACCACTTCCAGCCCGGACCAATTTTCAGCTTTCAGTGTTCTACACTTTGAATGACAATTACTCAGTCATGCTACACTGTACCCAAACAGCATCTCACAAATAGAGCTTTCTTTTGGTGGTAATCACTGCTGGGTTTTTTATTTTTTGTGATATAAGAGGAAAAAGAGCGAAAATTTTGAAAAAAAAACCCTTTGTTTTAGTTTCTATTGTAACATTTTGCAAATAAGTAATTTTTCTTCATAAATTTGGGTTAAAATGTATACTGCTACATGTCTTTGGTAAAAAATAACCCAAAGTCTACAAGCTATGGTGCCAATCACTGAAAATTGATCACACCTGATATACTGACGGCCTATCTCATTTCTTGAGACACTAACAAGCCAGGAAAGTACAAATACCCCCCCCAAAGACTCCCTTTTGGAAAGTAGACAGTCCAAGGTATTTAGTAAGAGGCATGGTGCATTTTTTGAAGTTGTAATTTTTTCCCTCAATTCTTGGTAAAATGAAGATTTTTTTTTTACACAAACTTGTCATATTAACAGGTTACTTCTCACACACAGCATATGCATACTTGCAACTACACCCCAAAATACATTCTACTACTCCTCCTGAGTATGGTGATACCACTTGTGTGAGACCTTTACACAGGCTGGCCACATAAAGAGGCCCAACATCCAAGTAGTACCTTCAGAAGCATAAATTACACATATAATTTTCTGACTACTGATCACATTTTTGAAGGCCCTTCATATTTCTAACACATAGCATGTACATACCAAATAACAAAAGATTACCTGTGGTTTTAGTAGTTCAGTGGTCCACAGAGGAGAGCACTGGTACAGGCAGCAGGCAGGAATGTGGTCAGCGACAGCAATAGCAATCATCCAGGCAGCAGCAGGAATACTGTCCATAGTTAGTACAGGCAGAGATACTGCCAGTACAGCCAAAGCATTGGTCCAGGTAGCAGGCAGAGATTTACAGTCATAAATATTGTCCATAGTTCGTAGAGGCAGCAGGCAGAGATATGGTCAATACAGCCAAAGTATTGGTCCAGGCAGCAGGAAGAAACATGGTCCATAAAGTCCTAGGTCATTACAGGCAGCAAGCAATATGGTCAGCACAGTCAAAGTATTGGTCCAGGCAGCAGGAATGACCATCAAGCTTAGAGCCAAGAGGACAGGGGTAGAGGCTTCTCCCACCCAAATCTCTTTGAAGCCTCCAGACAACAGACCCTGTTCTGGGAACACAGAAAACCAAAAACTGGTTTTATGTACTCTATTCTGAAGCCCCTCACATATGTGAGAGAGACCCCTGTGTACTGAAAGTAGAAGGGCAACAGATCAGTCCAAGTGGCAAGCAAAAAACATGGTCAATTAACAGGCTGAGGTCGGTGCATGTGGAAGTCAGAAACGTGGTTTAAAGCGGGACATATTTTGTAGTATTTGTCGTGGTTGGGATAATCTCAGGGAGGGCACTGCAAGTTGTCATTAAAATGTAGGAAACGCATAATCGTATCTTAGCATGTCTTGGACATGACAGCAGAGTAAATCAGCATGTGGTGGATGGGGTTGGTGGACCAGTAGGCATGCAGTTCATTCTTCTTTGTAAGCCCCATATTGAATGTAAGGCCCAAAAACAATTCTAATTAGTCTAGCGTGAGACGTCGCCAATGGAACAAATGGGTGTAGGACTAATTGGGGTTGGCAGCAATAAATTGCTCTGCATAGAGATTTGTTTGGTCCACCATGTACTGCAACAAATCTTCAGGGAAAAACAAATAAATAAAATCTAATTGGGTAAAATTGGTAGTGTTGGGCTGCACACCTGGCTGTGTGGCGAAAGGGGGGATTATAGCTGACCCTGAGCTGGCAGGCAACCATAAGGGGTTTGCCAGGGCATCGGGAAGGTAGGACTAAATTCTTCTGGCTGGGCATGTAATTTCAATACTGGTACTGGGCTCCTCTTCCTGGGGACTGGTGCTGCTGGTGGAAGGCAGGTCTTCAGATCTTGGACCTAATCTCTTTATTCTTTTTGGAGGGAGGGCGGTTTCCTCCGCTGACTCGGTCTCCGATCCACTACCCTCTACTGGCTCATATTCCAAAGTAGAATCGGATGATGACAGCTCCCCGCTGCTGTCATCATCCGACATAGCAAGGATGTTGTATGCCTCCTCAGGTGTATAAACTCTTTGAGACATGATGGCAGGCCTGTGTGACGGTACTTCAGTGTTGATAAAGTGCAAATGTGCAGTCATATAGTGACAGTGTCCAGTGTAAAACAAACTCCGGAAAAACTTCAAAGTGTTGACCAGTAAGAATAGAATCCTCTCAACAAGGAAAGATCGCAGTTATATAGGTACACTCTTCGCCCGCATGCAGTGAAATCCTCCACCGGGAGTGTATAAGATACCCTTACCAGAAAAAAAATGGGAAACCGCCTTTTATCAGAAAGATCATCCAAAGCGGGGACCATCAGATAACCACAGGACTCCCATCCAACGATTTACATCCGTAAATCATCATATCCGTGGGGAATGTCAGTCAAGGCAATATATCCAGAATTGCTTAGACCTCAATTGCTGGTATTATTTAACCTCATGAGAAAGGAAGGAATCCTACATAGCGTAATATTGTTTGACCAAATGTATTTATTGAGATAAAAATGCACTTACATGCGTAGAAGATAAAGCGTCACATGGAATTCCAATGTACAAAGTAGGCGCAATGAGCTGGAGCAGACCCTCCTCACCCGACGCGTTTCGTCTGAAGAGACTTCAAATGGGGCAAGGCAGTGCAGTGCCCCAGATTGCAGCGGTGCGTGTCTCTGGGGGCGTGCTTCAGGCGTGCCTCCGCTTCTGTGTACAAATGTGACTGGCTGTGATTAGACACAGCCGATCACATGGTAAACAGCCAATTTCCCCTGTTTACCATGATCACTGATGGCTTGTGTCCAGGGAACAAGCGCCATCCGCAATCAATGCGCTGCGCCCTCCTGCGGGCGTGCGCTACATTGTTATCCTGCTGGAAGTCATATGACACCCAGTCAGGATAACTGAACCACTTCCCGGCGGTCATTCTGCATATGGTGGGCAGGAAGTGGTTAAAGTGGTTGTAACCCTAAAAAAAAAAAAAAAAAAAGATCCTGTTCCTATAAAGCGGGATATATAGCATATATATATAGCATAGTGCTTTTGCAGTGTAATTTGCCCCTCTTTATGCTGTTAAATATAACTGGTTGATCTTGTCTGTTTCTGTGTCCCCCTTAGTGTGCTGACCACGGTAATCATGGCTGCTATTCCCTGATGCAGTGGTCAATTTATGTACCTCCATCATCCCACAGTCTCCCTCTCCCCCTCCCTGCCTGCCTGTCAGCTCAGAAGTCTGTGTGTGTGCGCCATCTCCACTCCGCCCCTCCAGCCACTATTTGGCTGTGGCTGTAAAATCACTAATCACAAATCCTGTAATCCCCTCTGTTATAGGAAGATACACTGTGCAGTGTCTGTTTTTTAATGCTGCAGCAAAGTACCTTATTTCCAAATACCACTGTGTGCTCATGTGACCTCCAGCCACTCTCCTCACGGCTGATGTCAGAGGGGAATCTCAGCCCCTCTCACTGTAGTCCTCAGATCGGAGAGTGCTGGGAGGTCACGTGACCACACAGCGGTGCTGTAAAATAAGGTATTTCGCTGAATAATTTTTAAAAAACACAGACACTGCACAGTATATCTTCCTGTAACAGAGAGAATTCCAGGATTTGTGATTAGTGACTTTACAACTGCTTTAAAGTCATACTAAAGGTTCGCCTTTTTCAAAAAAAAAAAAAATAGCAAACATGTCATACTTACCTCCTCTGTGCAAGGATTTTGCACACAGCAGCCCTGAACCACCTCTTCTGGGGTCCCTCGCCAGCTCCTCCTCCTCGAGTGCCCCCACGGAAAGCCGATTTCCATGGGGGCACTTGTGAGGGTGCGCTTCTGAGTCCTGCTGCTGCGTCCATTGACACAGACAGCAGGGCTCTGCCCCGGCTCCCGTGTCACTGGATTTGATTGACAGCAGTGGGAGTCAATGGCTCCTGCTGCTATCAATCTATCCAATGAGGACCCGAGACAGCGGCTGGAGCTTCTGGGCTCATTTTCGTTGCTGGAACGATCGGGCTCAGGTAGGTAAAAGGGGGGCTGCTGCACAACAAAAGGTTTTTCACCTTAATGCATTGCATTAAGGTGAAAAACCTTAAAACTTTACAGCCCCTTTAAGGACACTAGCAAAAAACGGAGACTAGCTGTAGCTGGGAGTGGCAGGGGTTATACATGGGGATGTCCCTGCAGCTGAAAGCAGATGAATATAATCCATGATAACGACTAATGATCCTGTACTGTACAACTAAGAAATTGTGTTTTATCTTCCTTTAACACCACAGTCCTGAAGCGTTTCCTTCACTCTTTCTTTCTGCTTAAATATACTGTATATGTAACATTGGACGGTAGTTTGACGAAGATATATATATTTTTATAGTGTTATTGGTCAAGTCATTTTTGAGTGGATAAGTACCATTTTGTGTAAAGAAAAAAAACCTATTCAGCACAGCTTTCCAATACAAAAACATTTCTTCATGTTACATCACTTTACAAATGCTGCAAGTACTGAAAATAACCTGGTAACCCTTGCCAGAAACCCAATCGGCTCTTAATCTTCCTGTAGTTACCTGACACTGCTGCCACTACTACACTTAAATTAACGTCACCTTCCCTTCATGAGTTCTCCCCTGCTGCACTATGTCAGCACATTAGCTTTGTCATAATTTCTTCTCCTTTATATGGTAAGAATTTGCTCCCCACCCATATCAGATTGCCTGCTGTTCGTCCAAAAGGTCCTCATTGGGGAGGAATGTCATTTTTTTTTAAATAACTGTGGAAAATAAAATATAACACCTTTCCTTTTCTGCATTCAACATACTACAGACATTTATATGCCAACGGTGTTTGGTATTTAGGTGGTATAGACAAAAATGGATTTTAAAAGCAACTGTACATTTTTATTCACGTGTAAGAGTCCATTTCTCATGATGCCGACTCAGATTTTCAGTGTCATGCCATGATAAAATGTCCTTCAATATCTTAAAACAGGGCGCTGATTCATTGTTACTGGCATTTTATGTAAGTTGGACAAAGATCATTTTAAGAAGGCAGCCTATTTAGTATTTTAATGTGCAGGGAAATGAGTGTCTTCTTAATATTACTGGGAGCTGGCACTTAACCAGCAGAGGACATTAAGTAGGATCTCATAAATAAAACGCCCTCTTGTAAGAACATGTTTTAGATATAAGGAAAAATTAAACAATTTATTGCAGACAGTAAGACACAAGCTGAGTCAGCGTTGGCAGAGGTTAAGGCAAGCATTGTGAAGCACTTAAACAGGACACAGTTGGGCTTCTGGCTTTTTCTACCTGAAAGGAGCAATTAGCAAAGTGATAGCTCTTTCCAGATCACCAGCTTGAGCAAAAGCAATGAGATTTAAATGTAGAAGGCTAGAGGAAAGGGCAATCACAATGCTTAACACATGAAATGGCAAATCAATATGAAGGAGCAGACTGAAACACCAATCCTTTTCCTCTGAGTCTTTGTGCACACCATTTTATCATCTTCAAAAAGGAAACAGCTCATTTTTGTAAGCATACAACATAAAATTGAGATAGAGAACTTTTAGCATTTCCTGAACATCAGGACAGCCCTGGAAAGCCTGGGCTTAGAAATAACCTAATGCAAACAAAAAGCTAGCAGTTGTTCAGCACCCAGAGCTTGACAGCGGCTCACTTCCCTTTATCTCATCTTGTCCTTTTCCTAGTGTAGGAAGGCACAATCAGGGAAACTTAAAACAGCCCTTAGCCTAGGTTCATACAAGTCACCAAAAGTAGTACAGGAACTACTTTTGGGAAGTCGGCGTTGCCCCGATTTGGATGGTGCCATTGTCGGCAATAGCCATGTCAAATTGCACGCCAAATTGGCCCAATGTGAACATGGGCTAAAGATACTTTTCTGGTGGTAGCTCCCGTAGGGTGGCTTCACACTAAGCCACTTTTGCTTTGGCCACAGTGCTGTGTCCCTGTAGTTTTGGGGTAGGCAAGCTGTGGTTTGCCTTAGACTTTTATGTCTCATGGATTTTGTGCACTTTCTGAAAGCATACGAAAACCACATGTAAAGCTGCCCTTAGTTGTAAACCCTCACATATACCCAGTGAAGTGAATAGCCTCAGATGATACACAGAGATGAAACAAATCCTACATACTTGTATCTGTGCTATCTTCCCCTTTCCACATTCTTTGAAAAGAGCAGATTGTGGTAGAAATCTTTCTTCCTCTTTCAGCAGTGGGTGGGGAGTTTGGGCTTACACTGTGTGAGAGCTTATTGGAGGAAAGGGACACCCCCCACCCTACACATAGGCAGAGGAACAATGGAACATGCAAAGCTGTAGTCTGAATAGACAAGCTCTCTGCTAATCTCCCTGCAAGCTGCCTCCCCAGCACAAATTTTCTGCTACTGTTATCTCATGTGTCAGAGAACTTGTCAGAATTGACTCTGCTGATAACAGAGGAACGAAGCACAAGAGAGAAACGACACTTCGGCCCCATTCATATTCTGAGCGTTTTGTAGCTTGAATATATGCCTGAAGCTACAAAACGCTGGAGGGGAAAAAAATCAATGATTCTCTATGGAGATGGTTCACATCTCCACTCAAAAATTCCTGAAGCCAAACACCATAAGCTCAAACTAGTCCCGGAGGTACTTTTATCGTGCAAATCGGGCAGATTCCGGCGTTTGTATCCCATAGAAATTAATGGAAAAGCGCATTTCCGTAGTTTTTGCACGTTTAGTGCGATTTCCGGCTGAAATAAAAGCTAAAAAAGCTGAACTACCTAGCAACAAATGATGCAATAGATAAAGTATTCTCTATTGGTTAATAAAAACACATCAAATGCCCGAAAATGCTGCATACAAATGCGCAAAAACTATTGAAAGTCGTGCTTCAAAATACCAGAAAAAGCTGAAAAACGTGTCGGTCAGGTGTGAATACAGAGTTTGAGCTTTGCAGAGAGATAAGTAAACACTACAGATATATGTGCCTAGGTAAAATTTAATGATGGGGTTTACAACCACTTTAAGAACTACCTGAACCTAAGTCAGGCAAGCATTTGCACCATTGTTGGTAACACTGGTGCACTATCAGAAGAGTGTCAAGTGTGGACAAATGAATGTACCTGTCCATAACAGGTACATAAATTGGGCACAAGCATTCAAACTTTCAGTGCTAAGTCCCAATGGAATTCTAATGGGTGTCTAGGATACCCTTTTTGAATTCCCCTGCATGCACTTAGGCTTGTTCCATGTGTTTGTCAGCTGGATCTCCATCTGATTCAATGCACTAATATAGTATCTAAATAAAATGGATTTAATAATCTTGTCAGCACTCATGGAAGTTAATCTATTCATCTCTAGTTTTGACTTTTGTTGTCTTACGTGATCCTGACCCCCTCTTGTTCCTAATTATGATTTTTCTTGGATCCTTGCTTCTGTATCTTTCCACCAGACTCGCTGGTATGAATGAGCCCTACATGCTAAAATGTCTCAATTTATCCCAGACTAGTGGGATCAATGAGAGAATTACATGCTTTGAAATGCCACACAGAAATTTCAACATTCTTTCTAAGAAACAATGGAATAGCCTGGTCATTCCTTAGACTCTATGGGGTTGATTAACTAAAGGCAAATAAGCTGTTCACTTTGCAAACAAATTTTCTCTTAGCTCTGTGAATGTGGTAAAAATCCATTATGCAAAGACGACCCAAACATGTGCATGGAAATTAAAAATATCACACATGTTTGAATGATGGAAGTCAGCAGAGCTGCACATTATTCACTATGCTAAGGGAGAATTCTCTTGCAAAATGCTAGGTATATATATATCTACAATTATATACAAATACCAGTGCTTCAAATTAGTTCTGAATCTTAAATTTCATTACATTCAAATTTAAAGCATGAATGTAATATGAAGCGCTGAAAATATATATAATTTTATTTATGTAAACTTAGCACTGTATTTTGGTGTAACACATTGTATATATCCGATATAAGTACAGAAACCTGTAAATTAAAGCACAAGGTTTGATTTGGAAAACACAGATTATAGGATATATTTTTGTCTTTAGTAAATCAACCCCTGAACCTTTGAACGAAACCCAAGCCTAACAATTGTTCTAAACTTAAATCACTGGTTCTCAATCTTTGTGAGACCAGAGCCTGGTAAATTCCTTCAAAAAACTTCCATGCCCCAACAGTAGGGAAAAAAAAGTTTATACTCTACAACCTAGCCTAAAAATCCCTTCACTGTTCAAGTGCTGTTAGCTACAGGACTGCAAATGTGGCATAGGCTGCTCCCCACACAGCAGGACAGCAACAGGCATGGATACACAAAGACCTCCCTGCACAGCCTCTCCTCGGCTTGCATACTGCATCCCTTACCTATTAGACATGAGCCCCCTCTGTGGCACACACTGCAAGATCCCATTGCACCCCCACCTTAGGCAGTGACCCCTTGGCTGGATGCTCCTTGACCTGGTGACCCAACACCCTGTAGCTTCTTATGTGGCGCAGAGACCAGCCTGGAAAATGCTGGGAGAGCACAATGTTGCCACACACCAGTCACAAAGACATCTGCTGGCCACTGCAGGAATTGCAAGTCTTTTCTGGGAGCGAATCCCAGCTGTCTGAGAAAACAGCCTGGCAGGATGAAAGTCTGGGCACTGCGGTTGAGAAACATGGCCGGGACCAAGCTCAAGTTCAATTTTGATCCCTTTGGAGAACCTCAGTCCAGTGTAAGATCAAATAAGTCATATAGAGGATAGAATGAAAAATGGGACTTTAAAGGTGCTGGTATACCCCCTAACTGAAAAGACATACTATACAAGTGCTGTTAAAATACACAAAGTTTTATTGATACATGATAAAACACATATGTTTCTAGCTCAACCAGAAAAAACTGGAAATGCTAGATGCGATTAAAAACATCAACCCGTGACTGTACAATCCCCATTTACCCAAAAAAAGGACAAAAAAACATCCATGGACATCAGATTGAACCCACAGTCCTAACTTGTTTGATACAGAAAACAAATGAGGTAGAAGGGTGAAACAGATGGCACCATCAACTCCATGGGTGGTAAATAATCCTTTCTTGCCCAACGTGTTTCGCCCATATGGGCTTCCTCAGGGTATCATAGAAAGGATTGGGGTGTAGCATCACTGGTGATTGGAGAACAAAATAAAAGCCAAGGAGCTCATGTCAGGACTGATCAGAGATACACTTAATATAGGGAGCCGAGGTGAAAACCCTGGACAGGCTTGCTTGGATCCCGAACTCCTGAATGTTCAGAATATTCACAAAAATGTAAGCATGTTGTTACAAGGTATCAAAGACCGGGTTGGGCTGGAGACACAATCAGCTCAAAAGGAGAGGGGACGGCTAAAGAAGCAAGGACACATCCACATAAGACATCTCACTACAGAGAGCCCAAGAAGAAGAGTAGCCCGTGCCTGGTGCTGTGGGAGCCGCGACAGCAAAACGCTGTCAAAGAGAACCTCAGTCTAGTGTAAGATCAATATGATGTTTCCACATGAGAAAGAATTAAAGCTTAAATTTAACTAAGAAAAAAAAATCAGCACAAGGGGTATTACTTACCTTCAATGAGATGTGTCGTTTGGGCTCTGTGTCCACCTTTGCTGAAATCTTCCTCCTCTGATGCCTAACCCCCACCATATTCTGGTGTGATGGGGGTTAATAGACCTAAAGGGCTAGAACAAGCACTCATTAGGAGTGCCACTCTATGCCTGCCTTTTCTGACCAACTGCTCCTTTCATAGAAGCTGTTACTACAGCTTATATGAAACACAATCTATGAATCGATCATAGATCCTATGAGAGATCTATCAATCATCTACCTATCCTCCATTTATAGAACCCCTTTAATTCATGGACACAGCAGCACATGGGACACATCTCACTTAAGGTAAATAATGTTCCTTATCCTAATTTTTTTAATCAACTTTAACACCTAATGTACAATGAGGCAGAATGAAAACTAAATATATACAGTACTTTAACTAACCACTATGCTGGCCAAACACCTGGCAGCATCCAAGCAACTCTACAGCTCTAATTAATGGCTCTAATTAATAATAATGAGTCATGCCACACTAGCAATTCTGTCCCTAGCATCAACTTACTAATGACGATCACTAAGAGAGAATACTTAGGAGCTCTCATGGTATCTCTCCCTGATTGCCTAGGTTTTTTTTTAAAAAAAGGAAGTTGAACTTCCCAAGCCTCATCCAAATATGAACAACAAAAAGTGCAGGCTGATTAACTCAACCCCTACCTAAAAAGAACCGGACTTTATTGGGTCAATATGGGAGAACACACAAATAAATATATAAAGCATAATACATTTATTAGTAAACACTATAATAAATTTCCTTTGGGCAGTTTCGCCCCCTGGGTTGCCTTTCTCTCCCCTAGGTAGGCGGTGCTGTTGGTCGAATTTTGCCTGATGCAGGAGACACCGCCGCGCTGGGCATTACATGGCGGCGGGGCACATGTCGCGCGGTGATGTCACTGCCAGGCACAACATCGTGCCTCTGTGTTTGACTGCCGCATGCAGCGGGGGTATATCAGGGCCCATCCTTCATGAGAGATGTGTGACTTGACAAACAGCGTTGCGTTTTGTGCAGCAGACTGGCAGGTTGGTACCACGGCAATTCATACGATTAATTTTGGGCACTATAATTGGTTTTACTATCTGTGGGGATTTAACTTGATTGCCTGAACCTGTGTAATAGTAGTATAACTTGAGTAACTGTCAGTATTTTGCTTAGTGCTTATGGAACTTATTGTTGTGTTTATCCAGAATATTTCCATTTAAAGGTCTCTGGAATTATTATATGGATTTCCACTCCTCTTATGACACCATGGGGTTAATTTACTAAAGGTAAATCCACTCTGCACTACAAGTGCACTTGGAAGTGCAGTCACTGTAAATCTGAGGAGAAAATCTGAAATCAGGGGAAGCTCTGCTGATTTTATCATCCAATCAAGTACAAGCAAAAATGCTCTTTTTTATTATCCTTGCATGTCCCCCTTGGATCTACAGCGACTGCATTTCCAAGTGCACTTGCATTGCACTTGTAGTGCAAAGTGGATTTGCCTTTAGTAAATAAACCCCGCCTTGTCATTGGTTAATTTTTTGTCTCCCCACAAATTCAAATGAGTAGTTTGCTATATATATGGTGAGGCTACAAGGCACTATGGTATCTGCTAACCTATTTGCCTTTTATAGTCTTCTATTTATGCTTACTATATGGCTCGGGCTGCATTATTTCCATTAATTTTTCCCCCCTTCTTTTAGGATTCTGGGGATATTGATAGTATCTAGATTTTTCGCGATCCATTATAATCTACAGCCTCCGTGATTCTGCCCTATAATCCCACTAAGCATTTTTCTTTATAATATCAGTTAACTATAGTAGACTTATATGTACTAAGCGGTTCCTTCCTGCCATTTTAGATCTCTGTACCTCTACACTGCCCATGGTGGTATCTCGCTGTGTGGGGTTGTACTTTGGTGCCCCTGTGTCCGCCCCCAGGCTTTGTTAATGGACGCCCTATGATCCACCATAGTGATGTGAGCAGTTTTTCACACAATTATTGTATATTATATTTTGTTTTTGATGTTTGTATTATTATTGCTTATACATAATGTTGCCACTACTACTGTTTGGGTCCTGAAGAAGCCAGAATTGGCGAAATGTTGACCTGGTGACCGGAAGTATACAGACTCTACACCCATATTTATTATCTTGTGGTGTGTATGCTGGTTATGTATGGACTTCCAGCATCTTTAGTAGCATTTTATGCTGATATTTTAACCTATGAATTTTAAATGTTTACTAATAAATGTATTATGTTTTATATTTTTCTTTGTGTGGTCTACCATATTGAGGCAATAAAGTCCGGTTCTTTTTAGGTAGGGGTTGAGTTAGTCAGCCCGCACTTTTTGTAGGTTTTTAAGAGATCACTTATTCGTTGCTCCCTTGCTGCGAGCAAGATTCTGTTGCAAATTTAGCCAGCAAAGGAGGATACCATAGGAGCAGGTGATCACTCACAGGTGATTGTTGCTCTTTAGTGGCCCTGCTGCTGACACCAAGATGCTGCTAGTGACAGGATCACTACATGACTCTAAGTACAAAATGTAGTAACCCATACAACCCAGAACAATATAAATCCTGATAGGTAGCTATTTTAAAAAAATGTTTTTCTTTTTGGTTAAAACTGCCTTTAAGATGATGATGATGAGGGCAACGAACCAACAAAATGACAAAATTACAGACAACTTGTCATGCTTCCAAGTACCTTCATTAGCCTTTACTTTACCCCAACATTTTATTTTTCTGATGTTTCTGATTCTGATGTGTCTGTGTTACCATGTACTTGTATTAAAAAGTATCATGGTCTCAGTATTGTTTACTTTGTGTGGAATACTTGATGATCCCCTGCTTTCCGCTTTCAAACTGACCATACTAGGCATGGAAGCACATCCACCCCAACATAGTCAAATTTCTTCTTTGTATTCTATTTGGGAGCACAGCCTACCAGTAATCCAATTGTCAAACTTGTGCTGACACACCCCTCTGCACAACTCTTCACTATGAAGATCAGCGTACTGCTGTTTCTCAGCATCCTGCTGACAAGCACCCATGCCCAGCGCCTCACAGTGTGTTTCTGTCTCTGTATTTACACTGACCTGTGTCTGCTGCTGACCACCCTCCACCCACCAAAACCCAGAGGTAATTTACACTGAAAAGTGATCCACAGTGGACTGCTTTTCAGGGCAAGTGAAATTCCTAAAAGTGAGCACCACAACCATGTGCACTAACCCCAATTAAAAGTGTAAACCAGGCCTTAAACTGTTGCTTTGGCCCTGGGAATTCCCTCTAATTCAAGCTGCATGTTTAGCCTCTGCTTCAACTTGAAACTAAGCTCCTTCTCTCCTACTATTCAGACTGCACCATTACCACTTTGTAGCAAGGTAAGGAACTGCAGCAGGGAGTCATATACTGCATGTCAGACATTTGTGATTACTGCTAAAAACTGCTTAGGCTCCAGGATTTATATGATTGCTCCATCACTGACCTAGCATCAGGTAACACCCTTTTGAATGTCAGATATCATAAAGGTACAAGTGTCCAGAGGAAGATGAATTTCAGATACCACTAGACATCACCAAGAAAAATCTTGGATCACATCTGTGACTATAGAACTTGTAGTAACGGTCCTATTCAAACCTCCCTCACACCAGCGCAAGGCAAGTTCCAATACGATGATGAGAATTAAGTATAATGACCACATATAAAGGAGACCTAGATAGTGAAGAAGAATTAAATCCATAAAGAGCATCAAGATAGTGTACACAGTTCAAACCATGTGCATATAAAGCACAATAACAAGGGTATCAGAGGGTAGACGGAGAGATACTTAGCAGTCCCAGTCCATGTTGATTCAAGTCCAAGGGAGAGTGCCAGGAAAGGTCAGAGGAAGCAACACCTGACCGATTTCGTCTGTTCAAAACAGCTGCATTAGAGGCTAAACGTACCTGTTACTAAACATGTGGTTATATGCTCTTCAAAATGGCCACCAAATGCCTGAGAGTGGGCGTCAGACGTCATGATGCATGCACGCCATGACACATGCTCGTGATGACGTCACACGTGCAAGAACACACCCAAAGCTATCTTGTTTACAGAAACACAGAGAATAAAGTGCCCAAAAACAAATTCCAAGTCAAACCACAAGAGGGCGACTCACAAAAGATGAAAAAATGGATGAAGAACACACCTAAAAATGTGACACACTAAAAATGCACCGCACACATGTGAACCAGTCCTTAAGGTTTGTTTACACCACAATCCCCACATTCAGTGTGAAGTTTTTCATGCACGCTTACATGCATTTGTGGTATGTTTGCAGTGCATTATTTATGTATTTTTTTGCATTTCCTCCTTTTGAAGGAAGTTGCATTTATATGCATTGTTCCTTCAATTCTTTTTGTTACTGTGGTTGAAAACAAAACAACGATTTGACGTCATTGTTGGCTGAAAGACTGCACAAGTGTTCCTGAAATGAAAGTTTTCTAACAAAATTCTTCTAGTGTATGGCCAGCTTTACATTTGCACATTACTTAGCATGCATGCACTCAACATCCAAAATATCTGATGCTAGGTCTGCTATAAAATGTAAATGGGATTTGATAATTAAGATTGAAAAGTACATAATACAAAAAAAAGATAAATTGTTTATCAGCTGTAGGAGCGGTTTGCTTCAGAGGTACCAGACATGATGCTTTCTGCAGAACGAGTACCAGAGGGGAGTACAGTGCAATGCACAGAAGTCGATGCTTAACAACTTAATTGTTTTAATGGAGGTATCCTGCAGTTCTTAGAAAAAACTCTAAATGACAAATGTTATTTGTGCACTTTAGCAATTAGAAAGAACTGCTGACATTCCTAGATGGAATGATCAAGTCACTCAGACTAATTATTTTATTTCATAGTAAATATCAACAGTGTACTAAATTAAAGCTTGAGACATATGTGACAGGCAGGAGCTGTCATTTATATGTGAAGAATTAAGATGGAAAACTGAAGGCATGAAAAGAAGGATCCATTCCGGATGTCTGGGAAACATACCAGGTTCTAGGTTATTACACATATTAGATTTCTTCTACCTATAATTTCTAAACTACTTGGGTTCAATTTTGCTAAGCATGGGGAACATAGTGGGAACGCACTGATGCCTTGTTAGATTGAGAACTTGCATTGAGCTCCCAACAGAGGCATTATTTACATGGAGATCATATGTATCAGTTGTCATCCAAACTGGCCTTAGCATGTTTGTGATTGTGAAATCAGGAAGAAAGCTTGGGAGACTGGGAATGAAGTGAATGGCTCAATGCTCAATCAACTGCCTGCACACTCCATTTCACTTCTTTAAGCCCAAATGAACATTTAAATCATCTAAATACTGTACATTCCAGGTGCATCAATGTTATTTTCTAAATCAGCCACAGTCTAAGAAAAGCCTATCCCCTGCCAGCATGCTGCAGACTGGGACCCCTGCTCTTTGTATGGAAACATTGGTCTCTCTGCAGCCGACCGGTATACCTCCTACAGCTAGAGCTAGAGCTCTCTAATTAAAATAGGAAAAGAGTGAAAGGGTCCCATTTTGCAGCATGCTAACAAAGGACAGTCTTTCCTACTTATTCTGTGGCTTTAATTGGCATTGCTGAATCTTGGCTTCATTCTTCACATGACTGGGCTATTAATATTCCTGGCTATGCTCTCTTTCAGGAAGAGAGGGTAAAAGGAGGTGTGGTGGTGTCTGTCTTTATGTGAGAAGTGATTTTAAAGTGAATGTGAAAGATGACCTAGTTGATGGAGAGTGTAATGAGTCTGAAAAATTATGGGAGGGACTGTACATGGTTGTGCGTACTACAAAGGTTATCAATGGGGTTTGTTATAGACCTCCCAGTGTTAATGAGGAGGTGGAGACTCATCTATTTGCACAGATACAAAGGGCTGCAAGGGCTGGGGCAGTGAAACTAATGAGGGATTTTAACTACCTGGAAACTGACTGGAGTAATGGCACTGCTGGAATAGTTAAAGGGCTTCTTATCAATATTCATATAAAAGAACATCTGGGTAGCAGTGACCATAACATGACTTCATTTATTTTTTGCTGTAAGCAACAAGCTCAGACTGGAAATACAAATACACTTAACGTTAAGAGTGCAAATTTTCCAAAACGGAGGGCTGCTCTCCAAGACTTAGACTGGTAGGGAATATTGGCATCGATTAAACACAGAAGAGAAATAAGAATTCTTCGAAAAGACTGTATGCAAACTCACTGCAAAGTATATTCCCATGGGCAGTAAGGTCAAAAGGCTAAAAATAAATAATAAGTAAAATACAAAAATGAAGGAACGCTATCATTGTTTAAATGTTACAAAGAATATAACAGAATATGTAAACAGGAAAGCCAAAATTTAAAACGAACAACAGATTGCAAAAAATAGTAGGACAAACCCCAAAACATTCTTCAAATAGTAAAAAGGTTAGGTCTGAGCATGTAGGCCCTTTACAAAATATACTAGAGTGGGTGACGGGACAAAGAGAAGGCAAATTTATTAAATACTTTCTTCAGCTCTGTGTATACAAAGGAGCATGGGGGAGCTCAAGTCCACACTGTGGGGATGTAGTGACACAGCCCCAAATGATCCATTATGGCTCAAAACTGATATGGTCCAGAAATATTTAGACAGAATAAAGGTGGATAAAGCACCTGGACTAGATGGCATCCACCCACAGATCTTAAAAGAATTGAGAGCTGTCATTTTAAAGCCATTGTTTCTAATTTTTAGGAACTCTTTAAACCTACAGGTAAGCCTATAATAAGGCTTACCTGTAGGTGCCCTGCATATCTCCTAAACCTGTACGGTTCAGGAGCTATGCAGTGTACTAGTTGTGCCGACATCATTTTGGGCACATGCGCAGTGAAGAAACGCCCTCCCTGCCGTTACTTCACTGTGATCATGCAGTGACCGGCGGCTCCCACACGCATGCGCGGGAGTGACGTCACATGACTCTGGGCAGTCACAGACCCGGAGTTGTGGCCCCGTAAGGAAGAGGGGCAGAAGATGGATGCTGCCAGCACAGGGGACAGCGCTGGACGTCGCAGGCTTTGTTTGCAGGTAAGTGACATATAATGGGCTACTATGCGATGCATAGTAGCCCATTAGGCATCTACTTTGCAGGGGAATGTAGAGGAAGTAAACCCCATCTGGGTTTACTTCCTCTTTAATGACTGGAATAGTACCACTGGATTAGCGTAGGGCCAATGTGGTGACTACATTTAAAAAGGAATTAAAGTCTTTACCAAGTAACTATAGACCTTAGTTGAACTTCTATAGTTGGGAAGATACTGGAGAGTTTATTACAAGATCACATTGATAAGTTCTTGCTGGAAAAAAAATATTTTAAGCAACAGATGGATGGATTCATGAAAGACAGAAGTTGTCAAACAAACCTGATTTATTTTTATGAGGAGGTAAGTAAAACCTTGGACAGAAGGGTGGCTGTGGACGCAGTATACTTGGATTTTGCAAAAGCGTTTGATACAGTTCCCCACACATGGGCAATATGTAAGGTAAAGTCTACAGGCTTGGAAAGACCAGTTTGTAAATGTTTAGAAAACTGGCTAAAAGACAGAATTCAGATAGTAGTGGTTAATGAGTCTTACTCTGAATGGTCTAAGGTTATTAGTGGTATACCCCAAGGTTCAGTGTTGGGGCCCTTTTTAATACCTTTATAAATGATATAGGGTCTGGGATTAAAAGTACCATTTCAGTCTTTGTAGATGATATCAAGCTATGCAGTGCAATATAGTCCTTACAGGATGTCTCCATCTTACAAGCCAGCCCCAATGCACTGTTTAACCCCTTCCTTACCGGGCACTTAAACCCCCCTCCTGCCCAGACCAATTTTTGGCTTTCAGCGCTGTCGCATTTTGAATGACAATTGCGCGGTCGTGCGACGTTGTACCCAAATAAAATTTGCGTCCTTTTTTTCCCACAAATAGAGCTTTCTTTTGGTGGTATTTGATCCCCTCTGCGTCATTTCTGATCGCCGCTATAAACAAAAAATGAGCGACAATTTTGCAAAAAAGAACAATATTTTTTACTTTTTGCTAAAGTACAAATCCATTAAAAAAAATTATTCATCAGTTTTGGCCGATATATATTCTTCTACATATTTTTGGTAAAAAAAAAAATCGCAATCGGCGTATATTGATTGGTTTGCGCAAACGTTATTGCATCTACAAACTGGGAATTGATTTATGGCGTTTTTATTATTTTATTTATTTTTTA